>OZ025295.1:321804562-322404562 GCA_964019185.1 Maratus speculifer | reverse complement strand
GTATTTGTTATTTTTTTTTTTCTTTAAGGATCAACTACTTAATTCTTTAAATGTGAAATTGTTACGATAAGGGAAGGGGTCCAATTAAATGCATTTTATTCGTAAGCTGTGCAGATATAAAATAAAAATCTGCAAAAAAATGTAATCTGTTTTTTCCCTGATAAAAACATCATGTGATAGATCATGTATTAATTATTTGTCTTAGCTAGCTGTTTCGAGCATACATTACTCTGTTTATCAGTTTTAAATAAATTTTCACTGCAACATATATCCCTGTAAAAATACAGGATTCTTGTTTAAATTGAAAGTAAATTTTTATATAATCCTTGAATTTGTTTCTTTTTATGTTAAGTTTAATTGCCTTTTTAAGTATGTGAAAACTTCCTTTGTAAGTTGAGTGCATTTTTTAATTGAAATTGTCTTTGTTACTATTGATTCAATGGCATAAATCTATTTTTTTAAATGTTGTATTGATTTATCTTGCTAAAAAGTATAATTTAAATCTATGTAAATTTTGGAAAAAAAGGTTATTAGAATGGCATGATATTCATCAATTTTTTAAAACAATTAATTTAAATATTTTTAATGCATCTTGATGTATAAAATGTACTTCTTTTTCTTATTTAATATTGTATTGCATGGAGCAAAAATTAATTTTAATGAGTGAAGATTGAAATATTGGAGACATTTGCACATTCTTTCTAGGTACTCTGAGAAGAAGTAATTCTCCAAATACAAGAGTTTATGGAGAAAAAAAAAAAAAAAAAAAAAAAAAACTTTTAGTCATAAAAATTGAGTCATGTATAAAAAAAATTGCTGTAAAAATTATTTGTAAATCTTAGTCAAATTGTTATAAATTGTTGTAAATTATTTATAAAGACAATAAAAGGAAAACAGGTAATTTTCTTTTAATTCTGTGATAAGAGGACAAGGTTGCCATTCCCTTCTGACTATAATAAATAGTAAATCAGCTCAAAATTTGTTGCTATATCATTTGTGCATTAATATACCTTACTTACAACAGTAAACAACTACAAGAAGATAAAGTATTTGTGCTTCAGTGAATAAGGTGACTTGTAAAAAATAGTTTAAAGAAAAGCATAAACAACTAGAATACATTTAGTGTAAAACTGTTTAGAGTTCCCACTCCCCCACCTCCTCCTAAAAAAAAATCCCTTATAAGAGATTAACAAATAGATTTTGTGAAAGTATAAAGAGAATAAATTTTTTATGGTATTTTTTAAACCATTTTTAAATTTATCACTGATTTGAAGTTGCATTAACAGAACCATTATTTGAGTATAGTTCTGAAAAAAAAGAGAGATTGAGAAACAGCCAAGAGTAGCATTCATGATTAATTTCATGTATATATTGCTCCCAGTGGTGCAGGCATAAAAAAACAAAGGGTATACGTTCTAGGCAGTGGGTATGCTCTAGATTGTATGTACTATAGCTTTCTTGAGAAACAGAGGATATACAGTGTTCCTTTAAAAATCCAGAAGGTATATGACATATACCCTTGTATACTCTCTATTACATCCCTGATTGCTTCTAAACTTTCCTTCAAACTTTTTTCTCTCATTTTGTCTTCCCTTCATGAAACATTGAAACAGCAATTTGCTAAATTTATTATGTTTGTGCTTTCCTTTAAGTTGTTTTTGGATGTAGTCTATTTATCCTATAAGACTGGTCTGCCTCTGAAACAACGAATTTTTTCTTTAAAAAAATCTTTCATAAATAATAGTTCAGGATCCTTCCTAGATATAGATCTAGGTTATGCCATCTATTAACACATATCGTAATCTTTTTAATACTATGAAAACACAATTCCAAGTTAAATTCTTTTCTGAGAAAAGGTATAATGTTAATTGCATATCAGCTTTGTGAAAGTTTCTTTTAATAAATTTTAATAAATGTTAAATATTTAAATAAGATCTTTACTAAACCCTTAGAGATTAACAAGACAAGTTCCTAATATATAGAGAGAAAGAGTATATCTAATGCATAGCCTTTAGGGTAGCTAACAATTTTACTGTTGCCATTGTCTGTCCCAGGGATCAACAACTTTATATCAGTGTTGTGTCAAACATATATTAATCATTTCATGTGCCAAGCGAATTCTTCCAAATTTTTTCCTACATAATTTATTTGTAAGTACATTATATTCAAACTTATTCCATGGATTACATTGCTACCATAAAGTTCTTAAGAATACTAGTACATTACTTTAATTAATTATAAAATCTGTGTATTTACCATTAATTAAATTTCTTGAAAATTTGATAATAAATGCAGATTCAATTGCCATAAATTAGTTTAATTTAAAAAAACCAATGTGAAGAGTAACAAAAGAATTTTTTTTTTTTTAATTTAAGAAAAAAAAAAAAAAAAAGATAATTCAACTGAAAATATGTCTGTTGTTGATCCCTTGTCTATCCCCTCGAAATAGGTCTTCCTGCCGTTTAGTGATATGAACCTCATCCATTAGACAATCAGTGTTTCTTTTTTGTAAATATGTATTTTCTATGGGAAATGTTTTTTGTAGCATTTTTATTATTCTATTTATGCTTTGTACATGATTGTAAAGTAGGAGAAATGCTTTTTGAAATTGAATAACTCTATGCCCAGTGATTTGTTGTATAATATGAATAATAAAACATTGGATGAAAAAGTTACTTTGGCTTATTTATTTCGATCTCACACTGATCACAATATTCAGTAGAGTTTAGAAACTGAAGTACAAACGTCCAAATATCGCTTTATTGGGTACTACTTGGTTATCCCGTCAACCAAAACACTATTGCCAAATTATAAGATTAAATACCAATAATGCATGATCGATCCTAAATGTTAAAATAACCTTATATTAAACACATTACATCTGTTTTTTAAGTCATCAACAGATTTAAATTAATGTCTTACTAATTACATGGAAAATACACTGTTCTTTCATTATTTAATATAAAAATTGTGTTTATTTATTATAATTTAGCAAATAGTTTGGTGAATTGTATAATTTGGCGAAATTGGTCGACAAGATAAGCACGTAGTACCCTTTATTATAAGGGATGTTTTTATTTTGACCTTGTCTTCCTTTCTCTTGAGTATTTAGAAAATGTATAATCCATATCTTAACAAAGTTGTAGTTGATTGAAATTTCTTTGAATTTGGATTTTTTTTTTTTTTTTTAAAGCAAAATCTGTTGTCACAGTTCAAATTCAAACATAAGCTACATAAGTATCCCGACAAGGCTCCAGTCCCTGCAAGCGAAGACATTTGCAAGCTAATGCTATTATGGGAAAGGGGATTTTTTAATAACCTCGTTTGCATTTGGATATTTTTATTTATTTTTTCATTGGATAGCTGAGGTCCCTCTCTACATCACCCCTTTTTTACATATTCAATTTCGGTTGCAGATGTTTTTTTACAAAGTTATTTTCATTTTCAAAATCGGTTCTGAAAATAAATGTGTCATTTAAAAAGATATATTCCATTTAAATTGAAAAAATAAAAAAGGAGTGATGTAGAGAGGGACTCAGTTATCCAATGAAAAAATAAATAAAAATGTCCAAATGCAAACGAGGTTATTAAAAAAATCCCCTCCCCATAAGAATAGCATTAGCTCACAAGTGTCTTCGCTTGCAGGGACAGGAACCTTATGTCACGCCATCTGGACTGGAAGAAAAAAAAATTCTTAACACTTTAAATTTTTTAAAGACTTGGTTCAATGAAGGAAAACTTTTTGTGGCAGTCATGTCTTAGTGTCAAACAAATATAAAAAAAAAAAAAAAAATGAAAAAATCTTAGAAAACTTGGTCTGTTTTTACAAAAAGCTTCTAAGAGAGAGAAAAAAGGGAAAATTTTGGTACAAACTTCAGTGCAATTTTTCACAGCCTCCAACAGGGCAACTAGAAGAACAATTACTTGTAAGTTATGTACTATGTATAAAAATCACTTCAAAACATCAAAGTACGCAATATTTGCTACAAGTGATAAAATAAATTTTAAACTATAGTCGTTTGGGGACACCGTAATACTTAGCCATCATGGATATTCATACTATAAAATATGAAAATAAAATACGCGTAAACTATTTATAAAATGCACTGCAATTCCAAAATAAAATTTAAACGAATACTTAAATATTTTCAATACATAATAATGCTCTATTATGGAATTGTGGGTACTACTTGATTATCCCATCTACCGTTTCTACAAATTATTTAAATCGCCAAATTAGTCTTAAATTATACAAATTGGCTTTATTATTTTTATTATTGAATAATGAAAAAACAAATACATAAATAAAAGTATCAATAAAATGTCGAAATAAAAATCAGTTATGATTACAAACACATGTAACAAATTTAATGTCAAGTGCATGTGACATTAACGATGAGACATTATTGGCATTGTAAAGAATTGAATTGCCTACGTGGGAACTCATCATTATACCATTTCTCAGATATTTTGGCCACCCAGGTTGAGGTTTTCGTTGACAAGAGAACACTTTGGTTTAGACAGCAAATATCTTTCTCACAATTTGTCAAAAAAGGCCGCGGAATGCTTTTATTTTGAAGAGCGACAGGTGTTAGTTTTCCTCACGGTAGTTTGTGTATGACCTCAGCATTTTTAGGGAGCCAGTTCTAGAGGAATTTAAGACTGATATCATGTGTGAGTTTTCTGATAGGGGATCTACAAGGTCCCTCCCGAATCGAGCTGTTTTCGAGGGAGGACAAGAGATGGTTTGATGTGAAAGACTGGGATTGAGAGGAGCCCAGTGAGAGTTCCGGAGAAAGAATCTCCTTATACAGTGAGGTGGGAAAGAGCGAAAATTTGTCGACGTCCACGGAGACGCTCATACCTATAACCAAGTGAAGTTGTGAATCTTAGGCCTGTAAAACTCTGTAATCTTTCTCAGAGACTTTCTGTATTCAGGGAGCATTCGCGCAAGACACAGAACCCACTTCTAAAAAAATGCTCCACTAACTGATTTATATTTTAAATAAGACTTTTTTGTAGATAAATTTTTATTTCATCACTTAGATTTGTTTAGTGGGTGAATTTCATCTCAAACGCTAAGGACTAATCATTTAGTCCGAGAGGAATTCGCAACAGCATTTGATCTTATAGTTTGGCAATAGTTTTTTGGTCGACGTAATAACCAAGTAATAAAAGTATAAACTCTTATAGCTCCAAAAATGATAAACTTATTAACTAACAGTTTACTGACTCGGATGAAGTGTCTCATTTCCAATTAAACTATAAATTTGAATTTAAGTACAGGAACATAGAAAATCGAAGATTGTGGAAAATGAGTTGTCGAGATATTTTATAATCCCATTATCCGATCGATTTCATTCTTCATGCAAAATTTGTTTGTCTTTTACAACCGCTACTTAAAAAAATTTCGTCAGAACCAATATTTAGAGTGGTCGAAAAAAAAAAGTAGTTCAGGATAATCGAAGTCACCGATATTCAATAGGCTTCTTCCCATTAATACATGCTAAGTACACCCCAAATTTTAAGTCTCTATATCAATTTGTTCGGGAGATAGAGCGTTTACAAACGGACAGCATTTTTTTTTTTTCTAAAAGCGTTTTTCGAAATTGTCAGTGTCTAAAATATGTAAATCCGTCATTGTTTTCCGATTTTTAAAATGATTGCAAGATTTAGGGGCTGTTCAAAAATTACGTAAGCAAGTTTTCGGCAATTTTTGACTCCCCCTCCACTTTGTCAGCAAAAATAAGCAAATAGCACCCCCCCCCACCCTCCGACCTTTAATAAGTAAGCAAATTGCAACCCCCACTTTTTTAACAGTAATAATTTAATTTAAAAAAATCAGGACTTTATTCAAATTTTAAAAAAACCCTTTAATCGAACTAAAAAAATAATAAATAAAATGCTTGTTTTATTTCTTTACAGTTCTATTTGAGAAAATTTCTTAGATCACAATTCTATTTATGAAAATTTCTTATATCACAATTTTATAAGAACTTAGCCATTTGTAAAATTTAAATTTGAACATGCTGATATCTATTGCGATGCTGATCACGGCTGCTTAAGCCATTTTTCCATATCTGTTATGATATTGGTTTCCAGTTTTACTTGATCATCTTCATCGCTTTCTTTTCGGATGCAATCTTGATCAACTTCATCGATCCTCCTAGCATCTTCTACGAATTTTGCGAAGCACACAAGCTCATTTTTCTCGAGGAGCAGCAATTCTCAGTGGTCATATAAGACTGGCCTTCTCGCTTTTTTTCACTGTGTTGAATTTTTTTTTTTTTTTTTTTTTTTTTTTTTTTTTTTTTTTTTTTGTTTGCTGACTTTTGAGATGCATGATATTCCGCAAGTTTCGTCCTTTTTATGTATGAAATAAACTTTTCTACCAAAAATTGAACCGACTTCAAAAACTACTGCAAAGTGAAAAATAATTTGTTTACATAATAGTATTAAGATATTAAATTAAGAGCGTAGTATTTATCATGCTTATTATTATATTATGTACATCAATTTGATTTTTTAAAGTCGGTGCCAGCCAAGCCAAGTTCAAAATTAAAATTAATCATCCAATGCAAATTGTAAAAGTATAAAGTTACTTTTTTAAACTAAATATTAAATCGTAAAAAATCTCATAGATACTTGGATGCATATCTATTGGAAAATTACACATAACTTGGCTTGGCTGGCACAGACTTCAAAAAATCAATGTACATAAAAGAATGTACTAAAAAAGTACTGATGTAAGAAGTCGTCTTACAAATGTAGAAGAGAAGAAAGAAGTGATAACTTATCTTAATAAATATCTCGGGGTTGCATTCTTCTTTATAAACTTTTTATTACTTGAAAAGACGACACTTACAAATATAACACTAACGTACACACATTATATACAAATAAAGCTTTTACATAATTCTGGCGCACGCCACCATCACAAGATAAAACCACAATTCACAACCAACATTCCAATATCACTAAGAAAAAGAACATTTTTTAATAGAACTAGTGTTGCCAGATTTCTTTTAAAACGAGAAATATTACAACTACATTTTTTTTTAATTTAGCAAAACTCAGATCACGTGACGCGTGAGTCTATTTTTTTTTCTTTTATTCCTTTGGAAAGCGCGAGTTACATCCTCCCCCTCTGTTTCCGATCTACGTCTCGGAGAGGAAACAGGATGCTTTTTTGGTCTTCCTCTTTTTCTCAAGGGTGCAACTGGAATAGTTTCAGATTCTTGGAAAGGCAACAAGGCAGAAACGTGGTAAGATCCAATTCGTTCAGTAGGATTTAGACTAGCAATATCATATGTCACTAGTGACTTTTGAGTCAAAATTATGTATGGGCCATCTCTCTTAGGCATTAATTTTGATGTTTTATTTCTACTTGCATTGCTAACTGGGTGTAGGTTAATCCATACCTTTTCTCCAGGCTGGAAATGTACTCGTCTATGGTTTTTATTGTAATATCTCTTCCGGTTACCTTGTTTCATTTCAACAGGCTCTTTTACATCTTTCGAATTATTTGCAAGATGTTTTAGATATGGGGTCTTCGCTCCCCCTGGTTGAAAACATTTTTCATACTTTTTCGGAATATCTTTAAGTTTCTTCCTTTCATTGGAATTTAAATTTTTACGTTTATCTTCAGGTAAGGCATACGGACAGATTTCGACCGCATGAGCAGACGTACTTATTTCTTCTTCGTATACATCCACAAAATAGAACTTTTTCTGTGGTTTATCACTAAAATGCCAGCTTTTGTTAGCTATGTCTAACACTATGTTAGCTTTGCGCAGGAAGTCCATTCCTAAAAGTGTTCTATTACCTTTGGCATTTGGTAATACAATAAATTCTGTTTTGAAAACTCGATCTTCAATCTTTACACGCACAGTGGCAGAAAGAGTTTTTCTAGCCATCCTAGTTCCATCAGCTAATGTTACTTCATGAGTATGAGGTTTCATTGCAACACCAGCTTTCAAAAATAATTTATACATTCGTTCTCCTGCAATAGAACGATTCGCTCCTGTATCTGCACAGACTAATACCTTCTTATTGCAGATCGTAATAGGTACATTTAGAGCTGAAACTGTTGATGTATTTAAACTATACAGCTCAAGACGTTGAGCTTGCACTGTTTGTTTCTCAATCGTAGGGGAACAATTTGGATATTTCTTCTTTATAAACCCCATTTTGCCACAACCATAGCAGAATACACCGGATTCTAAGCGTCGATTATTAAATGTAGGAGAAGATCTATCTTTTGGAGGCTTATTCTGCTTCCATGTATTTTCTCGACGAGAATAATCTTTTTTCTTCTGGGGTACAACCGAGTCTTCGTTAGGGAACGTAGATCTTATGGTATCATACGCATCTAATTTTCCGGCAAGGTCGACTGGTGAATTTAAATGTTCCCAATCATCTAACATATGTTGTTTGCATTCGACAGGCACGCGCCTTTTCATCTGGTCCGCTATGATCAGATCCTGAAGAGCTTCAAAAGACGTTACATTTAACTCTTTAAGCCAGTTTTCAAAGTAAGCACGTAACTCGAAGTAATAATCTCTCCAAGTAATTTCTTTATCTTTGCAATGCATGAAAAACAGCTGCCTAAACCTTTCAGCGCTAATTTTAAACCTTTTTAGAAGTAGACCTTTAACATGTGAAAAATCTGAAGCGTTATCTTCTTTTTCACGAGCAATAAGCGTAGATATAGAAGAGGGTACAACACTTAGTAAATAAGAAACCCAGAGGTGTTCTGGTACCTTCGAAAGCTTTAACTGTCGTTCCAGGAGCACCAAAAACAATGTTACATCATCTGTCTCTGGCTTAAATGTAGGCAACAGCTTCTGGATATCTATTTTACTCTCTGGATGAGACATTATCCCTGCCGCATTACCACCTACCGCTCCACTGGAAACACTTTGGCTCTGAGCCTGTAACTTAAGCTTCTCAAGCTCAAAATTCATCTCAAACTTTTTTAATTCCAGTTCTTCCGAACGACGCTTCTCTTCTAATTTACGCTGTTCTAACTCAGCTGCTTTTTGTTTTTCCTCTAAGTCTCGTCTACGTTGTTCTTCCTCGCGAGTCGCAATTTGGTTTCTGACTAACGAATTTACGAAATCAACTTCGTACGAGGGAGAGGATTTAATCTTATCACGCAATGTGACAACAGTCATAGAGGGTTGTACATCTAAATTCATTTCTAAAGCGACCTGAAATAGGTCTTCTTTTCGTGCTTTGTTGAGGTCGGACATTTGTAAATTTAGCAAACAACAAGATATATACCCACTAATGCTAAAAATTCGTTTAAATAAATTGTTCCCCGGACGTGAGCTTTGCTTTACAACTCATATAAACAAGACATTAATAAAACAAAACAGTGAACTTTAACGTTAGCAAAATATACTTTTAAAATAATTAAACTTCATAAAACTTCATAAAAGTATCTTTAAAATTTAAACTTTATCATTTTTTTTTAAGAAAATATACTTTAAATTACGTGTCATTTAATCAAAACATTATTTTAACTGATATAAAACTAGTACTGAATTGTTGGCAACATTCATAAACAATGTTCTAAATAAGTCAAAACATATCTGAATAATTAAAATGTCAAGCAATATTATTATCATATTATCAAGAAAAGACTACGTAATATAGTTTTTTTTCAATATAACTTTAAAAGAAAAGAAAATCTTATTTCATAAAAATAAATAAATAAATAAATGCAAAAACTTACTCAATCTGTTTTAAAAATCGTATTCAATGCTATTTCACAATATATCAAGAACTCTAAATTAAATGCTTAAAACAACTAACAATAGAACACTCAAATAAAATTTCTAATTAAATTCTGTTACCTTGCGAAACCAACAACAAAACAAACAAAAAAATAATTAATAAACACATACCGTATGACACTTGTATTGATGGTATCAATGTATTTTAATATATTTTTTTCATTCTCAACTTATTTCCCTTTTTGTAAAAAGAAAAGAAAAATAATATCAACACAAATAATTACTTATTTCATTATTTCTCAACTTTTTTTTTTTTTAATTCGAAGTAAGAAAATTTGTTAGTTTATCAAGATAAAAATTAAACATGGATGCAGAGAATGAAAATAAACAAAAGAATAAAAAATATAAGCATGGGGAGGGAAGGGGAATTACACAATATATAAATGAGCTGTAAAATAAATCAATAAATTAAAACTAAAAATATGAAAAATTTTACAAATAGAAAACAAAATATAGACACTTGTGGAAAGAATGCATTCTTTTGATAAAAATATGGATCCATTTTAAGAAAGTAACTTGAAGATTAAATAAATATTTGTTGAGTTACACCTGCAGGCACAAGAACTGAAAGTTTTTTTTTTTAAAAAGCATAGAAAACGTAGAATTCACAAACAAATATAAATGGCGTTATCGAAGCAAGATTAAATTCGAGAACATATATCGCAAACAAATAAAAATGGTGCTTGGCATATGATTATTCCGTGGAAATTTTTTTCACAGCATTGAAGAACACATTTCACAAACAAACGAGCAACGACTGCTCGTGCCATTTTCTTGCATTAAACATGCATGCATTTTTATTTCGTGCGTATTTCACAATCGAATGATTTCACATCAACGAAACAAACTTGCTATGTTAATCATTTAAAATATACTTCACAAACAGACGAGCACGACCGCTCGAGCCATTTTTTTTCATTCTTATTAATCATATTTCATTATAAAAATATCGAACTTTTCTGGAACTAAGATAGCTGAATACTTTGAAATTGATTCGTAGCCAGACGTTGGGTAGCCATTCTGTAAGAAGTCGTCTTACAAATGTAGAAGAGAAGAAAGAAGTGATAACTTATCTTAATAAATATCTCGGGGTTGCATTCTTCTTTATAAACTTTTTATTACTTGAAAAGACGACACTTACAAATATAACACTAACGTACACACATTATATACAAATAAAGCTTTTACATAATTCTGGCGCACGCCACCATCACAAGATAAAACCACAATTCACAACCAACATTCCAATATCACTAAGAAAAAGAACATTTTTTAATAGAACTAGTGTTGCCAGATTTCTTTTAAAACGAGAAATATTACAACTACATTTTTTTTAATTTAGCAAAACTCAGGTCACGTGACGCGTGAGTCTATTTTTTTTCTTTTATTCCTTTGGAAAGCGCGAGTTACACTGAACCAATTTCGATGAAACGGAAGTAGTACCAATTCGAGAACACTATCCATCATTTAAAACAAAAATAACAAATCGATTGAATAGTTTCGAAGTAATCGATGAACATACATTAAAAAAAAAAAGGAAAGAAAAAGAAAAAAACATACGCATTGAATTAATACCCTCCTCTACTTTTTGGAAGTCGGTTAATAATGCTCTACGTGCAGGAGAAAGATAATTTTTTTCTTCGCATTTTATAAATTGCAGCAAGTATTGCCTTTCTAATACCCTGTTCGCACTACAAACATAAGATATCTTAAGAGCGCCATGTTTGAAGTGGTACCTTCCCGGAATTGGCTGCCTGTTCACATTGAAAAACCAATGACCTAAGATACTTAGACACCACACTGGCAACCTTTCCTTAAGCCAACATGTCTGCCTTCCGTCACGTGACGGAGGGCAGATTTAGCGCGCCAAACCGGTTTTTCTCCCGCCAGCTTGTAGTTTCGCTTCTATGTTTACATTTATTTTACTGCGAGAATGAAATCTGAAATTTGCCAATAAAGCGATCACCGCCAAAAAACAGCATCTTTTCGCCAAAGATGTTGGATTCGAAACCATGCGGAGAGAACAATGGGATGTGTCGTCTACGTATATTAGAAAGTCAATGGTTCCAGGCCTGAGATATCTTAACTATCCATAGTGTGAACAGGGTATTATACCCAGGTCAAAATTCATGCTAGTATTTGTTTGCTAGACAAGCATTACTTGCTATATCCCAGCAAGTAAAATAGCACACACTACCATTATATATTTGATAGTTCTAGCAGAATTACCAGCATGCCATGGTGTGTCTTGGCCCACTTTGCTGCTTGGCCAGCATACATAATCGAGCATGTGTTGCTTGAATATGTTGCTGGCCTAGCAACAATTAAAACCATCACTTGCTATTATTTTCTGCTAGTCTAGCATTATTTTTCTACCATCATTTGCTTTAAATTTTAGCTTTTCTAGCATAAGTTGCTAGTTAAAAAAACGCAGGTGCTGCCATCTACTGACAGCACGGGAAGAGTCTACGGATATTGGTGGAAGAAACTGCACCGGACTTTTTTACTCCTGAGGGTTGAACTCGCCACCTGTGGTTTAGGAGACGCCCGCGTTAGTTACCTTGCCAGCGGCGACCTGTCAAAAGACGCCTGTAACTGCTAGTGATTGTTGAATCTAATTCTACTATGCGCTATTATTTTTACAAGGTTAAGAGTGAATTTATCGATGCAACTATTTCCTCAAATTTTCAATGAAAAAAATTAAGTTATTGTTAGTTTTTTTTTTTTAATAATTATGGGTAATTAGAATATGATTACATTAATATAAATCAAGAAATAAATAATTATGAAATGTATTTTTGATAGAATAAATTTCAGGTAAATACTTTTTAAGATGGGGGATTTAAAAACTATAATGCATATTGGAAAGAAGGGAGAGATCAGTTATACATATTTTTAAATCTATTGTTATAAACATATTTCTTAAATGAAAAATTGCTTCTTGAATATTGAATTTTAAATTTGAAAAACACATTTATTATTTTTTTATAACTTAAGTTAATCAACACTGGCAAAATTGAAAGCTAATAAGTTTATGATGGGGAAGACGCGTATTCCCAATATCCTCAATGGAAATTAATTTTCATTTTGTTTTACATTTATGTTTTAAAATTTTATTTCAATCCGGTGGACGAAGGAAGTTTTGAATTTACGTTGTATTAGCTCGAAGAAAAGATCTAAAGCCTCTTGATTTTGAAATTTTAAAAACATATTTTTCCCCTATTTTAATAAACACATAAAATTTTACTTTTGAAGTAACTTAAAAGAACTAAATACTATGAGAAAGTGACGGTGATTTTCTTCCATTTTATGAAGAGGGGGGGGGGGGAGCGTATAAAAATTGTTATTATTTTTTGTTAAGTTTGTGTGTTAAAGAATTATCTCAATGAGTTCAAAAGGCAGTGTTTTATTCACATGGTGGTGCATAGCTATTCTTTTCCTTGCCCATCTTTTTAAATTCAATAAACAAAATTTTATTTTCATCCTATTCTTAAAAAAATAGTAAATTTATAATTTTCATGTAAGTTAAAATAATTCAACACTAAGAAAAAGGTGAGTTAAAAGGTCAGTTAATTTTCCGTTAGGAGAGGAGAAGAGTTACTATTATAAATCCGCTATGAAAATTAATTCTTTGTTCTGTTTTTTTTTTTTCTTTTTCTTTTTTTTAAGTTAAAAATTAATCTCAAATCGGTGGTTTAAGGTAATCATGAATTTAAGTGGTGATAACAATCCTTCTCCAGTATTTTTAATTTTGATGAACGAATTTTTTTTCTCTAATTTTCAAAAATATGTGCACATATTTTGGAAACACCGAATATGCACTTATATTATTCAAATAATGTGACCAGTTTCTGAAACATGAAATATGCTCTGATATGAAAGCATAAACAATTCAGATAGTTTTCACAAAAAATATGCTTTTGCAATATTAAAAATTACTTACTCTTTATGAATTTATTGTATACAATCAATTTTTTGCAAAATTGTGCAGAATATTGCTTATAAAGTTAGATTCTGTTATTCTAGCAGAAATTCATAACCAACAAATAGTTTTTGTTGCTATTCTTGTTTAGTGAATTAGAATATTTTATTGGCACATGGTGCTTCATGCTGTTTTCCTAGCATATCATTTTAGCAAGCATCAAAAAGCATGTAATGCTAAAGCATATAATATTCCTACCTCTCCATGCTTTGGAAGAAGGTTAAATAGAAAACAAGCATAAAAAGGTTACACATAGCGTATCATGCTATTTCTCTCTAAACTGGCTACAAAGCATATTATGCTGGCAAGCATAAAAATCATAGCATGTTAAGGTACCTAACTGTGCATGCTTGGAAATAGCTTAAATAGCAAATAAGCAAAAGATACTTGTACATAGCTTGTCATGCTATTTCTCCCAAAACTTGCTGCATAGCATACTATGCTGGAAAGCATTAAATAGCATATTATAGCATGTTAAGGTACCTACCTCTGCATGCTTTGGAAAAAGCTTAATCAGCAAATAAGCATAAGATGGTTGTACATAGCTTGCCATGCTATTGCTGTGTAAGCTAGCTATATAGCATGTGATGCTGGCTAGCAATTTAAAGCATATAATAGCAGGGATATCTAGCAGACAAAGCAAAATATAGCAATAACTAGCATATTTTTGTTGCTAGTACTAGCATGAATTTTGACCTGGGTACATACTTCTAATGCCAATCCAAGTCATATAACCAAGAGAGTCTGGTTCGCCTAAATCCTATGTGGTAGTAACAGGCGCACAACCGTCAATGTTTAATGAGTTCCAGATTTCTGCGAGAGTTTTACCAGCATATGCAAAGTTATTCTGCGATCATTCTCATCAAAATGGGAGCCATAATGGTCATGGGGGAGTATAAGATTAGACGCTCTCGAATGAGTGGCCATTCGCCTTCCTACTCGATTATACGCACTTCTTCCTGCAAATTATGAAAATTCCATCTAAACCATGCTTTTTGAAATGGTTAATAGTAAACGATATAACTTTCTGGTAGTGGGGATTCTCGCCTGGAACTCTATTAACCGTAACTGTGATTACAGTTTGATGAGACCCTCTTCTGTTTTCACTAATTTTTCAATCCTTGAGTATTAATAGTTTCAAAATCCTGAGCATGAGTATATGTTGTGGAAGAACTGTGTTTCCCACTTCTTATAGGTATAAACGTTGCACTAGAATAACCTATGGCTTTACTTTGACCTGTCATTTTAGGAGCAATCACAATACCATCGTAAACAGTTGGGATAAGTTTGTGGAGTTCAGCGATAAACCAGTCCTGGTCGGATAAGGATAAATGGACACTTCATATGCATCAGTATTGGAGCCTGTTTATTGGCTGCTGTAATTCCCAAAGATACACGTGTTTTGTCATCCAAAAATTAAAGCTAAAGTTTCTAAATAGCAGATAGATGTTATGAGTTTTTCAGATACAGCTCGAAAATCTTGGAAATTGCAGCCTAGCAGTACCACATGTAAGGACGATTTACAACCAAAAACAAACCAGCATTCATTTGTACTAGGAACAGAGCTGCTAGAGCGTACCAACTTAATGCTGGAATCTGTCGTAAGCAAAAGGCGGGGTCAAGGCATATGCCATCTAGCGGCAGGGGTGCATAACTAGAGGATGACGTGGGTTTGACGTCATATATGCGCAGATGTTTATTATCTCCATATCTTTTGCGCATATTTTCTGAATTTTCTCTCAGTCATGACAAATTAATCAAGTCTACGAGGTTTATTGCAAAACATTTTTGTTATAGTTTGTTTAGATAAAGTCATGTACATTTAAAAAAATAGTCACAATATCATTTTAATTTTATTTTGGGAGAAAAAGTACTAATTAGTACTCATAAGTACCATATCATGCTACGAAAAATATTGACTTTTACCCTAAAATTAAAATAATAATGAGACTTTTTTTAAATACACATATTTTTAATTAAAAAGATCTGTGTTTTTAAAAAAAGTCTCATTGTCATTTTAATTTTAGGGTAAAAGTCAATATTTTTCATAGCATGATATGGTACTTATGAGTACTAATTAGTACTTTTTCTCCCAAAATAAAATTAAAATGACATTGTGACTATTTTTTTAAATGTACATGACTTTACCGAAACAAACTATAGCAAAAATATTTTGCAATAAACCTCGTAGACTACATTAATCTGTCATGATTGAGAGAATAGCTTGAAATTTATGAATGAATTTTTAATATGAAATCTCAAAATGGCTTTGTCTGTTAAAAAAAAAAAAAAAAAAAAAAAAAAAAAAAAAAAAAAAAAGTCTAAGCAATGATTTTAGGAAAATTATTGTCTAGAACGTTAAATATTTAAACAAATAAATTAACAATATTTCTTTGTTTAACAAAACAACATTTAATACATACATTTAAAATTAAAGTTATTCCGAATATACGTATAATAAAATAGGTTTTTAAATTAAAAGAATGAAAAGTTTGCAAGTTAAATAATAAAAGTCGATACGACCAAGAAAACATTGGATTTTTATCGTCTGAAATTGGTAAATAAAAAATACAGCTTGTTGTAAATAAAAGTTGAATATTTTATTTAGAATTAAATTCTATACATTTTTAAATATTGATAAATATTATATTATCATATGAAATACTACAGTGTATATCATTTTGTATAATTTAGCTCATCAAAAAATTACTAAAATGTGACACTATTTCAAAATTCTGCATTTATATAATAAGTACTTACAAAATTTAATGAGTCATCTTTCATTACATTAAAAGCGTAATTAAAATCGAACATATTTTAATCAGCGATATTTGTATCGCATAGTTAAATGATATTTCATCTTAGTATATTTTATGTTAATATTTAGTCGTACTACACTTATTTATTCTATTTTTATTTACAATATTTCAAACCTAAAACTTATTCTACGAAATATTTTGAAGTAACATTTTATAGAAACAAAAAAGTTTTGTTGCCATTCACACAAAAGAAACTGCCATAATCCTCTACTTAATAATCCTCTAGTTATGCACCCCTGCCACTAGATGGCATATGCCTTGACCCCGCCTTTAATCTTGCGGACAGCTCTTCCATAGGAGTTGGAACGCTTGAATATATATGCAGTTTTGACTAGGAACTATCCCAATCTGAAGTTAGAGGACAATAAGTGGTATAGGTCTTGGGATAGAATTAGTGCAATAATCATGAATAATGTAGCATAGGAGCGCCACTTGTTAGATGATTTACAACAAAAGTAATCAGCCCTAAATTATATCAAGAACTAACTGAATTTGAAGTTTTATGAAAATCCGTGAATTAGTTTTTGAGATAGTGCTATAGTGAAAATCTTGCATAATGGAGCATAGAAGGGCAATCTTTTGGCCGATATGCACCGTAAACTTATTAGTTCCAGTTCATGTCAAGATCTAATTAAACTTAAAAGTTCTATGAAATTCCATGCATTAGTTCTTGAGATAGAGCGCCCACAAAATTTTTGTCACATACAGACTCACTGACATACAATTTCTAAAAACTATCAAATCGTGTTTATGAGCTTCTAAAACGTACATATTCATGGAAACCGGAAGGCGAAAATTTTCACGAATCCAGTAATTTTTTTCTTGTACAGATAGCAGAAAAAGAAATCCTTGTAAAAACGAAGAAATGTTTTTTTTTCTTTGGCAAAAATAATAAAATAGTTATTCCTACTTTTAGTCTAACAAGAAAGGTCTCCATACGGGCATACTCCGAAAAATCTGAAAAAAATTACAGAATGTTCTTCTCATAAGGATATATACGTTTATAAAAAAATTTCGGCGGAGCCTCCTTACCTTGTCCTTAAAAAATTATGAAAATTTCGTTATTTGGCGATTTATCATCGGTTGGCGATGAAAAGCAAATTCAAAAAATGTTTTCTTATGTCAAAGACATTTTAAAGGAAAAAAGTTTCATGTTCGACATGTTTAGATAAATTAAATATCTTTTGTTTTGTCAGCTTTAGTTTGTTCTAAGTATAATTTCGTTATTTGATATTTATATGTTTTTATATTCAAATTTAACCATAAAAATTTGAGATTTAAAACGAAATTCAAATTTAAATTCATTAAAATTGTTTCAAGATTGTCAATTCGATTTTATTGCTATGGAAACATGTAGCTTTTATTTTTGAATACGCTTAAATGTATGAAAATAATTTTACTGAATAAGAATTTTTTATACATGAAAATATTTTTTTCAGAGGTAAATTAAATAACTACAGCAACAAATAATTTATATATATGCAATTTAATATATAGTATATATGTATATAATATACTAAAATCGCTCATTGTTTATGTTTAAATACATTTACACGGATTCTAAATTCTAAAAATCCAAAAGTTTTCAGTTGCATTAAAATCGTTTGCTTTTGGCGAAGATAAGTGCTGTTCGCCAAATCGTTTGACATTTTCGTCTTTTCACGCCAAATATCCGAAAGTATTTAATTTTTTACACGTTTTCTTATGCAATTCCGCCGCAAATTTTCACTGATCTTTTATTACATACATGAGTACTTTAATTAGTATTTTTTTCAAAAAAATCTGAGTATGCCCAGTATGGAGACCTTCCTTTGTAAGAGCTAGCAACTTTTTTAGAAATTTCTGTTTTTAAAAACTGGTTTGAAATGCTAGATTTGTCTTTTAAAGATGAGAACAAACACTACTTTAATAGGATAATTTATAACGTTTCATCTCTAATAATTGACAGATCTTTTGATTTCTGACAAACATCACTTTAATCATTTTACTCTTAAATCACTGCAAAATAATATTTGATTTTCGAGGCTTTTTTTCGTTAAGTTCCACTCTGATAAGAAATAGACAAACAAAACAAACCAAGAAACTAGAAATACTGAAGTATGTCAATTAAAGATAAATTTAGAACTCTTTTTCTTGGACCGGAGGATTTTAAATCTGAAACCGAATAATTTGAGTCATCAGAACTCGTGCCCAAGCCAAAAGTACGCAGTAGAAATTTTGCAAGGAGTTTTGTTTTCCAGTAATTTTGGAAAAGAAGTAAAGAAGTTCAAATGCAAAACAAAGATAGAAATGGGAAATCCCACAGGTTCGATGGCGCTATTCAATTCCCTTCCAAACAGATTTTTTTAAGATTGTAAAACATTTTTAAGAAATATGGATTATCTTCTTATTTTTCAAGCAAAAATTTTTTTTTAAATTGTAATAAATAAAATTTATGTTAAGAGTTTGATCCAGAAAAATGGTATAAATATCGAGCTCGAAATCTTTTACATTCTGAGATCAAGATCTCTGATTATTGAATCTATCCCTGTTTATAAAATTCTTCAATATTATTTAATACTGATGTTTAAATTATCAGTATTCATGTTCAAAATTAAAATATCTTAACTACAGCATGAATGTATTAATCTTACCTTATCATGTATCGAGGGAGATCAAGCGGATTCTATATCTTAAGTAAATAAATTTTCATGTCTTCAGAGTAAATTCACGCACAGATGTATAAAAAAAACATCTATTAACTTTCACATTACAAACAATAATATTATTGTGCACATATCATATCTTTTCATCATTATAATATCTTAATACAATACATACTGCATTTTTCAGTTCAAAGAAAATTCCATTCAAAAAAGTTCTTACAAATTCAATGTAAACAACAACAAAAAAATCGTTTGCGCGAGGCGCAAAGTAAAAACGATTAAATTAAACCATGGAAGCAGCGATAGTACGCAACACTGATGTTTTTCAGCTTTTTCAATACTTCACTGACTTTAGTATTTCGAAAAAAAAAAAAAATGTTTCAATAATGAATCATTAAATAGTATCAGAGTGGAACCGTAAACCCCACCACCACGTTAAGGTAAAAGCCTCTTCGGTGGGGAACCCAGGAAGAGCTGACCAAGTTAGCGGATCGAATCATATTACAAATAATTGGAGGATTAATGTGCATTCAGATTGCTCACTCATAAATTTCAAACGTATATAGTACCAACGAAATAGATCTTACAAGTTTTTTTAGAAGTTGGGATATCTTTAGATCAAAACTGTATGAAGCACTAATAATAGAAATATATATATATAAGAAGCTCATGGAAAAACTGAAAATTGATGAGAGTTGTAAAAAATCTTATTTTATTTAACTTTTATGTATTTTTAACTTAGCCTTTTACTTTTTTTTTTTAATTGTTGAACTTGAAACATTATTTTCAGGAAAACTTTACATCTAATAAAATTTAAATCTTTATGTCCCACTAATCTGTAAAAGTTTCTGAAAAGAATCCACTGATTTATAGAAGTTTCTGCCCCCCCATCCCTCAAAGAAAAAACAACAAAATATTTTATCTAGTAACACAATTATTAATAAGTTTTAATGCCATTAACCCGGGAGAATGCGTGCTTACCCAGGGTATAAATGGTTTTAACTTTGTCATCAATAAAATCAAATTATAAAAATCCCTTTATTTAGACGGAGACAATACTTACAAATTTTGCGATAAAATAAGTTGAAAATTACTTTTAAAAAATTAGTGGTTACAATTGTAAAAATCACACGCACTCCATGTCTTTCAGGCCCTGCGCACGTCCTCCCGGGTTAAATAAACTATCTGGAAAATTCCCTATATTTATTTTTTTTTCCTCGATAGAAAATGATTTTTTTTTTCAAAAGCTGAGCTTATAAGTATGTCAAGTTCTTTAGTGCGCTATTTGGCCAGCTCTTCCAACGCGATGTTTTCAATGCTCAATTCAAAATTATTATTAATTCAATAAATATGGAACCCCCCCTCTGAGGCAAAAGACGTTGTACACTATACCTGAAAAATATATGAATTAGGGCGATTTATTTATACATATGTTAGAGGTCTGTTCGATTAATTTCCACGTATGTTAGAGAGGTACTGGATTAATTTTCTTCTAATGTTAGAGGGCTGTTGGTAAATTTTAATGCAATATAAATTAATTATTAAAAGTGATTACTCAAATTCCATTGTAGACTTGGAAGCAGCAGCACAGACCATTGCCTCACAGGTTTGGTGGTTGAAGTTCTAAGATTAGAATGAGATCGATTAACATATTAAAATGAAACTATTTTGAAAAATCATATCTTGGTGAAACTACCTACAGATCCAATTTCGACGGTTGAGTTGATTGGTTGTTTTATTATTATGTTTTTGTGCATCAAAAGTATGAAAATATGGAGAATTGAGAGCAAGATAACACAATTGTAAATGGCTTGTGCAACTCCCTTTCGATCTATTGTTAAAATATACAATTTAGAAAAATTTCCAAGCTTTAGAGATATAAAATACAAAGTTTTATTTAATAATTTGCTAACTGCTGCTCTATTACAATTATCTGCATTTAGAAGTCATGTAAAACATGTCGGCTTATTTCAGTTTTTTCCTATACAATTTGTATTACCTTCAGTGTTTGTGATTTATCATGTTTTGTACAACATTACTATTTAAAATTTTCAGCAATAATTTTCTTTTTTTTTATGACGGCAACTTTTAAAAATCTTAATCTCTTTTTTAATGTATTTTTGTATTTATGGGATAGTTTAAATTTTTCAAACGACAAATTTCTTCATCTATTACTGTTGATGTTCAAAATAATGGAATATCTTAACATGACAGAATCAACATTGGAATTTTTAAAGAAAGTGATTCAACGTCTCTGGCCTCTCTTTAAATAATAAATATTTTTTTTCTAAGTTAAGGATAAGTAGAATTGCTACCGTAATTTCTGTTATGTTTTCTTACGCAGTGTCTAATGTGTAGTGTATAACAAAAATGATTCTTATGCAGTGTATAATAAAAATTTATTTTATGTGAGAATATAATAAGTGATGTCTACTTCCTTCTATGTCTAAAATTTTTAAAAAATGATTACTTTGGACAAGTACAGAAGTTTGAAATCTTATCACTCCCGTTTTATATCGAAATCAAAATGTTTACCCTTTAAACTCAGCCTGGCACGATCATGCGGGTTAGACATTCATTTAATTTTTTGCTTTTGAATCGTATGTAATAAAAACCCAAATCAAAAGATCGTTCTGGTTTGCAAAAAAGCTAAAGTATAATCTTTTACCTACCGATAGCGATTGTAGTAGATGGTTAACTTTCAGCCGGTACGACTAGCTTGATTTACAAGTGCAAGGGATTCGGAGTTTACAAGTACATCGGTACTTAAAGGGTTAAGATATGTCTCACACAAAGCTTGATAACTGGAGGACACTCAACACGAGCTGCTCTGACGAAAGCAATTAATTACAAATAAAAATAGAATGTTTAATTTAAACCCAGGATTTCTGATATAAATAAGGTAAAAACCAATGTACGCAAATAATGATGGTTGTTCCCGGCGATTTACAAAAATGTTCGCATAGGCCCCATCTTCATGTAGCTAGATTCGATTACGCTCTTTCAAATTATGAGATTAGCTTTCTGGTCACAAACTGGAGGAGTTGGAGATGATGTAGTCCGATTCGATTATGCAAGGCCTTAAAATTGCGCAAGCTTTTCGAGATATGCCCAATACAGAAGCCTGAAATGGAAGCACTTCAATCCTGAGTGATCCTAAGCTACGATGCTGCGTACAATTTATTTGCACAAAAACATAATTCGAAGGGTTTTCTTCTTGAAAAGGTTCGCCTTAGAAGCATTAGTCTTTCTAAACAATACCGCCCTCTCCTCCCACAATCAGATACCGATGAAAGAGTAAGGAAAATTGATTAAGTGGCCTAAGGCCTTGTACAATCCCACCTTACCCTCCCCGATGAGATACCGCTGAAATGCAAAGAATTAAGGTCCAAACATACATCTGACCACTTCTTGAAGTTCGGTGTCGGCTCGTTTGTTGTGGCGAAGCGGTATTTTTGATCTTTAATGAGTTTTGCAGGAAAGGGACGGTTGTCCGACAAAAGAGAAATCTTTCCGTCAAGTAGGGTGGATTGCTTATCTCCCGATTTTTTTTTTGTTAATTCCCTCTGTTCTATTATGAAAAAACTGCAAACGGATCCTTTACAAAAGACTTCCCCACTTTTTCCAAGAATTCAGTTGAAGGGAAGAGTATTGCTATCTGAACGAAGCCTTAAAAGGAAATAGCAGGTAACGTCATTTTGCGAAACATTACTTTGGGGCACCTCTCATTATTTATGATTGCTACTGTGCATGAAATCTGATTGGTTTACAAATAAATCATCTATGGTCTAATATGCCTAAGATTAACTAGCCTACGATAGATTGATCTACGCTACCACGATGATTCCTGGAATAGTCATAATAGCAAAAATGGTAGGTTGGTTGGTTGTCTAACGTGTTCGTAAAGATGTCCTTTCTTTGTACCAGAAATTAAATAGATTTTGTGAATTTCAAAAAGCAATTTTTAAAAAGGAAATGTGTTTCTAATTATTAAAAATTCATCTTCATTGTGTATGTAATTGAAATTTGTGTGAAATGGTGTTTGTAAACCTAAGGAATGGTGAGCTGTGAAATAAAACGAAGTAAAACTATATTTTTTCAGAAGTTTTATTTCCAATAAATAAAATTATACATTTTAATTTACAAAAGATTACAATATAATACAAAAGAAATACACAAACAACATATGCATATCAAATAAGAAAACAAAACACGAAATTTATTTTTTTTAAAATTATGAGTGTTTGTGTATTATGTATTAATTCAACTGGGGATTTAAATTAAATGACACAACACACTAGATCATAAAACAACTTATTAACTAATTCTTATTCGACATATCAAAACAAATCATAAATTAATAGTGCACAACAATTATAAACATTTATCAACAGCATACATATATATAAAATAAGAAAACAGAGCACAGAATGTGTTTTCTTTTTAAACTGTGTGTGTTTACTTACTGTTTATAAATGATTGTCAAGGATTTAAATTAAATAACACAACACCAGACATAAAACATTTTATTAACTAATTATTCCACAGTACAACTACCCATAAATGAACAATACATGATAGTTACAAATTACAAGCAATTATTAACATGACAAAAGCTTAAAAATTTCAAACAATTCAAATAAAAAACACGATACGGAACATGTTTCTTTTTAAAATTGTGTGTGTTGGAATACTGATTATGAATGACTGTCCGATTTCATGGATTTTAATTCAATGACACAACACCAGATCATAAAACATTTTATTAACTAATTATTCTACAGTACAACTATAACAAAACATAAGTGAACAATACACGGTATTTACAAGTAATGATTAACATATAGTAATTATGAAAATCTTACACAAAAAGCATGCCCAGCGTGACAATGATCCATATTAAACATGACCCCCCAAGAAGAGCGGAAGAAACCTTTATTGAACGTTACCCTACAACCAACACAAGCCGGACAGTGCCTTATACGGCTATTTATGATTGCGGAAAAAACAGCAGAAACTGCAATTTGCCCTTACACGAAATGCCTAACCAGCCTCACAGTGTCGCACACTATTACCTATTTGACTATTAAACTGTTGACTATTAAACTTATCACGGGTGTTTATTGATGATTTTTAATAATGTTGTAATATGCTATGAAAATGTGAGAGTTTGACTAAATACCATAGAAATTAATTATATTTATTTCTTGCTTTATTTTGTCTTTATGTTAAACTATTTCCTTTTGTTTAGAACATTTAATTATTTATTTTAGTTTTATTATTTTACTATTATGCTATTTTTTACTGTTGTGCTATTTATTACTATTATGCTATTTATTACTATTGTGTTATTTATTACTATTGTGCTATTTTTTACTATTGTGCTATTTTTTACTATTGTGCTATTTTTTACTATTGTGCTATTTATTACTATTATGCTATTTTTTACTATTGTGCTATTTATTACTATTATGCTATTTTTTACTATTGTGCTATTTTTTACTATTGTGCTATTTTTTACTATTGTGCTATTTATTACTATTGTGCTATTTTTTACTATTGTGCTATTTATTACTATTGCGCTATTTTTTATTGTTGTGCTATTTATTACTATTATGCTATTTATTACTATTGTGCTATTTATTACTATTGTGCTATTTATTACTATTGTGCTATTTCTATTGTTCTTCTGGGAAATTTAGAATATAATTTGCCAAAATATATTAATTTTTATTTTGAAGAAATAGTTTTCACTGGTCTCTAATTTAAAATTTTTTTAACAATGGCCAAAAAATACATTTTATGTGTCGATAAAAAGGAACTCCAGCTGTAAAGAAAATTTAGAATTTATGTACATCATTGGGCGAACCCCTACGTAGAGCAAGATGGAATTTCACGAGATAAAAATGCATTTCCACAAATTCTGAGAACGCTTAAAAATTACGAGATTATGGATGCAAAATAATAATAATAATATTTAGCCCTTTAACACCTGTTAGAGCTTTTACTCTACAACAGAGTGATATGTTATTAGACCAGGCTGAGTTTTCTCTCCAACAATATTCATAAAAATATTTTTAAATTTATTAGATGGGAAGGAAAAAGCAGCTAATAATAGTATATATATAAATATATATTTTTTTTATTTATTACAAGAATACAAAATAAATTTCTTTTATTACGCTAAAGTCTGGCTGTATGGTTATGTATCACATGCACTCCTTCGAAAATAAAACAGTTTGCTAGCCAAAA
This sequence comes from Maratus speculifer, assembly GCA_964019185.1. Lineage (NCBI taxonomy): Eukaryota > Metazoa > Arthropoda > Arachnida > Araneae > Salticidae > Maratus > Maratus speculifer. The sequence continues at coordinate 322,379,064 of OZ025295.1, read as the reverse complement.
CATTAGATTAGTTTATCATGACTCTACAAATTTAGAAAATTAAATACATTTCCAAAAAAAATTTTAAAATGAATTTTTGATTTTTTAAAAATAAATTCATATAGAAGTAATTGGATTATTCTATTATTGTTTGATAAAATAAAATAATAGTGATTATAACTTTACTTCAATAATATGTCTAGTTCATACTTAAAAATATATACCACATATTGTTAAAAAAAATTGCGAAAATAACAGGGTAATAACGTCATTTAAACTGCATTTTTCACTGAAAACCCCTGAAATGTTTTACTAGAATTGCTTCGAATTCACTTGACTTTTAAAATACATTTTTCAAAAATTTTCGTTCGACCTCATTGTAAATATTACTTGTGACTGATTATAGAAAAATTAAAAATTGTCACTTTTTTCAAATTGCAATTCCTTTTTTTCCGAAAATCGAAAGATTTCATGTTATGTAACATCGATGCAAGTTGCTTCCGTTGAAGTAATTATTGCTATTTTCTGTGATTTAGAAATTAACATATGTTAATACTTGTATGTTATTTTGTTCAATAATTTGTAAAAGTCTTATTAGGCGCTTGTTGTTTAGTCTAAAATTTCCTGACACCTGCATTTATGGTTATAGTTTTAAAGAGGACAAAATAATTTTATCAATAAATAAATTTTCTGGTGAAAAATGTCAAAATATTTTAACCGCTTTAATACTTTCTATTCTTATAAGATATAATTTTTCATTAAACAAATAAATAAATAACTGATCCACCTTGCTACTACGTTGAGGTACGTCTACATCCAAAACATATTCATAAATGAAAAACTTAAACTACATAAAATACTTACTTGGTAAAGCTGCAAAAGAATTTTGTTAGGAAGACGAACTCCTGTGAAGAGATTTGATGTTTTGTGATATCGTAAAATCATTTGAAATTTTCATTTCCTTCTCTTTCTCGCTAATATTACATCTTCTCTGCCGTGTAAAAGCTGGGTTAAACATGTGTACACAAACAGAGCAATAGAGTGTACCTTTAATAAATATTCGCCTGATAAAAGGAAATGGTAACGTGTTTAGCAACGAATTTACTTTTAAATAAATAAAGCTCTTGTTAAATAAAGAAATAAATTTCTAACTGATTAAAAAAATGATTGCCTGTTCATATCAGGATCGAAATTTCCCCAGCAGCAGAGAAGAATAAACTGTTAAGTCAAAATCAGACAAAACATTCTGTTAATTAAAATCAATTATTAAAGAATTGTTGAATTAGTATTATCAAAAGTCTTTGCATCTTTGAAGATGAAAACATTCCAATGAATTAAAGAAAAAAAATTAAAGGCCCGAAACAGCTGTTCTAAATTATTTTCGATTCAGGAGTCCGTCCGTATAGTCACAGAATTAAATATTTGCGCATTCGCATCCTTTCAAAAATTTCAAATTTCCTATATTATTCTTCCAGAAACGCACAATAATTAAAAAAAATAATAATAATGAAAAATAATGAAAAATAATGAAAAATAAAAAAAGCTAAGTAAAATCCTGCAAATTAACACTAGAACGCGAGTAATTTTTGTCCGAGTAATTAAGGGGTACGCGAGTAATTAAGGGGACACAGTATTTTGAAATTGGTCAAAATTTTCTTTTTTTTTTTTTTTCTTCATATTAACTGAAAGCTTCTTTAGTTGTGAATATTTTGACATCTCATTTTTACCTAAATGATTATTTTATCGTCAGATATTGTACATTTTGTTTACAAATCCAGCGCTATTACCCATACAAACGAAAACTTTAAACTCATTTTTCTCCCTGTTCGTATTTTTACAATCTACTTGTTCGAAAAATAGTAAGGCTTTTTTAATAATTTAGATACAGGTTTTAATTTTCTTTATCTTGTTCTCCAGGGTGTATTTAATATTTTTATACATGGATTTAACAGTCAAACTTATGATTATTGTTTATAAAATATTTAAATTGAGAGTTTTTCTCCATTTTTTTAATGTACACGAGAGAAAAAAATTCATATTAAATGTAAAATGCCACACATTTAAAAATCCGTGTACAGTTTTATATAGTTTATCTTATATTATAAAGGCCAAACGTATCTGTGCGTAACGCATACGTCATTTTGCGAATGGCAACACTTTCAAATTTGAAATTCAATTTCGGTTTTACAATTTTAGGTACTCTAAATTTTTACACACTAAACAACGAACATTTTCAATTTTTTCTCTGTCGTATAGGAAAAAAAATTACTTTTAAATGCAATTTATTTGAAAACTGTACTTTAATTTATTTTTGAAATATTAATTTTTCTGCAGTTTTTAATACCATTTTTTCTAATCATGGCAACAGAAGTACTCCGTTTCTAATAAAAGAAAAGGGAAAAGGTGTGTGTGGGGTGGGGGGGTGGGGTGGGGGGGGAGAATGTCTACTTCATTTTTATGTTGCCATTTTCTCATTAAAAGTGAAAAAAAAATTAAATAGGTGATGTATCAAGGATATTATCTGTTATAAAACCCAATGAATTTTGATTTCATTTACAAAATTTAACTTACACTTATAAGAATATAAATAGTTTAGAATTAATTTCAGCTAATAGCATCGAGACTTTAAGTTTTAAATCAAAATGATCAAATTAAAATACCATTTTTTTAAAGTGAGTATAGATTTGAAAGGCGCATATGTAAATTTGGATATGGTGAAAATGATGTCGGTTTTATATTTTACGTGGGAAAAAATTCTATGATTGAGTTAAAGGTAAATAAATTTTGCTTTTTTTCATTTTGGAATACTACCTTAAGAATCTTAATTGATAACTTTATCACAACAACATATCTTTATGATTTTTAACTACTTATATGTACGATTACATTTTAATTTTAATTATTTCTACAACTGAGTTTTATAGAAATAGCAGGGCCTGATTATCAACGGGGCACTCTCCCACCAGAAAAAATAAATAGAATTTTTTTCCTTACTCTTGATAGTAATTTTGACTGAAAAGGGCGTTTAAACAAGGCGAAAATTTCTATGTAATTTTACTGGGGAGAGAGTGCCCCGTTAGTAATCAGGCTCTGAGAAATAGTATTTTGTTAACTTTAGGTTAAATGTCATTTGGTTAAGAGTTAGACTTACTAATATTTACCAAAGAGTTAGACTTACCAAGGTGCATTTTTTTATTGTAATTAATATTGTAAGCTTATTATAATCAATGAAACAGTTCGTTCTTAAGCATTTTCTTTCGTCGAAATTCGACGGGTTCTACCTTGTTCCAATAAAAGTGAAAAAAAAAATCGAAGCAAACATATTTATGTTTAAAAGTGTTGCATTGATTTAAAATTTTATTTTTTCTTTAAATTTAAATTTTAGTAAAATAGTTAATAGTTCTGCAAGAGGTTTTATTTAATTTTTACTATTAAGTACTTTGACACTACATATTTTACAGTACTATTCAAAACGTAAGAGATGGTTTCAAAAGTACTGTGTCCTTTTAATAGGAACATTTAAACACCCGAATGATTATTTAAAAGAATTTCATTTAATTATTTAACCGATTTTTGTATATTTACAATTTGACTAATTTTAAGGGGAAAAAAATCGATTCGTTGGTTCGAATCGACACCGATTGGACGTTCTAGTGTTAGATATATCTAAAACATCTACTTTGTACCAGAAAATTTGTCTAGTTTAATGTATCATGCTTCTATACGGTAGTCATGTGAAATCTACTAATTTTCATTCATTATATGGCTCGTGGGCTGCAATAGTGGCACAACTCAAAAAATTATGTCCTGAAATTAATGGGTTTGAGGTTTCGCCTTGTAATAAAATGCAAAATTTACACGATTCATTGTTGTCATAAGTGTTAAAGTGGTACTAAATGACTCCGTAAGGATTTAATTAATAATAATGCAGAAAAAAAATAGGCTGAAAAAATATTTTAAGGGAAAAGGCCCGTAATGCGTCTAAGCACCTAATTTTTAATAACTTGACCCCTTTTTTCAAATCTTCTTCGTTTTGAGGGATCTTTCTTGATTTAGTTATCCTCGCCTTTTTACTTCAGTAATGACCCTGGACCCTTGAAGCCCATCTCAGGGTCCCTTTAAGTTTTTGTGATAACAAATTGTTAATAAATTACCCCCATTTAATTCGATCTTCATTTTTGGGATACTTGTTCTATTTATATATTTCTAAGTTTTAACATTACACATAAGACTCTGGAGCCTCCTAGTAAATCATAAAGCCCGGCCCGAACCCTTTGATTTTTTTTTTTTTTTTTTGGGGGGGGGGGCGTTATAGATTTTTTACTAAGGGATAAAAAAATAAGAAAGACTGCTGGAAAGAATACCAATCTGTAATGCTGGAGAGCGCATAAACTCAAAGTTCGTATTTTTTGAGTTGTGCCACTATTGCAGCCCACGAGTGAAAGAAATTTCTGGTTCAAAAAACTTTTTTGTATTTAAAAAAAAAAAAAAAAAAAAAAAAAAAAAAAAAAACGGAAATTGCGCGTATGTTTTTTGTTTGTCTCACATTACTCCAGTATTTATTCAGATAATGAAACAGTAATTATTGAATCTGTAGTTACAAGTGTTCCCCTACTTATTATGCAATTACGTACTAGAAAAACGTCGCAACTTGAAAATATCGAAAGTCGAAAGTATAATTAAATTAAATGCTTTGTATACGTCAGATGTTTCAGTTCCCCGAGAATACAAAGATGATGAATTGAAAGGTTTGAGACTCGCCATTCGTATTTACAGAAAAGGCTTGAAATTCTCTGCATGAATAAATATAGTGTATTTCAGTAGAGGATGGATTGAGGGCATCAATGGTGCAATGAGCTCCTCCACTTGTATGCGTTAATATTATCTTTTCTAAGAACAATATCCGTACTGAACTATCTGTTTGTTTCTCCTCCTCATCCTTAACATAATAAATAATTACAATTGGCATATGATGGATCCACTCTTGAAAATAGTTCAAAATTACAGTTTATTTCTTTTAGCAGTGACAAGTCTTTGCTGGTAGTGGAGAACCTTCATCCATTTTGTTTCTCTTAACTGTTTTTAGCTGTCTTTTTTCAGAAGTTTTCTTTCCTGCTTCTTACATGGATGGCATCGTAGAATTTTGATTTTCTTTCTTTTATTGAATTAATGTCGTATTTCTGTCTTACTAACCTCCGAATTATTGAATCTCCTCAAAACTGTAACTCAAATATTCGTAAGTAGGGGAATTTATGTATTTAATTAATTGATGCCAGGTCTGTAGCCATAATTTCTTTGGACATAATGGTTGTTTAATAAATTATTTTTAACGCTTTCAATACTTGACTGAATTAAATGGTGCTTTAGAATTAAATTTAGAGAAATAATTATTATATGATAGTCTATTTAAATTTAATATTTTATAAATTTATTTTTAATGCAAAATGGATTATGTTATTTTTACTTCTAATATATCTTCCAAATTAATCCCAAGGAAATTGAAAACTTTTACCCGGATACAAGTTGCAATTTATTTTTATAAATGTAAAAACATACTTTGAAACTCAAAAGTGTTTATCCGCTATCACATTTCACGCTATTAAACAGCAATTTACTATCTCTTCATTTATATGGCTTAGTTTTTTGTGATATTATTTATTTACCAAATTGAAAAGTTAATAAAATACATTAATTGCTCTTTTAAATTTGGTTTTAGATTAGTTCTAAAAAGCTTTGAATTAGATTGAAATTGTTTAACCTGAAAATTAATATTAAATCCACTTTATCCATTCTCTAAGACGTAAAGATTAAAGCTGTTTTTTGTCGGTTATAATGTTACATTATGAAAACTAATGAAATTTATTTTTTAAACTATTTTCATGTGTTTTATAAAAAATACTTTAACTCATGTCCTTTATTACATTTATAATTGAATCAGTCGTTTCAAAAACTCGTAGTCACTCCACCAGATATATAACATTTTTCGAATATCAATAAAACTCGGCGAAAGACAAAAGCTAGATATTTTTAATAAACTTTTTATTCCAATTATATTTTTTATTTTTAAATATACGAGTCGGCCGAAAGTTATACATTTCATGACTGTTTATTTATTATAAACCAAATCCTTAAAAGCGATTTGCAAAAAATAATAGTTTCCCACTACAAAAATCATATTAACCTTTATTTTATTTATTTTTATTTTTTTTTTATTTTTATTTTATTTTTTTTTTTAAGATATTTGACAAAGTAAAGCATAAATCACAAACATCGGTTCTTAAGGTCACAATGTGCGTAAATTTTACCGTTCTGTCGGAAAGCCAATGAATGAACAAGACCATTTTGTACGAAGAAGATACTTAACGTTTAAAAAAGAAATTCTGCACATGTGTAGTTTTTGAAATAACTGATTCAAATATCACGACACAGTTTTGTACGTTTCTGGAAGAATTAACCCGCCTATTGTTTTTATTAAATAAAAATTATTCCCTATCTAAACCCCCCTCCTAACCAAGGCCTGGACCATCAGTCCTGGATAGGCGTTTTCGACTGTTCGAAAAACGCCTCGGAATCTACGCCTAAGATTATGGGGGAAACCTATGTCACTGTATTTTTCCAGGCAACTGATTTTAAGGTCCAAAGACCTCAGAATGCGAGTCAATCTCAAAGCATTCTGTTCTCGACTACACCGCAGAGGCAGTTGCACTAGGGGCTGTGCAGGATCCATAAGATCACAGGGAGCACAGTCCCCCGATTCTCCTACTCTTCCCACATCCCCGTTCCCTCCCCCCTGTGGTGCAAAATCACCACAACCTAATCCTGCTCCCAAACTATCCGCGTCCCAAATTTCCTGAACTGCCTCTTCTAACGCCCTCTTGGACAAAATCTTAGCTAGCGCGCCAAAAACCCCCCCTTCCCCAACACGAATGCGCAAATTTGCAAAATTACTTACTGGTGGGCCTGAAGGCACTTCAGGCCAATCAGGCACCACCTCGGATTCATCTTGCATCTCCTGCGATTCAGCGGCCTCCTCCTGGTAGCAGCACAAAAACTTCTTCCTGTAAGAATAATGAAAAGAAAACATAAATAAACTGAAGGAATCACAACAAAGCACAAAATTATCATTTATTTTTCTTTTTTTAAAGCAGAAAAATACAAATATAACATAAATATGAATAACATCAGTGATACTTTTTCTTGACTTAAGAAGTGACAAAATGATACAGAATGATGAGTATAAGAAAAACTTGGTAACATTAGATTTTTGTTTTTTATCCTGTACCACTTTCAAAAAATAAATCGTTCGATAACAGGAAGTTTTATTCTACCACCTAGGCCCATTTCCAGTGCTTTTCTGATTTCAGTAAATATTTAATTCAGTAATATTTTCTATTCTAGCGATATAGTCCGTTTTCTAATTACAGCTTTTCATAGGTCCGTGTGCAATTTTATGATTAAGTATCGTGAGTGGTCTCATTTTGTTCCTTATGTATTGTAGACTAAGAAAAGCCATGGTGGACATCTGGGACCCGCGACTGGGGAGGGGGAGGGGGAGGGGAAGGGTTGAAAAGTGCAAGGGGAAAAATTCCATTTCATAAAAAATAAAGAAAATTATCTATAAATATTAATGTTTAAAACATTTATAGATTAGGAAAAACATTTTTGGACATCCGGGATCCGCGACTGGGGAGGGGGAGAGGTTGAAATGTGCAAGGCAAAATAAATTCCATTTCATAAAAAATAAAGAAAATTATGCAAAAATATTAATGTTTAAAACATTTATAGATTAGGAAAAACATTTGTGGGCATCCAGGAGCCGAGACTGGGGAGGGGTAGGGGAGGGGGAGGGTTGGGGGAGGAGAAGAGTTGCAAAGTGCAAGTGAAAAAATTCCATTTCATAAAAAATAAAGAAAATTATGTATAAATATTAATGTTTGAAACAATTATAGATAAGGAAAAACATTTGTGGACATCCGGGACAAGCGACTAGAGAAAAGGAGGGGGAGGGGAAGGGTTGAAAAATGCAGGGGAACAAAATTCCATTTCATAAAAAATAAAGAAAAGTATGCATAAATATTAATATTTAAAACATTTATAGATTAGGAAAAACATTTGTGGACATCCAGGACCCGTGACGGGGGAGGGGGAGGGGAAGAGTTGAAAATTGCAAGGGACGAAAATTCCATTTCATAAAAAATAAAGAAAATTATGTATAAATATGAATGTTTAAAACATTTATAAGTTAGGAAAAAACATTTGTGGACATCCGGGACTTGCAACTGGGGAGGAGGAGGGAGGAGAAGAGGAATTTGAAAAGGGCAATAAAAAAATTCTGTTTCAAAAAAAATTATGCATAAATATTAAAGTTTAAAACGTTTATAGAATGAGAATAGCATTGAAGGATACTCGTGACTTGTGATTAGGAAGACGGAGGTAAGAGAACAGGAGGGGAGGGGAGGGGAGGGGAGTGGAAAGTGTTGAAAGAGGCAAGGAAAAAATGCCATTTAATTATATATATATATATATATATATATATATATATATATAATTAATTATATATATATATATATTAATTATATATAATATATTATATTATATAATATTATAATTATATTATATATTAATTATATATATATATATATATATATATATATATATATATATATATATGTTGCATCCAATACCCGAAATTGGCCAATTCTAGAACTGGCCGGCCAATTCTCGAATTGGCCAGCAACGTTAAAAAATGACTGGCCAGATGCAATTGGCCAATTCGCGGACTGGCCAGATGCGATTGGCCAATTCGCGAAATAGATATAAGCACTCGGCTTAATCGTTTCTAATATAGTTGAAAGTGTCTATGAAATCAAATAGTCTAGACGTCAGCCTGTCCGTGATCTAACTCGAGTAAAGTTTCCGGTTAACTTGTAATTGTCATCGTATTTGGTTTATCAATTAATTTCGATATTGAAAGGGAATTGTGTACTATTTTTGGTTAATTTAGTTGGGTACACAAAAAACATTTCGTTTCAATATAATCAATGGGAATCTTCTTTACTGTACATTTTAATGTTACATTATCTTAATTACGAAAAAAATTGTACCTATGAATCATAGTTCGGATGTTGGCCAAGGCTTCCCGGCCAGTTCGCGAATTGGCCGGCCAAAATTCGAAATACGCTGCTCATTTCATGTATTTCGGGTTTTGGCCAGGAAGCTTGACCAGTTCGGGTATTGGCCGGTCAGTTCTAGAATTGGCCAGGCTCCGGGTATTGGCCGCAATACATATATATATATATGTGTGTGTGTGTGTTATATATATATATAACATATATATATATATATTAGTATTTAAATCTTTTATAGAATAAGAAAAGCAATAGCGGGCATCCGGGATCCGCAACTAGGCTAAGGGGAGGGGGAGGGAAGGGGAAAAGGTTGAAAAGGGCAAGAAAAAAGATCTAAAGCTTTAGTGGGACTGTATTCTCTTTCTGGAACTGACACCACTGGTTCATTCAGTGGTAAATCAAAAACCAGTTTTTGGAAGAGCTTCATAAATGCTGACGACAGAATTCTGAATGCACTTGCCGCATAAGGTCAAACAGATATCCTTGAGAGTGAAACAAATATTGCACTTGAAGAATACATATGTTCAGTGTACATGCCAAAATTAAATATTAAAATATTGAGTGAGCTAAGATGGTGGTTATTTACAAAAAAGGAAGTTAAAGGAACAAATATGCCTCCAACTCAAGCCGCCCTTTACCCAGCCGTAAGAAGAGTTCATTACAAAGCAATAATATGGCAAAGAGCACACATTTTAAAAACTAATATTCCACCCCCAACTGATTTTGGTTGGATAATAAAGGAAAAATAATACCTACCTGTCATGTGTAACATGCCACGTGCTCCTCAAGAACTGGTTTAATCTGTGCGTTGTTCGTATGTCTAGTCAAGATGTGTAGCATCCTGTAAATGTTCACAAAATGGATTACCTTGTAACTGAAATGTGTTCATGCTCGGGTGAGACTGATAAATGTGATAATGTTGGAGGCCTTGATGATGTAAATTATGATGACAGTGATACCGATGATCCTACTTTGTTCTGAAGTTAAACTTTTACTTGCAGTTTAAAATTTGAAAGTTTTTACTATTTAGGTATATGATGTATAATGTAGAATAACAATACAAAGATAACAATTAATATTTAGCTTTACAAAATTTGTATCATTTAGTATTTATCACCACTCAGTTCCTTTTCAATTACCTTTATTACTTATTTTTCCCTTGCACTTTTCAACCCTTCCCCTCCCTCACCCCCCTCTCCAGTCGCGGGTCCCGGATGTCCACAAATGTTTTTTCCTAATCTATACATATTTTAAACATTAATATTTATGCATAATTTTCTTTATTTTTTATGAAATGGGATTTTTTTTCCATGCACTTTGCAACTCTTCCCCTCCCCTCCCCCTCCCCAGTCTCGGCTCCTGGATGTCCACAAATGTTTTTCCTAATCTATAAATGTTTTAAACATTAATATTTATTCATAATTTTCTTTATTTTTTATGAAATGGAATTTTTTTCCTTGTCCTTTTCAACCCTTCCCCTCTCCCTCCCCCTCCCCAGTTGCGGGTCCCGCATGTCTACAAATGTTTTTCCTAATCTATAAATGTTTTAAACATTAATATTTATACATAATTTTCTTTATTTTTTATGAAATGGAATTTTTTCCCTTGCACTTTACAACTCTTCCCCTCCCCCACCCCCCCCCCATCCCCCTCCCCCTCCCCAGTCGCGGCTCCTGGATGTCCACAAATGTTTTCCCTAATCTATAAATGTTTTAAACATTAATATTTATACATAATTGTCTTTATATTTTAAGAAATGGAATTTTTTTCCCTTGCACTTTTCAACCCTTCCCCTCCCCCTCCCCCTCCCCAATCGCGGGTCCTGGATGTCCGCAAATATTTTTCCTAATCTATAAATGTTTTAAACATTAATATTTATTGATAAATTTCTTTATTATTTATGAAATGGAATTTTTTCCCCTTCCATTTTTCAACCCTTCCCCTCCCCCTCCCCCTCCCCAGTCGCGGGTCCCGGATGTCCACCATCGCTTTTCTTAGTCTACAACACATAAGGAACAAAATGAGACCACTCACTATACTTAATCATAAAATTGCACACGGGATGTAATTAGAAAACGGACTAATACTTGCAAATTCAAACTTGGCATTGAAGGCGGCGACGGGTTGATAGGGCGGCGCCACTCAAGAAACCATATTCTTTTGTGACAAATAGGATAGCTTTTATTTGGCTTGTTTATTTATTTTTTTTTATTATTATTTATATATTTAACTTGAAAAAAATATTTTCTGTTTTTAGCCAGCAAGCATCATTTTGAGGTTTTGTTTGTTTGAGGTTTTTAGTCTCCTGTTGCGTACGAATATAAAAATCACGTTGATTTTTCTATACATTTTGTATCATGAAAAATGCTCTACACTGCACTTTTACGAAGTCATTTTCATTTGCAATATATTTCATTTTAGATGCAACTGTTATGTACTGTTATTCTTAAAGAAAGCATTCAAGCAAAGTTTCCTGTTTTCTTCAAAATCAGAATTTTTTCTACAATGATATCAAATGTTTAATTTAATCTTATTTTCAGAGACTCTACACTAAAGATATTTATGTGATGGAATCGATAATAATTTAAGATATGCTTCTTCTATAGGAGACTGAAGTAAGTTGTTCCATTTTTCAGCACATAAATGTTAGTTTCTGTAAATGTCATTCATCTTTTTCCTATATAATTGCATATATAGCTGCAAAGTATTTCTTTTTTGTATTAACACTATTTCCGAATCAAAATCATTACTATACTTAATCGCCCAATTCTGAGATTAATTGACATTAAAATTAGGCAAAGATTTCTTTTCGAAAGAAATGATAACTAAAAAGTAGAATAGTTGACAGCTAAGTATGCGCATATATATTTAATATTTTTATTTTGATAAAGAAAATATCTTTACATTTTGCAAACAATGCATGAATATAAAGACTGGAGTGACGACCGGGGGAGGTGAAGGGAGGGGCTAATGTCCTTAGTACTGCAGAAAGATAGGGTTCCGGTACTTTTTTTTTCCTAAATTAAACTCTGCTATCAGCAATAATACATACCAATCCGCGAGTTTTCGTAGATTTCCTTTCAAATGCACATTCTGAATCAAATTTATTTAAATATATTACATCAATTCATAATCTTAACCTTAGAAACATTTTTGACAGGTAATCCAAAATAATGAAGTTGGGCTAATTGACTTAAACTGATAGATGGATGAATCTGATTCGAATCCATATCAGGCGAGTAAATCGTCTCAATGGAATATCACCGAAGAAAAAGAAATGAAATTAGGAAAAGTTCCTTTGTAATCAAACAAATTTAGTGAAGGTGCCACATGACTAAAATAAATAGAAAACTGAAATTCTGATAGGAATATCGGTTCTACTTGATTATCCATTCGATCTAAAAACTATCGCCAAACTACAATTTTAATTGCCAATAATAGATAATTTTAAATGTCATATTCACTTGACGTTTTACATGTTACACTAATTTATTATATAATCAAATTATTTTTAATTCGACGTTTTATTTGTATTTATATTAAAGTTTTACTAATTCATTTGTGCTTTTGTTATTTATAATAAAAAGTATGTCAATTTATACAACTCGGCTGACAGACAGGCGATGTATATAAGTTGGCGAAATTGGTCGACGAAATAATCAAGTAGTAGGGGAATATCCCAATGGGTTAGCCATTCATTTTACATTAAAGAAAATGCATATAAAAGAGAGAAGCTTCGTATAAAAACATACACTCTAAAAATTAAGTGCGTAAATTTACACATTAAAACAGGTATAATGATGATACAAAAATGGTTTGTCTATATCTATAAAAGGCGCGTAGATTGTCAAGTACACGTCCAGGTGAGTCAATTTCGAAATGCACGTTTCTCTGTGTAGCGCATCAAGTGGCTTAAGTGTGTAAAATGTTATTGGATAACTCAGAAATATGCATTTTAATGTGTAAATTTGAGACAAGTACACATATATCTGTGTAACGCACAAAAAAGATGGACTTTTATGTACATAGCGTATAACCTTGAATTTCGGGATGAAAGTTTTGAACTAAATATTTTTTATCATTGTAAAACAAATTTGGATGAAGAACAGTTTGTTCTCCTTCCAGCAGATTTTCTTTTAAACCACAAACTAATGTAACCTTAATTGAAAAAAAAAAAAAAAAAAAAAAAAAAAAAAAAAAGATTGTTTGAAATTATTATGATGTCAGTGTATTTCGGATTTTTGTCCTCGCTTTTAAAATTAAACTCTTCTCACCCGTTCGCTACAAAATGTATCTGATTTGAAAAGCGTGTTTGCTATATATACAAGGAGGAATATCACAAAATGTCAGATTTTGATCGTAAGAGATATAGAAATTTTGAATTGTTATCAAATAAAATTTGATAACAATTCGAAATTTCAAGAGGTAAATTTATTTTCTATTGGAGAATAAAGGATTTCCTATGTAAAAATGCTAAAGTTTGGAGAATTTAAATAATATGTTAATTTTTATATAATTATATGTTATTTCTTGGCATATGTATGCCAGGATAATGACTATTTCATTCTAAAACACTTTTCACATTCTTGATTTTTAAAATTTTTAACATTTTAATTTTGTTTAAAGAACATGTTTCCAATATAGTATCTCAAATTTCATGTATAATGTTCAGTTTTATTTATTAATTTATGGAAGCCGGGAAAAGGACATAATAAAAGTCTACTCTTTTTTTTTTTTTTTTTTTTTTTTTTTTTTTTTTTTTTTTTTTACATTTTAATCACATTATTTAAAGAGAAAGATCTAAAATATCTTGCTGGTTGCTATGATTTTACTACTTCTGATTTGAAGCATGTCAAAAATAAGAATAAATACTCTTCAGCGCCCTATTTATACATGATAATGAAGTAAAATGCAGGCCAGGAAAATGACATTCATTATCAGTCACAATTATATTTTAATTATGAAAAATCGGTACTACTAGGTTATCCCGTCGACCAAAAAATTATCGCCAAACTATAAGGTTAAATGCCAATAATGGATGATCGTGAATGCCACATTCAATGACATTAAATACGATTCATGTGTTTAAAATGTCAATAAGTGCTTTTTATTTCGACTTTTTTATTAATATTTTTATTAATATTCTACTAATTAGTTTTTTCGTTACTTAAAAAAGAAAATTATGTCAAAATGTATAATTTGGTTATTAGTTTGGCGATTTGTATAATTTGGCGAAATTGGTCGACGGGTAACAGAGTAGTACTGAAAAATCATTTGTAAAATACAAAATTTGTTGCTTTTCTCATATTTTGTTTTATAAAATATAAATATTAATTAGAAATTAAAAAAAAAGAACTAGAAAAAGATATTTATACAGTAATAGGATATTTTTTAAAGTAAGGATATTTTATATTAGAATGTATAAAAAAAAACTGCATTATATGACATTTAATAGAAGTGTTACAGTGCGGACTGCAATTTCCGCATTTTACTTAACCATCATACGTCAGTCTTGCAATCGTTTTAAAAATCGGGGAAAAGAAAAAAAAAACTTGACGAATTTACGCGTTTTACACACTAGGGATTCCGAAAAACATATTTTTAGAGAGGGAGAGAAAGAGGAAAAAGAAAATTGCCGTCCGTCTCTCTCTCTGTGTGTGTGTGTCTGTCTATAAACGCTGTATCTCCCGAACAAATTGAGATATATACTTAAAAGTTGGTGTGTACTTAGCACGTTATAATAGAAAAAAGCCTATTGATTATCATTGACCTCGATTATCCGGAACTATTTTTTTTTCAGTTTACACAGTTTATTACAATAAGCCACTTAATCATAATCCACAGTTTGAACGCTTTTGCTGCATTAGTTTTGATAGGGCTAATCCAAAAGATATTCGTTCTTTTTCAATTTGTTGACGGTCCCCTATGGAGTTTCGGGAAAAAATCTTCACAAAAATGTATGACCTGTACTATTATGTTTACACTTTTACAGTTTCAGGATAATTCCCCATGTATTTTTCTAGATATTTAACAAAACGTCAAAAATCGCAAGTGGCCGGTCACCATTGGCAATATAGTGTATTACTGTCATCTTGGTTGAAATAATGCAACATAGTTAAAATACGCTGTGAACAGCCCTCTCCCCACTTCCCCGTAGCCAGTAATATAAACGAGCATTTTTGTCACCTTGTAAATGAATCTTAATTGTATGCACAACTATATTCTACTCAAAGCATGTTTTAGTGACTCTCAGAAATTTATATCTATTTCATTTTGTTCTTAACAATGTAACATCATTAAAAAAAAAGCAGAATACTTTTTCATATACCAAAGTATTCTGAAATATTTTGAGTTCGCCTGTGCGCGTATATATATTCTTCATCAACATATTACACATTCACCACATTCTAGTGCATCTCAGAGACATAGATAAATTTTATTATGTTTTAAAAAGTATAATTACACCGGTATCAAAATAGATCGCAAATATTTTTCCATAGAACAATAATGCAACGAAATATTTTTCAGCGGCACTGTAAATGAACTGCAATTGCTAAATACTTCATTTTCAATAATAAAGAGGCCATGTTGAACTTCAATATCGTATAGAAATTACATAGTAATCTGAGTATATTTAAGGTAACTTGGGTACGGACAGACAGACAAGTAGTCAAAATCAATTTTTCAAAACTTAATGAATAGTTTTTGGTGTATATCGTTTAACAGGTGGCGATGCTATGTTGCCTTTTTCAGAATTTCCACTGTAGATCTACCTCAAGAAATAATGCATGGATATTTATAAAATTTAAGATTCAGTTAGTACTTGGTTTTTAGTATTTTTTGGTGTCAGGTACTCAATAGGTGGCTCTGCCATGCTGCATTATCAGCTAAATCTCAAGAGCTAATGCATGGATATTAGATTCAGTTAGTATGTGATAAAAATTGATCCTGAATAGTTTTTGTTGTACATCACTCAGCTGGTGGCGCTGTTATGCAGATTTTTTTGAAAATTTGGCAATAGCTCTGTTTCATAAACTAATGCGCAGAATTTAATAAAATTTCAGATTAAGTTGGAAGTTGCATACATTGTTGCTGAATAGATTTTGGTGTAAACAACCTAACTGATAGCGCTGCTATGCTGCATTTTCAGAAAATATTAACGTGTATCAGATAGTATTACATATATCTCTTTATATATGTAATTATATATAGACTTATACTTACATATATACATATTATATACAGCTATAAATAAATATTATATTTTTATATACAGTGGTGTAGCCGTAAATAAACCTGAGGGTATACGCTCAAAGCAGAAGGTATACGCTCAAGGTAGAGAATATACCCTAGAGTGTACATACTATAGCTTTCTTGAGAAACAGAGGGTATATGGTGTTCCTTTAAAAATTCCAGAGGATATGCGTCGTATACCCCCGTATACCCTCCACTACACCCCTGCTTATATATATTTTTAATTTTATATGTGCCATAAATTTACTATACCGGCTGTTCCAAAAATAACTGACGAATCTTAAAATTCAATAACTTGTAAACGGTGTGATAGATATTTTTTTTCCGCAGGAGGGTTATGTAAGATGTGTGAGGATTTTAAGCTGCGATTCCTAGTTTTAGTTACACATAGCAACAATAGATGGCACTACATGCAATAGGCACTAAATACAGGTTCAATTTTTCGGCCTCTCTCTTCTCTCAAGAGAAAAAAAAAAAAGAGAGAGATTAAAATGTTTTTAATGGCTTCTGAAGTATTAGAAATCAGATCTGGAATTAGCATCTATTTCTCTCAGATCCATCTATAGTATGAAATTCAAACTAAAATCAAGTATCTCAGTGAAAAAAAACCTGACATCATTCATAAACCTCCTTAGGGTATATGTCAAATTAAAACAAAAGTTATATTTTTTTCTGAGAAAAAAATGTAAACGCAAAAAAAGTAATGAATAAAGTTCATTCCAGTACTAAAATATGTAACCTCAAAGACTAAAGATCGCAATCACATCAATACGTTTACTACAAAAAAAAAAAAAAAAAAAATTGTAATTTAAGAAATTACCCCAACCATTTGAAAAATGTTTCACTCGATACATTCATCTATCATTTTAAGCTAAATACCAGTTGTTTTATTGTGTATTATCCGTGCCACTGCTATAAATGACTTTATACATGCTGCAATTTGAAGGTACGGTTCGTTTAAGTTATATCACTCTATTGTCGCCAAGCATAAAAGTTGGCGACGAAAGAAACATTTCAAACTATTTAACATTGTTGGTGCAAAAGTAATCATTATTAAAATACAGCTTTGGCATATACTGTTATACTTGTAAGACTTTGGCATATATTGTTTGATTTTACAGAGCAGAATTTTGGTGATGGAGGTTTTAAACCAAAATCGATCGCAGCACATGCATCTGTGAATGGGTCCATCAGACATCGAATCAAAAAAGTTTTTTCCCAGTTTTTCCCAAGCCGATTGCTTTTTAGTTTTCTTTTTAGGTGGTGGAAAATCAAGAGTAATAGCTATAACATTTTCCGGCTTGTTAGAATCACTATTGGCACTCAAATTTTCCTGGTTAGAACCGACCGATAGTAAAACGCCATGGCTAGTGGATTGGTCGCCCTGGCGACATGATGTTTTACAATTAATCGGTTCGGCATTAAATTGCTTCCTTTTTCGTGATCGCCTTTCAACACGTAATTGGTTTTCAGCGGCTCAATAATCTTTTGATTTTATCATTTTCTGCATTGAAAGACGTTTTTGCGCCAAACCAAATACAGTATTACTCAGTTATCCCGTCGACCAATTTCGCCAAATGATACGAATCGCCAAACTAATAAGCAACTTATACATGTTGACTGTGTTTAATATCATTGAATGCGATATTCACGTTCATTCATTTCTTTGGCTTCGGCTTTTTCCGTATCTGTTAATTTCCGTCTACCCATTTTTAAATTTGTTAGTTTTCTCCTTTATTACAATGATTTTAACCATTTTAATTTACTATTCAAATAAAAATTCTTCTAAAAGTAAAGAATTTAATTTAAATTCAAATAAAAATTCTTCTAAAAATAAAGAATTTAATTTAAATTCAAAAGTGGTAACATCATTCAAAAGTGGTAACATCATTCAAAAGTGGTAACATCATCGGGTCCATTCTCCCGAAAACAACAACCATTTTTCAAATGGTTAAAAAAAAAAAAAAATCTAGTACAGGATATGGAACTCTTCGCAGAATACGGATTCAACTTTACTATAAAAATTCTTTAGACAACATACAAGCAAACTATAGCTATATTTATATAGCATACTAAAATTAGAAGAAAGGACATTTATAAGCTTATGAAAAGAAAACCTTCTAATAAATTGATCTACATGTTTCGTACAAACAATCTGAGGCTTTATTAGAAACAATATTGATTGAAAAAAAGTATTTTCCAAAATTCTCCGTTTAGACAAGAGAATTTTAAAATCTTTGCGGAAATAGTATCTTATTAATATTGATCTAGATTAGGTCATTGGCTGTGCATACGAAGCATGATGTAGAACAGTTTATTGGAAAAAAATTATTTGACTTTAAATGCATCTTTTTTTTTTTTTTTTTTCATTTTTAGCATGTTATAAAATTAGTTTAACCTTCCGTCTACCAGACGGGTCCATTGGACCCGACAGCAATATTTCTGATGTCGATGGTAAAATGAGAAATTGTCGATTGACACCGGAATTTATAAAGGACTTGTCTAGATATTACGAATTCCTTAATTTAAGCTTTCATTGTAAAAACAAAATTATATTAAAATATTACTGGTGCCGTTTGCAAGTTTGGAATTAAAATTAGATGTTGCCGTAGATAAATGGGTGTTTTGTCTGGTAGACGGAAGGTTAATGATAATAAGTCGTTTTCTAATATAATTTAATAATATACTTCTTTTATACTCTACAGTTACGGAAATTACAAATATCCTAATTTAACATTAAAACTTTTTAATTTTGATCTTATATATTACCAAATACTTTAAAATATACGAATTATGCATAAAATTAGCACTTAGTAAATAAAAACAATAGTTATTACTTATTTTGCACGTTTAATGAAATGAACTGCGTGCAATGGTAATGTGACGAAAAGTAAATCTTTTCTGTTTTAAAATACAACATTAAATACGAATAAAAATACTTACACCCAGCGTGGGACTTTCATTTTCTAACTTTTACCAGCAAAAGATGTTGAATTCAGACTTTTATTAACACAAAATCTTGAGATTTTATCACAGCTTTTGCAAAGTCGAAAAAATTTTAAAGAAATAGAACAGAAGTTTAGAAATTGCCAGATTTAAAATCTTATGTCAATTTTTTTATTATGACGTCATTTTCACTACAGTAAACTCTGTATTTACTCAAATTATGAGCTCTAATCATAGGTGAACGGAGCTACTGGTGTAAATAACGTCAGAAGAAAGATAAATACGTATTTTCCTGCATGAAATCAAAACATTTTACCACGATTCATCACAATATGCATTATTTTAGTTTGTTTTAAACATTTATGATAGTTACTAAAATAAAGAGACCTTAATTTAAGAATGCAATGTTAATTATTTAGAAATCATTGCATTTCGAAGTGATTATGTAGGTTTTTAGGAATTTCACTGCTAATGAGTTCATTTCATGCAATTGACTACTCGCACTGGGCGGAGTTCGCAATGTTTCCCACAAGCTTTGCGATATTTGATTGGCTTTTGGTGAACGCTTGTGGGATAAATCGAGAAGCTGATTAGCTATAATCCATCGAGATGTTCTTTGACGTCAGAAACACTTGTGGTCCATTAAAGTTTAATAGCGTTGAATATTGAACTGATAAACCGTCAATTTGATTATAGATAGTTGATCAACATTTTCCTACGAATGTTTTTGTCACAGTCTGAATCATAGATATAAAAGAATAGTCTGAGTTATAATGGCATTGATCTTGCGTGGTTGAAATTAGCTTTCCAATGAAAGTTCTTTAACGCTTGTAAAAAACGTGTCAATCTAGTATTGTATAGTAACTAGTTCGTAAAATTGACTTTTTTGTACTAAAATAGCATTTAAAAAAATCTGTCTTGTTAGTTCAAGAGTCGACAGCACAAAACCCAGAGGTATCGAGCACAAGAAGAAAACCTTTATTTTATGGAAGTGTAAAAACAGAGGAATCTAATGATGTCTGTCGGAAGTGAAGTTTTGCATTAGCCAAAAATTAATTTTATCAGTTGTTGACTCGTAAGCTTATTATTATGTTTGTTATACAAATAAAAGTATGAAAACATAAAAAGCTGGAAGCAGGAAAACACAATGATAAACCTACATGTGAACCACAAGTGATATTAATTTTTGGTGTATGCACCATTTCACTTCTGGCATACATGGATCATTAAATTCCCCTATTTCTACCCTTTCATAAAATGGAGATTTTTTTTCTAGTGCTCGTTACCTTAAAGTTTCGTAATATCAACTTTATTTTTTTTTTGCATGTTTACTGAATTTATTGAATTCTACGTTTCCCTCTATAGAAAAAAAAAATCTTTCACACCAGTTTTATAAAATTTTATTTAAGTGATGGCATCTGCCACTGCAATAACTTCAACGAGCTATGTATGATGGAGCTTGTCTTTGATACAGTAGGTACCAGGTTCAAAAGCGAATGCATTTACCTGACTCCTACACTGGTGACACGAAAAGAAACTCACAAAATTCCCAACAGGTGCAGTACAACGAATTCACCCCCCAAAAGGCAAAATCATACAGCAACTAGCTAAAGAACTCAAGCCAATTTCTAAATAAGATGCTTAGAAATTTTAAATTTACAAACATTTCATTAAAAGAACGTTTGTTTTTCTACTCCCGACCCTACGTGTTTTCTTACCATTGGGTGCAGGAAAACACAATAATAAACCTACCTATTAAACACTAAAATCGGGCCTGCAGGCGGTTTACACCAAGATATGACTTGGAAGAGTTGCATTACATTTTAATTTGATATAATTGATTTCTGTCTAAGTCTAGGATTTCAGTCGTTAACTTGATAAAATAATGGTTTGTGCAGGCATCATTTGTCTAATAATAATAGATGTTTTTTGAAGCATTGTGTTTCACACGTTTTTCGTCAAGAATTTAGCAATTACAGGCATCCCAAACTTTAGTTGTAAGAATTTCTTACCGTTTTGATTAGATATCTTCAATGACTGATCGTTGAGAATCATCTTGCGGAACAGTGTATTATAATACACTACTGGCCATTAAAATTGCTAAACCATGAAGACGAAATGCTACAGACTTGAAATTTAAACGACAAGAAGAAGAAGCTGTGATATTCAAATGATTAGCTTTTCAGCGCATTCTGACAAAGCATGTGCCGGTAGCGACACCTACAATGAGTTTAAATGAGGAAATTATTCAGCCGGTTTCTCACACATAAATTACATTTGAGCATTGTTGCCTGGTGAAAAATTGTTGTGATGCCTCGTGTAAGAAGGAGAAATGCGCACCAGCATGTTTCTGACCTTAATAAAGGTCGAATTGTAGCCTACCGGGATTGCGGTTTATCGTATCGCAGTATTGCAGCTCGCGTTGGTCGAGATCCAATGACTGTTCGCAGAATATGGAATTGATGAATTTAGGACGGTAATACGGAACGTCGTACGGGATCTCAACGGCCCCCTATCAATAACAGCCGAGAATACGGGCATGTTATCCGTATGGCCGTAATGCAGCGTGCAACTGCATCACAAGCCCTGAGACAACAAATGAGGTCATTTGCAAGACAAAAAGCGTCTGCACAAACAGTTCGACGACGTTTGGAGTAGCATGAACTCTCAGCTTGAAGACCATAGTTGCGACTTCCCTTGACGCTGCGTCGTAGACAGGAGCGGGTTCAATGGTGTGATCAAAGATGAGCCTTGGTGCACGAATGGCGATGAGTCATTTTTTTAGATGAATCAGGTTCTATTTACTGCAACATGATGGTCGCATTCGTGTTTGGCGGCATCGTGGTAAATGAACATCGGAAGCGTGCATTCGTCATCATCATACTGGCCCATCACCTGGCATGATGATATGGGGTACCATTGGATACACGTCTCGGTCATGTCTTGTTCGCGTTGACGGCACTTTGAACAGTGCATGTTACATTTCTGATATTTTACGATCCGTGGCTCTACCCTTTATTCGAGACCTGTGAAACCCTACGTTTCAGCAGGATAATGCCCGACCGCATGTTTCCGGATTTCTACGGACCTTCCTTGATAGGGAAAATGTTCGGCTGTTGCCCTGGCAAGCACGTTTCCCAGATCTCTCACCAATACAAAATGTTTGGTCAATGGTTGCTGAGAGACTGGCTCATAACCATACGTGAGTTACTACAATTGATGAACTGTGACATCGTGTTGAAGCTGCATGGGCTTCTGTACCTGTACATGCCATCCAATCTATGTTTGACTCAATGCCCAGGCGTCAAGTGCTTTTATTACTGCCCGAGGTGGTTGTTCTGGGTACTGATTTCTCAGGATCTATGCACCCAAATTTCTTGAAAATTTAATCACTTGTTATTTCTATCATTATATATTTGCCCAAAAAATATCATTTTGTTATCTGCATTTTTTCCTGGTGTAGCATATTTAATGGCCAGTAGTGTAAATCTTCTGTGTTCTTCATGTTGATCGGGTTCTGCATTTTTTTGAGTTTTACTTCTTTTTCTGGTATTAAATATTGCTGGAATTCTGATTCGAATATGTCATAAAAGGAAAACGCGCGCAAAAAGAAAAAAAATAAAACAAAATAAAAAAAAATAATTGAGAAACCTCGATTGGTATAAAAGAGCATAAAAGAATTAAGTTAAATTAAAGAAAGAAAAGAAAGAAGGAACCCAAATTTATCGAGCACAAAAAGAAAACCTGTATTTTATAGAAGGGTAGAAATATGGGAATCTAATAATCCATGTCTACCGGAAATGAAGTAGTGCATAAGCCAAAAATTAGTTCCACGATTGGTTGACTCGTAAGCTTATCATTTTTATTAAAATCCTAGAATCAAAGTTATGAAAACATGGAGGGCTGGAAGCAGGACAACACAATGATTCGAGGCAACCACTAGTGGTATTTTTGGCTTCTGCACCACTTCACTTCCGGCAGACATGGATCATTAGATTCCCCTATAACTACTCTTCCATAAAATTAAGATTTTTTTCTTGTGCTCGATGACTTAGGGTTTTGTGCGGTCGGCTCTTGGATTAAGTGTAGGGAAATAAAAAAATTCTAGGTTGACAAAGTTGTCTACACTCTTCCCAAAATTCCTCATGCAACTTTGACAGATATCATAATCAACTATAAAAGTGACATTAACTAGTCGTTGGGGGGGGGGGGGGGCACCGTAATTCTTACCCATCATGAAAATGCATATGAAAATAAAACATGTGAAAACTATTTATACAATGCACTGCAATTCCAAAACAAAATTTAAATATTGTTAATATGCATAGTAATGCTCTATTAATGAATTGCTGATGTACCATTTTCGACAAATTATATAAAACGCCAAACTACTCAAGTAATACCAAACTACGTAAAAAAAAACATCCTTATAACTCCAAAAATAATAATTCTATTAACTAACAATTAAATGTGTCGAATTAATCGTCTTATTTCCAATTAAAATATACCTCTGAATTGAAATTTGAATGAAATACAGGGTCATGAAAAATCGAAGAATGAGGAAAACAGGATTACAAATATCTCGGCAACTAATAATCCGATTGACTTCGTTCTATATGCAAAATGTGTGTTATTTTATTGCCTTTTACGACCATTCCTTAGAACAAAAAAATTTGAAAAATTTTATATACCTTTCATCAGAACGATTTTTTCGAGAGTCCGAAAAAAATAGTTCCGGATAATCGAGGTTGCTGATATTAAATAGGCTTCGTCCCATTCTTACATACTAAGAACATACAAAATTTCAAATCTCTATCTCAATTTTTTCGTGATATAGAGCGTTTACAAACTAACAGACAGACATTTTTTTTCTAAAAATATGTTTTTCGAAATCTCCAGTGTCGAAAACGTGTAAATCCGTCAAAAAAAAATTTCGATTTTCAAAACGATTGCAAGACTTACCCTATACTACGTATGATGGGAAGTAAAAAAGGTTTCAAAGACAATTCCGAAAGCTTATTAGATACTCTAAGAGACAAAATAGGCTGTTTTTACTTATTTTCGGCATAAGAAGGTGAGACGAAATATTTTTCTGGGCTTTTGAATTCACCTGTTTCGTAGTTACAAAATATTTGTACTGATAATGGACATAAAACAACAAATAAGAAAAAATACGCGCGTGAATAGTGTCATTCAATGTCTTTTTTTGTGAAATGAAAACACTAGCGCCTGTTTTAATTAGTTCTGGGACTTTCCAGATCGACAAAAGTAATGAATTCAAATCGAGGCACACAGCAGGCAGATTTATTTTGTATAGTTCTGTAGATTATCTATAGATTTTATACAATATTAGCAAAAAAGTTATTCTGGCAAAAACGCATTTAAATCACATTCCAAGATATGACTTAAAAGACCGATTGCATTTTAGTATATAAATCTATTTTAACTAATTCTAAAATTTAAGCTGTGAATTCGATGAGATGATTGTCTGTACTGCCACTTCTCGGTCTATAATGTACTATTTTAATGTCATCATATTTGAAATAATGCAACATAGTTAAAATACGCTGTAAACAGTTTCCCATCGTAGGCAATAATATAAATGAATTCTTTTCTGTCACCCTGTAAATGAATCTTAACTAAACGCACACCATGTTTTGCTGAAAGCTTGTTTTAGTGACCCTCCGAAATTTACATAAATTTCGTTTTTTTCGTAACAATGTAACATGATTAAGAAAAATCGGAGAAAACTAACAACTCCCGTTAATTAATATGTTCACGATTAAACTTCATACAGCATATTACTACACATTAACCATATTATGCATCAAAGTAACATACATCAATTTCATTTTATTTTAAAAAGTTTCATATGTAATTACACGACACCAAAATACATCGCAAATAATATTTTTCCATAGACCATAATGTAACGGAATACTTTTCAGCGGCCTTGTAAATGAACTACAATTGCTGAATACTTCAAAACAAATTTCAATAGCAAAGAGGCCATGTTAAACCTCTATAACGCATATCAGTTACGTAGTAATCTGAGTATATTTAAGCTAGTTCGAGTACGGATATTCAGACGAGTAGTTAAATCCAATTTTTAAAAGATTTTTTTAAAAATTGGATAGGAGATAGAGGTATATGTTATTACGGAATTATTTTAATAAGGCAGAGTAAGGATTTTTTCGGCATGAATCAGTTTCCCTAGCTTTCATAGAAAAAGTATAGGGGAGACTGGGGTACAATGGTCCACTTTTGTAAATTTTGACTGTTTACTCTTAAAGTATTGATTTTTTTTCTTTTGATCAAGTACATGCATGTTAACTATACATTAAAGTTTATACTGCATCAACTCAAAAATAATAATTATGCATACTTTTTTTTAAATATTTTTTTAAATAGTAAGTGACAAAATGGACCATTGTACCCCAATGCCGGGGTACAATGGTCCACAGCATGGGGCTCTATGGACCACTTGTAATTTGAATAAAAATATATCAGTGTAGTTCATTTTTTAACAATAAGAAAGATAAACTATATCATAATTTGTTTATTCACATTTTATTACTCATTTTTATTTGTTTATTCACATTTTATTATTCATTTTTATTTGTTTATTCACTCTTTTAGCTCTAACTAAAGTAACATTTTTTTTCTTCATTTTTTTTTTTATCATTAAGTCATTATACCGGTCGCAGATTGAACAATTAGGTTTATTATCATCCTCAATACATTTTACAGCCTGTTCCATAACTTCATGTGGCACAGAACCTCTATTGGGTTTCCTAGGCTTGTTTCTTGGCATTGCTAAAAGAAATATGAAAAATAATATGTATCTTTTTTGTACAATGATGCCACTTAAAGTTAAATATAAACTTTTATAATAAGAAATATATATATCTAAATATATGACTAAAGAAAAAATATAATAAATTTTTCCTGTCTACTTTACATCATCTGTATTTTTTTAATGAATTTTACCTTATTTAATTATTATATCCAGATACAAACTAATAGGTAGATATAAATTTTGTTTTTTCTCTTTCTACTATTTTATTTAAATCTAACTTATTATGGATGCATATATGCATAATTACAGAAATATTGAATTAACAAATTATATAAAATTTAAAAAAAAACCCTCAAATGCACAAAATATTTTGTTTACTAATTTTTGTTATTCAATTTAGGTTAATTTTTAAATTCGAAAGCTTATATTATATAGATAAATATTTCAAAAATGCATTTCACAACCATGAATCAGTAATTAATTCACACACAGAAATAAAATAATTTATTAATTCTTAATTTGGGCTAATTTTTATGTTTGAAAGCATATATTATACAGATAAATATTTCAAAAATGCATTACACAACATGAATCATTAATTAATCTACACACAGAAGTAAAATAATTTATTAATTCTGAATTTCACGTATAATATTTAACTTTTAAAATCATGGAATACAAAACTGGCGTACAATGGACCATGGTCCATTGTACCCCAGTTTCTGATGGTCCATTGTACCCCATATGGAAGTTTGACAAAAACTTGATGATAAAAAAAGAAATTTAGAATTCTATTATTTTAGCTATAATAAATATAATAATGTATTGTCTTACCTTTTTATTTTGCCACACAATGTCTTTCAAATTACAAATCTGTAATAAATAAATGAAGATATGTTTCACTGAAAATATTTACTTTTGCCTTACTCCCCCTGTGTCAAATCAATTATCAAGCATAAAATGGCTAAAATGTCAGCTATACACATGGTTTCAAACTTCTTTTTACTACTTCATGACTGCAATCTATATACTAAAATATGAAGCTTTCAAAAAGAGAATTAATATCAAAAATAGGGGGTGGACCATTGTACCCCGTGGTCCATTGTACCCCAGTCTCCCCTAAGTTGCAATGAAAGTTCTTGGGGAAGAAATTGCCCATTTGCTCATAGGAAGTAAGCGTTTATGATTGCATGCGTTATTGTAATTTCGACATTAGCTAAAGCTACATTAGATTAGCTATTAGATTCCTCTATAATTCCTTCCCAAATGTAATCACATGATTTTTGGGGTTTAGAAATTACTAGAACATTTCAGATTTTAGGAATCTGCAACTACACCCTTCGTTTAAAAAAATGGCTCATTTTTCACAATAGAATCTTCCTCTGTTTGCCATATGTTATCACATGTTAGACGACAGTTTAATTGCTTCGCTATTAGCTCTAAACAAGATTATGTCCGGCATGACTCGTATTTGTCGAGAAACTCGAGTATGGAATATTAATTTGAATATTTTTGTGTAGTTTCCAGTTTGCATCGATCTAAATTTTAGGTACTTACGTGCTATACTTATTTTGGTACATTACATAATAATCCAAGAGTCGGCAGCACAAAATCCTAAGGTGTTGATCACAAGAAAAAAAAACCTTTAATTTATGGAAGAATAGTAACAGAGGAATCTAATGAACCATGTATGTCGAAAATGAAGTGGTGCATATACGTCAAAAATTAATACCACCAGTCAATGGCGGATCTAAGGGGGGGCGATGGGGCGATCGCCCCTCCCTTGAGCCCAATAAAGGGTCTGCAAAATGACAGATGCACGCACGGAAAAGTGGATAGATCTAAATTCGAAATGGGCGCGACCCGGGTTGGGTCGCGCCAACATATTTATATCGGGACTGGGTCAAGTCTTTACACTTTTAGAACCGGGGCGGATCGGGTCTTATTTTTTTCTGGAGGCGATGTAACCCCCCCCCCCCCCCTTGGGACCATAAAGGTTTTCAAATCAACATGAGAGATCTTCATGGAATAGGACTTAGGCTGAATCTTAAGGTCTACACGGCGCGGCCCGGGTCGGGCTGCACCTATTTATGAATCAGGCAATGGTGGATCTAAGGTTTGGGGGGGGGGATGGCGAAGGGGTGACCGCCCACCGGAGGGTCGGGCTGGGTCAGGTCCTCTAACTTTTAGAGCGGGGCCGTGTCCTGATCCTTTTTTTACCGCTTTAGGTCGAGCCTGACTTGTTTTTCTTCCATGTCGAGTCCGGCCTGGAGTCATTCTTCCTAAATATCTGTATTAGAGATGAGACAGTGCTCGGTCTCGGACTCATTTTTTCTGAAACCTATAAATTTTCTTTATCAATGAATGGAAAATATTAAAAGAACTTTTTTCTCCCTTAAACATTACTTATTCCTTTTCAAATCACAATATTGAACATTTTGATTAGAATGAAAGGGAAGCAGAAATTGTGTTTTTTTCTATTAGTCATTTCTACAAACCTATTTTAGCCATTTCCGTCGGCGATCTGGCGCCAACGAAAAGGCGGGAATAATGAATTTGTCTTTAGTTTTGATTTTTGTTTGTAACAGGGGTTATATTGCAATAGGGTTGTTTATTATTATTATTATTTAGACGTTTAATACGAAGAGGATTTTTTTCCAGTTTTCGTTTGCGGTTGGCGCATATATTAGATTTCTATTGTACACAGCGTACACAGGTCGTAATCGCTTTTCAAATGGAAATAATTTTAGTGATTGTTACTTTTTTTGTGAATTTTGCTGATGCTGAAGTTGTACTCCAGAATTTACGAAGTCACTTTTGTTCGTAAGTAAATTTAATTTCCATATTATTCCGATAGAAAGCAATTGAGCAGTGTTTCCTATATTCCTACAAAAGCATCGGAATTTAAAATTTTTAATTAATATTATTGTCTGTTATGATATGTCACGCTTATCCCAAAAGATTGATATGAGGAATGAAATGGTTATACTTAAAAATGTATACTTTTTATAGAAAATTGATTAATGTTGTTCGATTCGACAGTAATTTCTACAAATTCCATGCATTTGTTCATAAAACACACTTCATTAGCATGTCCATAATATTTTCTTTTTAAAGGAGACAAAATATGAGAATTTTTTTTATGTATAAAGTACTTTTTTATTTTATACCAAACTTTTCTTTTGATAGTATTAAATTTAAATTTTCGTTTAAGAGTAACATTTCTATGTAAAATGTAGTTTAAAAATCATAACTTTTTTAGAACATAAAAAAATGCATTTTTTTCTTCTATTGTATATTTTCGTTATTGGGCTCGGACTCAGATGAAGCAAAATGTTTTGGGTTCGGGCGGGCTCGGATTTAAAATCGTCGAGCTCGAGTGGGACCTAATTCTGGAAAAAGAGCCCGAACTCATGTTTTGTCTGTACTGATCAAAATTTCCAGGTCGGGAACCGGTCCTGAGTAAAAGCTAAACGTTTGTTCCGTGTCTGACCCAGCCTGTATGATAAGCATTATTGTCCCAACCGCTATTCGTGCAGTCTCTGTTGAATTCAGACACTTTTCTCGAGGAGGGACTTCTGTGATTCTGGGGGGGGGGGGGGGGAGGGTTGGATACAATAGAGTCCCGGGGAGAAATTACACTTTTTACCATTGAAAACACAAAATTTCTGCTTGCAATTCTTCATTCCGAGGGCTGGTATCTTACTTATTTGTTATTCATAAAAAATAGATTTATGTTGTACATTTGTTTAACGAAATTTTAAGAAATACATTTTTAAAAAATTACTTTAGTTCGTATTG
Organism: Maratus speculifer; assembly: GCA_964019185.1. Taxonomy (NCBI): domain Eukaryota; kingdom Metazoa; phylum Arthropoda; class Arachnida; order Araneae; family Salticidae; genus Maratus; species Maratus speculifer. The sequence continues at coordinate 322,349,157 of OZ025295.1, read as the reverse complement.
TAGAGCTTTACTACTATGATTTATATTATAAGTAGAAGTTAACCCCGCAGCAAAAAAAAAAAAAAAAAGTCAACCGGACCCAAACACAACCCACAGCAAAAAAGTATAAGTTCCGATCAGTAGGAAAAAAAAAAAAAAAAAAAAAAAAAAAAAAAACAGAAGTCAATCCGACCAGCAGCAAAATATAGTAGTCAACCGGTCTCAAACTCAACAATTAGCAAAAAAGTAGAAGTTAACCTGACCCACTGCAAAAAGTAGAAGTCAAATGGACATAAATGCAAACCACAAAAAAAGTATTAGTTACAGCGCGGTGCAAAAGGAAGGAGGCGGTCGCCTCGGGTCCGGAAATTTAAAGGACATCAAATTTATACAACCAACGTCATCTTTGGCCTGTCACAAGAAAAGTCGTTTTTTTCTGGGGGGGGGGGGGGATAAACTGAAACTTTGCCCATGCACAGTTTTCTGTTCGCACGTCCCTGATTAGTCAACACGATCAGCAGCTAAAAATAGAAATCAACTGGACCCAAACCCGACCCGTTTGAAAAATAGAAGTTAACCGGACCCAAACCCGACCCGCTTGAAAAATAGAAGTCAATCGGACCCAAACCCGACCCGCAGAAAATATAGAAGTTAACCGGACGCAAACCCGACTCGCAGTGAAAATATTAGCCCCGACTTATGCATAAAATTCGAGTCTTCCAATTTTTAAAATCACCCCCCCCCTTGAGGACTCTCCAGATCCGCCCTTGCCACCAGTAGTTCACTCATAAGTTTATCATTGTGTTCGTCCTACAATCAAAGGTATAAAATAGTTGTAGGACAAGCACAATAATAAACCTACGAGTCAACCACTAGTGGTATTATTTTTTGGCTTATACATCACTTCACTTTCGCAGACATTGATTATTAGATTCCCCTATAATTATTCTCCCATAAAATAAAGGTTTTTTTCCCCTTGTATTCGATACCTTAGGTTTTTATGCTGTCGACTCTTGGACTATAACCAATTCGCCAATCTTCGCAAAGATATTGTTACAAAATGCTATGTCAACTATTCTTTCCTTTTGTATAGTATAAATATTCAAGAAAACACATTAGCATACGTAATATAATAGAAAAATATGTTTATTTATAATAGCGTATAGTTTTTAGTCAACTTTGATGGTTTTCATCATATCTAAATCACATCCATTACAATTAAATTACATACGTTATGATCTTTAAGATTCATATTTGTATAACAACGATTTTGAAAGCAAAATTAAGTTATGAAGATTAACGGAGCTCGTATAGCATTTCGGAATAGAAATATTTGCAATATTTAATAGCAAAATTTTTTGATTATATAAAAGGAATATTCTATTAGAAAACTGTGACACTCAAAAATTACTTGTTTCGGCATCTGTGATTCCTAAACTATTAAATATATTTAACATAAATGAATAATATTTGTCAGAACAGTAATTCGCTTACAGATATTAAAAAATAACAGTATATTTCCTATATATGTATTATATGTAAAAGAAAAGCATGGAATGTTAACTTCTGGCGAATCAGTTGGCCATATCGCATTAAGAAGAATGTAAGCAGAGAAACGCAATCAGTTGCAGCAATGCATATATTTAGTAAAATGTTTCCTTTGAACACTGATGGTTGAATTTTCTACTACTCTATTTTTATTTCGAAATGTCACATGGACATGGTACCGAAATATTCGACCAAATTTATTTGAAAAAGTTTTAATGCATTTTTTTTCGCGAATACCGTAAACCGAATTTTTTTCTTCAAAATACTGCGGTGCCAATGTGACATTTGGAATTTTGAAGAAATTTACTAAGCAGAGCTCAAGGTCCTATACCATATAAAGAATACGGAGAAAAGTTCCATATCCATAATCTGGTTGGTGCGATTGACGAAGGAATCAAAAATGGCATTAAAAAGCAATTTTATCATCTTTTCTATTTCTACTTTCTTCTATCTTTAGAAAAAGAAAGTATTGCATTGCTGACTTCCATCGACTTCCAGTTTTCGATGGATTTATACGTTTTAGAAGAAGCTGAACACGATTTGACGGGTTTTAGAAAATGTCTGTCTATCATTCTGTCGCTGTGTATGTGACAAAAAATTTGTGGGCACTCTATCTCAAGAACTAATGGACGGAATTTCACAAAACTTTAGATTTAGTAGACTCTATCAGTGTGACGTCACAGGCAACTCAACTCGACATATCAGCCTCAACTACGTTCCAAACAAACACATAGAGTTCAGAGTGTTTTAGAGATACACTATGCTGTCAAAACCACGTGCAATATGATAGTTCAAAAAGAAAGAGAAGATACGTGGAACAACGACTGAATTTACTAAACTAGGAGAAGTTTCCATATCGAGCCACAATTGTTTGGCAAAATTGTGATCCTTTTAACTATTTCGCGATTGCAATTGTAGATGCATGGTATTTCATTTCTATCTCTTTCTTCACTCTGTTGTTTGTTTGGAACGCATTTTCGGCTAAAATGTGGAGTTGAGTTGCCTGTGACGTCATCACTGATAGGGTCTGTTAGACCTTCATGTAAACTGGAGCTGATTAGTTTTTGGTGCATGTCGTTCAACGGGTAGCACTACTATGTTGCCTTATTCACAAAGCTCTAACTCAAGAAATAATGCACGAATATTCATAAAACTTAAGATTCAGTTCGTATTTGATGTGATTTGGTTTATGCTACTTTTTGGTGTAAAATCACTCCGCAGTGGCGCTATTCATGATTCATCAGCTATATTTCAAGAACTAATGCATGGATTTTCATCCAACTTCAGATTCAGTTAGTACCTGATAAAAATTGATACTGAAAAGTTTAATCCTTTTTTGGTGTATATCACCCAACTAGTGACGCTGTTATGCAGAATTTTTTAAAGATTTTGCGGTACTTACGTATTAAAGCCACCGCAGCAGAAGTTGCGATAATCTATAATAATAAAGAGAGAAGGATGTTTGTCTGTCAGCGCTGTTCTGAAGAGACTGCTGCACGTAGAGTTACAAAATTTGGAGGGAAGGTACTTTTTTACATGTAGTTTTGCACCTCGAAGCCCGATTTTCGATTTTTTGTTTAGATTTTTTTAAATAATTTTTTTAGGCGATTTTTAGCGTTATTTTTGCGTTTTATCCCATTAGTGAAAGAAATACGGTTTCATTCTTTTAACCCAAAATATCATTTTTTTTTCTCTTTTCAACAAAGTTTATTTGGAATTGCTACAGCGATTTTTGAATTTTTAACGAATTTTTAATGCGATTTTTAGCGTTTTTTCTCATTTTGCGACTATTTTTTAAAATTGATAAAAAAAAAAAAAAAAAAAAAAAAAAAAAAAAAAAAATGTTTTAAACTTTTAGCCTAATGCCCTAAATTTTGTGTTTGTTACGATTTTTAGATTTTAACGATTTTTAATGCGATTTTCAATGCAATTTTTAATGTTTTTTAAAGATTTTTGCATTTAGCATCTATTTTTTTCATAGTTGTTCTATCAAAAACTTGAGCTGTTGAGAATGCAATAAGTAGCATTTTTTTGTGAAATCTACCTAAAATGTCAAAAATTTAGGTACCACTATTTTCGAATAGCAATTTCATAAACTATTCTTGCTTAAGACCGCTACCCCCTCGAGTTATGTATCACCTGATAGGTTATTTAACAGAGTATGGTATTGATAAAGTTTTTGAAGAATAGAGTGCTCTACCTGGTGGTGGAAAATGGAACTAATAGAACGCTATTTTTTTAAATGTATAATAATAAAGAGACAAGTTTGTGTGTGTGTCAGCGCTGTTCTGAAGAGTCTGCTGTACGTAGAGTTACGAAATGTGGAGGGAAGGTACTTTTATACATGTAGTTTTGCACCTTGAAGCCCGATTTTCAATTTTTTGATTAGATTTTTTTTGATAATTTTTTTAGGCGATTTTTAGCATTCTTTTTGCAGTTTTATCCCATTAGTGAAAGAAATACGGTTTCATTCTTTTAACCCAATATAGCAATTTTTTTTCTCTTTTCAGCAAAGTTTATTCGGAATTTGTACAGCGATTTTTGAATTTTCAACGAATTTTTTATGCGATTTTTAGTATTTTTTCTCCTTTTGCTTTTTTTTTTTTTTTTTTTTTTTTTGAGATTGATAAACGAAAACCGTTTCAAACTTTTAGCCCTAAATTTTGTGTTTGTTACGAATTTTAGATTTTAACGATTTTTAATGCGATTTTCAATGTGATTTTTAACGCTTTTTCAAGATTTTTTGTGTTTAGCATCTATTTTTTTTCATAGTTGTTCTATCGAAATCTTGAGCTGTTGAGAATGCAATAGGTAGTATTTTTTTGCGAAATTTACCGAAAATGTCAAAAATTTAGTTACCACTATTTTCGAATAGCAATTTCATAAAATATCTTAAATTGTTGCTTAAGACCGCTACCCCCTCGAGTAATATATCATCTGACAGGTTGTTTAACAGAGTATCGTTTTGATAAAGTTTTTGAAGAATAGAGTGCGCTAGCTGGCGGTGGAAAACGGAACTAACAGAACGCGATTTTGTTAAAATTTGGAAATATAACAATGTGATTTATTTTAAATTTTAAAATGGTTTATAATACATGATAAAAAATGTAAACAAAGAATGGTGTGACACATTTCAGAGTGCGTGAAAGGAGGGGCGCGAACAAAATTAGGAAATGTAATAAGGACATCTGTTTTACACTTTAAGGTAGTTTATAACGCATGTTAAATTTTTTAAAGTACTGGCGATGCTCTGGAAAGACCGCTGCACGAAGTTATGTATGAAATTTTATAACTTGAAGGCCGATTTTCAGCTTTTTCAATTTAATTCATATGCGAATTTTAGTGGGTTTCGAGGCGAGTTTTCCACATTAGCGAAAAGAAAAGCGGTTTCGTTCTTTCGACCTAAATTAGTGAATTTTGTTCTCTTTTCAATGTAATTTATTTGGATTTCGTGCAACGATGTTTGGATTTTTAGTGAATTATTTAATGTAAATTTTGCCTTTATTATTCGACATTAGTAAAAGGAATTTTGCTTAAAACCTTCAGGCTGATGTTTTAAATTTTAGCTGTTAAGATTCATGAATTTCAACTAATTTTAATGCGATTTTTCGAGATTTTTTGCGTTTGATGTCGGATTTTTGTCATTCATGAGATATTTCCAATTACAACGTTTTACCCTATTAGAGAAAATTTTGACCCCTGTGATTTTTTAATATTAGTGATTTTTAATGCACTTTTCAATGCAATTTTTAGAAATTTTTCGAGTTTTATGGTGATTTTTTGATATTCGGAAGTAAAAATTGATTTCAAACTTTTAATCTAATATAGTTTTAGAGAATTTTAACGCGATTTTTCAAGAATTGTTGTGTTCCGTGTAGATTTTTATTATCTATAAAGGATTTGCTTTTACTACATGATTATCCTGTCGACCAATTTCGCCAAATTATATCAATCGTAAAACAAGCCAAATTATGCAAATAGATGTAATTTTTATGTTAAATAATGAAAGAAGAGATAATTTAGAAAAATATTAATACAAATACATATAAAAATAAGAAGTAAAAACCACTTGATGACGTAACAAACATATGTAACATGTTTAATGTCAAGTGAATATGGAATTTATGATCCGCCATTTTATTGTAGTTTAATCTTATGGTTTGACCCAGATAGTTTCTTGGTCAACCGGATAATCAAATAGTTCAGATTTCCCATTAGAATGTTTTATCCGTTTGATGACATTCTGATTACTGCGATTTAAAAAATAACTAGGATTTGACTAGATTCATTTTTCAATGCGTTTTTAATGAACTTTTTAATGCGATTTAGTACTATTTTTTCGATCCCCACCACAGTGGTGTTTTAACAAGTAAAAAATTATTTTGGTTTCAAATTTTTAGCCTAATAAGGTAAATTTCGCCATTTACCTTTTTTTAATTTTGTCGATTTTCAATGTGATTTTTGGTATATTTTGTGTTTTGCGTCGATTTTTTTGTAATTCATGTAAAAAAGAATGGTTTCTACGTTTTACACGACTAGAATATTTTTTTAATTCACGGGATGTATTTACATTTAGCGATTTTTAAATGAATTTTTCAATGGTTTTGTATTGTTTTTTTGAATCTCACGGCTATTTTTTGAAATTTCGAAAAGGAAATTAATTTCAAACATTTACACTTCATTTACGAATTTTGAAATTTAGTGATTTTTTAATGCAATTTTTAGCAATGTTTTCATTATTTCTCACGCTTTGCGCCGATTTTTTCATTCGTATTTAAGAAATAATTCAGATTACACTATTTTACTCTATTAATGTAAATGTTGTCCCCCGCTATTTTTAAATTTGAAACGATTTGTAATAAATTTTTTAATACAATTTTTAGATGTTTTCGAGTCCACAGCGATTTTTTCACAATTGAAAAAGAAATTTTTAAATAATTTGTAGCTTAATGTAGTAAATTTTGACATCAATGATTCAGAAATTTTGTGTATTTTCATAAAATATTTAGCAAGTTTTGTGTCGATATTTTTTAACTAATGAAAGAGTTCAGATTTCAATGTTTTGTCCCAATATGGTAAATTATGTCCGCAGGAAGTTAATATAAATGTTTATCTTACTATGGCAAATTTTGTGCAGATTTTTGAATTTTACTGATTTTTAATCTGTTTTATAGTGATTTTTCAAGTTCTGTGACAGTTGTTGACATCGGTGAAAGAATTTCGGTTCCTAACTTTTAGCATAAATAGTACAATTTGTTCTTCACGCTTTTATGAATTTTGCCAATTTCTAATGCGATATTCAATGTAATTTTTAGTTAGTTTGGAGGATTTTAGGTGTTCCGTGTTGACTTTTCCTTATTCGTGAACGATTTACGATTACAACATTTTCGACTGAATATTAAATTTTTACAGCCATGACTTTTAAATATTCAGCGATTTTTAATATAGTTTTTGTTATATCTGTTATGATGTGCACTAGATGGCGCCATCAGCGCCGGCCAAAAATGCAGTTTAGCCGCGAACGATGTTGAGCGGGCGTTCGTTGTCAGCCACGATGTAAGACGGTCGGATCTTCGATCCAGGAATAAATTCTTATATCTTAATGCATCCAGCTCTAGTGATTACTGAGTATATCCATACACCTTTAGAAATGTTTTAGTGGCGACGAGGAAAATCACTATCGATGTTTTTTCAATAAAAAAAAATGCTTTTTGACGCGATTTTGAAGAAAGAGCGTCAGCGGTGGATGGCCGCGTGTTCCTACTAGGCCTAAGCGCCGATCGGCGGACGGACGTTACGGCGTTAGCGAAGCAGGCTTAATCGGCGACCGGCGACCCCAGAATTGTTTATTCAAGTTCCGGCATGGCTTCTTTTGGCTGTATTGCAGAATTCAATCCATCGGTCGAATCCTGGAGCGAATACTCCGAAAGACTGGAACAATTCTTCATCGCCAACGCCATAGTCGAAGACAATAGAAAGCGTGCTGTTTTCTTAACGGTGGTAGGACCTGCCACTTACGGATTGCTTCGGAATCTGCTATCGCCGGCTGCACCCACATCTAAGACATTAGCGGAACTCATCGGCATCCTCAACGGACATTATGATCCAGTGCCTTCAGAGATCGTGGAGCGATTCAAGTTCAACAGCCGCGTACGGCGCGCGGACGAATCAGTGGCCGATTATATCGCAGAGCTTCGGAAATTAGCGAAGTATTGCAATTACGGCGAATCTCTGGATATGATGCTCCGTGATCGGATAGTTTGTGGTATACAAGACGAAGGAATACAACGAAAATTGTTATCAGAAAGCAATTTAACCCTTTTGCGAGCGTCGGAAATTGCCGTTTCAATGGAAGCAGCTGCGAGGGATGCTGTTGATCTGAAGATATCTGCCGTTCCTGAAGTAAAAAAATTACAAGTCACGGCGCAACGGCCGCGAAAAAACGAGATCGTTAAATCGGCGTCCAATTCAAATAACGGCCGTACAGGGAAGAAGTGTTATCGTTGTGGCGATTCCAAACACCATTCTTCTGATTGTAAACACAAAAATAGCACGTGTTATAGCTGTAAAAAAGTGGGGCACCTGTCAAAAGTGTGTTTATCAAAGAATAAACAAGGTTACAAACCTAAAGTTAACTTAGTTGCTGAATCTAAAGAAGATTTAGGCAGTAAGGAGTATACAATTTTTAATTTAAGAGATAACAAGAGAGATTACCCTCCGGTGAAAATAACTTGTGAGATCCAAGGCCAGCCTGTTATTTTTGAAATTGACTCAGGGGCTCCATTTTCCATAATGCCTGTAAAACTGTTTGATAAAATTAGAAGATTCTGCCCTCCTTTGGAAAAAACGAACATTAAGCTTCAGTCTTACACCAACAATACCATTGATATTTTGGGAGTTACAGATGTGAATGTGGTGTTCCAAGCAAGAACACAGACTTTACCTCTGCTAGTGGTTTCTCAGGGAAGCACTAATTTAGCTGGGCGAAACTGGATTGTTCCATTAAGCCTAATGAATGCGTTTGATGAAAACATGAACCACACATTACATTGTGTAAGGACTGAGCAGCTCAAGCTAGATGGACTTTTAAAAGAATTCGAGAATGTTTTCTCACCAGGCTTGGGATTAGTGAAAGGAATTAAAGTTCATCTTACCTGTAAAACTGGTGAACCTCCAAAATTTTTCAAGGCTCGTCCTGTACCATATGCATACAAGGAAAAAATCAACAAGGAAATAGACCGCCTTCTTGCAGATGGCATTTTAGAGCCAGTTAAAACTTCTGATTGGGCAGCTCCTATTGTTCCTGTGCTGAAGCAAGACGGCAGAATTAGAATATGTGGTGACTTTAAGCTAACAGTCAATAAAGTAACAGAATTAGAGCAGTACCCTCTGCCAAATATCGAAGATTTGTTTGCTGAAATGTCTGGGGGTACAGCATTCACTAAATTAGATCTGCGGGATGCATACTGTCAACTAGAGCTCGATGAAGAGTCAAGACGCCTGGTAGTGATAAATACGCACAGAGGTCTCTTCCGGTACACACGCCTGGCTTTTGGCATTGCTTCCGCCCCGGCTATTTTTCAACGTGAAATTGACAAGATTTTACAAGGGGTAAAAGGAGCCTCTAAATACTTGGATGACCTTCTAGTAACTGGTAAAACCGAAGCAGAACATCTACAGAACTTACAAGAAGTTCTCTCTCGTCTGCAAGCAGCAGGTGTAAAGTTACATCCAGAAAAATGTGAATTTCTCAAACCATCTGTGGAATATCTTGGTCATCGTCTGGACAAAGATGGGTTGCATCCAGTTGAATCGAAGGTCAAAGCGATTACGGATGCTCCGGAACCAACAAATGTAGACGAGCTACGTTCTTTTATTGGCTTAATCACCTATTATGCGAAATTTTTACCTAACATGTCAACACTGTTAGCACCCTTATACCAGTTGCTGGAAAACAAACGGCCATGGAGATGGGGTTCATCACAACAAGAAGCTTTTAAAAAAGCTAAAGATGTCCTGCAAACCTCATCATTACTAGTGCATTTTGACCAAGACAAGGAAGTGATCCTGGCTTGTGATGCAAGTCCTTACGGGCTTGGTGCTGTTCTGTCACATAAAACTCCAGATGGTGATAGACCAATCGCTTTTGCTTCTCGCTCCCTGACGAAAGCAGAAAAAAATTACAGTCACATTGAGAAGGAGACTTTAGCCTTAGTGTTTGGAGTGACTCGATTCCGGAACTATCTCTTGGGACGTAAATTTACGTTACTTACAGACCATCGTCCTTTGGTAACTTTATTATCAGAAGAAAAACCAGTTCCATCAGTTGCTGCAGCCCGTATCCAGCGATGGGCATTGACTTTATCTGCCTACGTTTACAAGATAGAGTACCGAAAAGGGAAGTTGCACGGAAATGCTGATGCTTGCAGCAGACTTCCACTGAAATCTGAAATGGCGGAGCCTCCAGTACCTGTCGAGTCGGTTTTGCTTATCCGACAGTTAAATGATAGTCCACTGACAGCACATCTAATCCAAAGGGAGATAGACAAGTGTCCTGCACTGAGCCGTCTACGATCTCATATTCAAAATGGGTGGCCAAAGAAAGTGACAGAAAATTTACAAGCCTTTTGGCATATCCGACATGAACTGTCAGTTGAGGAAAACATCATTCTCAGAGGTTCCCGTGTTTTTGTTCCAGGAAAGTTTCGTCAATTTGTTTTGGATGAACTTCACAGTGCTCATCAAGGGATTTCTGCTATTAAATCTCTGGCTCGTTCCCATGTCTGGTGGCCTGGTATTGATCGGGACTTAGAAGCAAAAGTTCGAAACTGCCTCGACTGTCAAGAAAATGCTGCAGCTCCTCCTTCGACACAAATCCCTTGGCTCACACCTAAAAAACCTTGGGAGAGAATCCATATCGACCATGCGGGTCCTGTAGAAGGCCATTGGCTATTAATTATAGTTGATGCCAAAACAAAATGGCTTGAAGTGATTCCAGTGCCCAACACCACAGCAACTTCAACAATAATAGCTCTGCGTAACCTGTTTGCACGCTTTGGCTTACCAGAGAGCTTAGTCAGTGATAACGGACCTGGCTTCCGTAGTGACGAATTCACATATTTCTTGAAAAGAAATGGCATTACACCAATTAAAACCGCACCGTACCATCCGAATTCAAATGGTTTAGCGGAAAGAGCAGTGCGTACAGTAAAAACTGCATTGAAGAAAGCTAAAGAAGGCACTTTCACTGAAAGACTGACCAGATTTCTTCTGAATTTTCGAAATACCCCATCAAAGGCAACGGGTATATCTCCAGCTGTGGCAATGTTCGGACGACCTCTTCGCATGCGTTTGGATCTTATCCGCAGTGCTAAAGTTAAAACATCTGAGAGGGGAGATACCCATAATAGCAAATTTACAGAAGGCACTCCTGTCTGGGTGCGCTCTTTTACCCGGGGCCCATCTTGGGTTGCTGGAAAGGTTACAGGAACAATGGGGAATACAATGTGCAAAGTCAAGACAACTTGGGGTATTTGGACACGACACATTGATCAAATTCGTTACAGGCAAGAGGACACTCTACAGGAAATTCCTCCAGCTCCAGAACTACCAGATTCTGTTTCTTCAGGATCAGATGTGTCAGTGTCTACAGTGCAACCGAGAGATGTAGTAGAGTTACCAGCTGATCAGGTGACAGACACCCTTCTACCTCCTACGCTGTCTCCGCAGGTAAGTGTCCAAGAACACAGTTCTCAGGCAGATCCTCCGGCACTCTCGCCGCAAGCAGTTTTGCAGAATCCAGGAGCGCCACTTCCTAGACGTTCCACTCGTCCAAAAGCAAAACCTGAACGTTTGCAATATTAGACTTTTTGATTTGGACTGTTAAATTTTGAACTGTGTCAAGGACTTTATTTTTTATTGTATTGTGCATGTCTAACAACTTGAATATTTCCTTTAAGAAGGAAGAGAATGTTATATCTGTTATGATGTGCACTAGATGGCGCCATCAGCGCCGGCCAAAAATGCAGTTTAGCCGCGAACGATGTTGAGCGGGCGTTCGTTGTCAGCCACGATGTAAGACGGTCGGATCTTCGATCCAGGAATAAATTCTTATATCTTAATGCATCCAGCTCTAGTGATTACTGAGTATATCCATACACCTTTAGAAATGTTTTAGTTTTCGATACGATTTTCAGCCATTTTTTTAAGTTCCTTGGCGATTTTCTACCATTCAGAAACCAATTTTGATATCAAACATTTTGTTTAATGTAGTTATGTTTCGAATGCAATGTTTTATCTCTTAATATGATTTTGGCGTTCCATGCCTACGTTTTGTAATTTATGAAGGATTTCGATCATAACCCCCCCCCCCCCCGCCCTGCCTTAATATTATTTTTTAAGCATTGACTTCCAGATATTTAGCTATTTTTAATGCAATTTTCAATGTGATTTTTAGCCATTCTTCAAGTTCCGTGGCGATTTTTTTTACATCCGGAAATCGATTTCGGTTTCAAACTTTTTGGTTAATATGGTTAATTTCTTGATTACAATATTTTATATTATAACAGTGAATTTTTGCCCTAGGGATTTTTTAATGTTTTACGACTTTCATTACAATTTTTAATGCAATTTTTGGGCTTTTTCAGTCTTTTTTTTTTTTTTTTTTTTGACATTTTTTAAAGGAATTCGATTTTAAATTTCTAGACTAATAAGAGTTTGGTTTCAAACTTTTATCCTTTACGGTAATTGTTTTGCTCTCTTATTTTGATCTACAGCAATTTTCAATGCAGTATGCTTTTTTTTTTTTTTTTTTTTTTTTTTTTTTGAGTTCACGGCGATTTTTTTCAGATACGGAAAAGGAATTCGGTTTTTAATTTCTTCGCTAATATGATAAATTTTCTCCTGTGCGATTAAAGATTTTTATTGCGATTTTTTAGCAGTTTTTTTCGTATTTCAATGTTTTTTATATTATCAAATTAATTAGATTCAAAAGATTTATCCAAGTAGAGTAAATTTTGAGTTCCGTGATTTTTGAAAATTTTTCCATTTTTAAAGCGATGTTTACGTTCACGACCCGCTTTGATTTTTTAGAGGTTCAATTTTTGGCCGAATTTATTAAATTCTGATCTCTTTTCTTTAAAGTTTATTCGAATTTTGAAAAACAATTTTTGAATTTTGTTTTATATTTTTATGAGATTTTTAATGTATTTTGCGATTTGTAAGATTTTTCCACATTAGTAAAAATAATCCAAATTCAATTTTCTAGCCCATCTCTTTTTAACGAAGTTTAGACGAAATTCGTGCAGTATTTTTTAAATTTTTCGAGGTTTTTATTATAATTTTTAAAGTTTTTTCACAATTCTTGCTATTTTTTGATGAACCGCCGGGCAGAACAGCTAGTGCACTAATAAAGAGCAATCTTGTTGTTCGCACGCGCACGCAGTTATCTTTTGGATTCTTGTTGTTTCCTGATTTTTGACGCCATTTTTAGAGCATTTTTAGTGCTTTTTTCTGCTCATTTTTGACGCCATTTTTTTGTGCGCGAGCGAACAACAAGATTGTATTTTATTGACACATTAGCGCAACTTCTGCTGCGGTGACGTTAATACGTAAGTACCACGTATTATAACGTAGGTACTTACGTATTAACGCCACTGGCACCGCAGCAGAAGTTGCGTTAATGCGCCAATAAAGAGCAATCTTGTTGTACGCATGCGCACCCAGTTATCTTTTAGATTCCCTGTTGCCTAGTTGTTAGCTGATTTTTGACGCCATTTTTTAGTGTTACGAAAATGCGTATTTGGGACGTTGCCAAAAACAGAACAAGATGCAATTTAATTTTTTTCAGGAGTGATTATACAGGAGCTCATACACAAATAGTTGAGAGAATGTGTGGTCACAGTGTTGAATTCAGACATTTTTCTCTGTGAAAGACTTCAGAGGCTCCGGCGGGGGGACATTGCAGAGTTCCGGGGGGGGGGGGAGTTGTACTTTTTGCCATCAAAAACGCAAATTTTCGGGGGAGACATTTCATTGCTAAAGGGGGCAAGGGACTACCCCACGGACCACCCCCTGAATTCAACACTGGTGGCGCAGTGCTAAATGGAGGGACAAGAGACATAGGGGTACAAAATCCTAAGGTATTGAGCACAAAAAGAAAACCTTTATTTTATGGAAGAGTAGAAATTGGGGAATCTAGTGATCCATGTCTGCCGGAAATGAAGTGGTACATAAGCCAAAAATTAATTCCACCAGTGGCTGATTCGTAAACTTATCATTGTATTTGTCCTATAATTTCAAAGTTCCCTCTATAGAAAAAAAAAAATCTTTCAAGCCACTCTCATAAAATTTTATTTTAGTGATGGCATCTCTTGCAGCAATAACTTCAGCGAGCAATATATGACGGCGCTGATCTTCCATTCGGTAGATACCAGGTTCAAAAACCAATGTTGTTCCTGACTTCTACACTGATGACATGAAAATAAGCACACAACATTCACAATAGGTGCAATACAGCAAAAAATTCACCCCCAATGAGCAAAACCGCGTAGCAAATAACTAAAGAAATCAAGCCAATTTCTAAATAAGATGCTTAGACCCTTTAAATTTGTAAAGACTTCATTAAAAGAACATTTGTTTTTCTGCTCCCAACCCTACATTTTCCTTCCCATTGGGTGCAGGAAAACACAATAATAAACCTACCTATCAACCCCTAAAATCGAGCCTACAGGCGGTTTACACCGAAATATGACTTGGAAGAGTTGCGTTACATTTTAAATTGATAATTGATTTCTGTCTAAACCTAGGATTTCAATCGTTAACTAGATGAGAATAATGGTTTGTGCAGGCGTCACTTATCTAATAATAATGGATGGTTTTTCCAGCATTATGTTCCACACTTTTTTTCGTCAAGAACTTAACAATCACAATCATCTCAATCTTCAGTTATAAGAATTTCTTATCTTCTTGGTCTAATATCTTCAGTGCTGTAGTTGGAATAAAATCTTTGTGGGAACTCTCCTTTTCATAGAGTAGATGTTGACGCGACCAGATTTTTGCTAAGCAAAAAGCCAATTTAAAACATCTAGCCAAACGCAGACTTTTCAAAATTAACAATTGTAATTAATATATTATTGTCTCTATAGTATTGTATTTGTATAGCATTAATCTGAAAGCAATATTTTATCAATCTCATTGTGAAAATTTCCATCATAAATCAAAATTGAATTGAGTTCTTATGTGACATAATTTACTAACACATCTATCTCAGAAGTTTCCGATAAAGAACGTTGTTTTCTGTACTCTTTGATTTACGACAAGATGTCTTGTCTGCTAATGTTCTTCCAGATCACAACCAAGACTTCACATATGGTTTGTAAAAACATATATTAAGGGTGGCCTTATACGGCTTGTGAATAATATAAGTGAACTGGCTTTTTCAACAAGGAGTAAACATCCGGAGAAGAGGATTTAACTCCCTGCGTTCATCACCAGTATCAATAAACTTGATAGTTATTGTCATTATAAATAACAATAATTATCATCTAGCTTGAAAAAAAAATTGCACCCGTGTGTGATGTTTGTTTTGTATATATAGTAACAAACCAAATATTTCTGGGAGCGGCGTTCCCACCCGTTCCCGCCCAATTACAGCACTGAATATCTTTAGTGATTGATTATCAAAAGTAGTGGATAATGATCTTGAGGAACAATGATCTGTAATAACTTTTCTGTGGGTTCTTCAGAGTGCGCGTATTCAGCATTTTGTTTGGGTTTTACTTCTTCCTCTGGTACTACGTATTGCTCGGATTATGATACGAATATGTCATAAAAGGAAAATGCGCGCAAAAAGAAAAAAAAAGAGGAATGATTGAAAAACCTCCACTTTGGAGCAAACGGCATAAAAGAATTAGTCCAAGAGCCAACAGAACAAAAAGAAAACCTTTATTTTATAGAAGAAAAGAAATAGGGGAATCTAATGATCCATGTTTGCTGGAAGTGACGTAGTGCATAAGCCAAAAATTAATTCCACGAGTGGTTGACTTGTAAGCTTATCATTTTTTTAAAAATCCTACAATCAAAGCTATGATAACATGGAGTGCTGGAAGTAGGAAAACATAATGATACGAGTAAGCCACTAGTGGGATTAATTTTTGGCTTCTGCACCACTTCACTTCCGGCAGACATGGATCATTAGATTCCCCTATTGCTACTCTTCCATAAAACAAAAGTTTTTTTTCTTGTGCTCGATAACTTAGGGTTTTGTTTTGTCGAACTAAATGTAGCGAAATAAGAAAATTCTAGGTTGACAAAGTTGTCCTACACTCTTCTCAAGATTCCTCATGCAACTTTGATAACTAACATTATCAACCATAAAAATGACATTAAATGAAGTTTCAGAGACAATTCTGAAAGCTTATTATGTACTCTATGAGGCAAAATAAGCTGTTTTTACTTGTTTTCGGATTAATAAGGTGAAACGTTCCTTTTCTTTTGGATGTTCCAAATCATCTGCTTCGTAGTTACAAAATATTTGAATTGCTAATGGACATAAAACAACTAAAAAGAAAAAAATACGCGCAGGAATAGTGTTATCCAATGTCTTTTTTGTGAAAGAAAACACTAGCGCCCATTTTAATTGGATCTGGAAACAATTAAAATGTGCGATAAAATGGGGATTGGATCCCGATCGACAAAAGTAATAATTAAAATTTGATACAGACCTATGCTCTATTTCATGTCGGTTTCCCTACAGCTGAGAGTTGCAGAAATACAAAACGTTTTAAATTTCGATTTTTGTGAAACTGCAGGGGTAAGAACATGAAATTAGGCACTGTAGTGGCTTATTAGTTATAAATCATCTCTAAAATTATTTCATAAAAAAATCGAAATTTAAAAGGGGTGGAAACTGGCGGAAAGCATTCTAAATTGTGACTTCTAAAAAATTTCATGAATTACCAAACCAATTTCAAAAATTAATGGTCAGAAATTGATAGTGACAGTTCTTACGCTATAGGCTATGTTTTAAGTGGGATCACTATCACAAGGAGGAGCAAAAAACATTCGATATTGTGTTTTTGTGATACTACATGGACTAGCAACTTGAAATTTGGCATGGTAATTACTTATACGATATGTAAATGCATTCTCCCAGACAGTTATAAAAAAAATGGAAACTTAAAAGAAATTAAAATGCGTGAAAAGCGTTCTAAATTGCCATTTCTACTCGATCTCAGGAAATATCAAACCGACTTCAAAAGTAATGGTTGCAAATTTATAGTAACAATCCCTGCTCCAACATAGACTTTATTTTATGTTCTTGTCACTACTACCTAGGGTTGCAAGAGCGTAACATTTTGAAATTGTGAATTTTGAAATTTTGACATTGTGGTCTAACATTTTAAAATTTGGCATAGTAACCACTTAAGAGATAAAAATTATTTCTACGAACCATCGACAGAAAAGGGACGGTGCGAGAGAAAAGCGTTCTAGAAACGTTCTAAACTACGATTTTTATGTAATCTTATGAAATATAAAACCAATTAAAAAAGAAATGGTTGCGAATTGATGGGGATAGAACCTCTTCAAACATAAGCTATATTTTATGTAGGTGCCATTATTATAAAAAAGTTGCACGAGGAAAAGCATTATAAATCACTATTTCTGTGATATTTAAGAGATTAGAAATTAAAACTGACATGTTACTTATAAAATATAAATATCCTCTAAGGACAGTCAGAAGTAAATTCGAAATTTAACTTGTGAAGCGAAGGTAAAGTGCAAAAATCATTCTAAAAAATTCCGAATTTCTATGGAATCGCAGGAAATAATAAACCGACTATAAAAATAATGATTTCTAATCAATGGCGACAATCTCCGATGCTACACAACAGGCTGAGGAGTCGGTGGAAAATATGGCCAACTCCGACTTCAGAAATTTTAACGATTTCGACCCCGACTCCGAGCTGGCTATATACAAATTTTGCTGTATGTTAAAATTATGAAATACGTAAAAAAAAAGGAGAAAGTTTCACTATTTTGATATTAATTCAATTCTTAGAATTTTGAAAGAAAAAAGGAAAAGAAAATATTTTCCGTTTAACTAATTTTTCAATTTTACGTCCTACAAATTCGAAAAATTCTACTATCGAAATCTTAAAAAAGAGAACAAAAGAAAAATTTGACTATTTCGAATCCGTGGACTTGAAAACGAAAATCGTTACAATTTTGATGTTGTGTCCTCCAGAACAGAAAAATTTCGATGGAAAGAAAAAAAAATAAATAAAGATGAAAATATTTTTAGTTCGGAAATAAATGGGGATCTACTAGGACTTTAATTAAAAACAGTTTTCATCTACAATGTACGCCGGGAAGTATATAGGAAATGTCTAACATGGGTAGCCCTGTATAATCCGAAAATAGCAATAGTACTTCCTTTTATGCATTGAAAATTGCATATAATTGATTTAATTTCTCTTCAAACTACCTAGCAAAAACAGCCGGAGTCGGAATCGGCTTGTTTTTTAACATTCTGATTCCGACTCTTTTGCTTAAAAAGGGCCTGATTCTGATTCCAACTCCGCAGCCCTGCTACACATGTTATATTTTTTGCCGTTGCCACTACTACTATGGCTTGGCAGGAACAACAAGCGTTCTAAAAAAGCTTTTAGAAACTTTCTAAATTATATTTATATGAAATAATAAAAAATACCAAACCGATTTAAAAATTATGTTAAAATTAATCGTGTTTGTCCCTGTTTCAATATAGGTATTTTAGATTGGTTTTATTACCTCTAGAGATACGGTAGACCAATAAATTGGAAATGAACATGATTGCTAATTTTAAGATGTAAATGTGTGCTAAGAAGATGGTTTCTAAAAAATTCAAAATTTCAAATGAATACTGAAATGAGCGTGTGAATTTAGCCTAAACATATCAAAATATTTTCTAAATTATAATTTATTTAGAATTAGTCTCATTTCTTCTAAATAATTTAAGTCTCATTTCTGATAAACACAGAGTAATAAGGAAGCTCAGTCAAACTGTGTATTAATAATAATTTTTTAATTATTTCTAAAAATATAATTTCTTCTATCAAAATTTACACATTCAAATATCACTAAGCATATTTCAACTACGTGAGCAAAACCAAAGAATTTGCTAGTAATATGTAACGAATTAGTAGCATCAGAAAGTAATTGGGCCATTTGCTCAGGGCGACAAATTAGATTTTTAATTCAAGATTATGCTTGATTCGAGATTATTACATTACGATTTTTTTAATTACAACTGATTACATGTGATAACATAAATAGGTATGATTACAATATGACTTCTCTGATTAAGTAGCGGATAGGGACAGCTTAATGCAACAATGTTAAAACTTAGACTGCATAGCGAAACGGGGAAAAAATAAAAAAAAAATCCCTACCTGGTTTCGGCGAGTTGTTTTCTTGGTATTGATGTTCGTTTCGGTTACTTTTCCCTGTGTTTTACATTTTATTGTGCATTTATATTTTATTTCTCTCATAATTTTATCACTCTTAATATTGTAATGTAAGATGTTAATAGGGTAGCGCATTATTATATCAGAAATACTTTTTTCTTTATTTAAAAATTAGCATAATATTTATGCCTCATAAATATTAGAAAAATATTTCAAAATTTTATCGCGTATTTTTGAACAAACAGGTTTTAGTAGTTTGATTCTTGCTTTAGTAACCGCGGCATTAACCAGTTTTGTCCATTTTAGAAATTTCTTCAATGTGACTTTCGGTTATCCAGAGATGTTTCTTTGGGTTTTAATGTTGTTAGAGACAGCAGCTTTGACTAGTTTCTTTGTGGCACAACGAGTTGCGCGCATCCAGTAATGTTTTTTTTGTTGTTGTTTAAATGGGCGCGCAGCGCTCATAATCGTATTGACCGCGGCACTGATGAGTATCATGCACTTTAGAGACTACTGCGCTGCGAGTTTCGTATATCCAGTGATTTTTTTTTGGTTTAAATGGGCGCGTAGCGCCCATACGTACGTTAGTGACTGCGGCATTGACAAGTTTCGTGCGCTTTAGAGATTGCTGCACAGCGAGTTTCGTGCACTATAGAGATCGCTGCACAGCGAGTTTCGTGCACTTTAAAGATTGCTGCACAGCTGCATTTCTATAAAATATCAATTAAAATCATCATTAAAAATAAAATTAAAGAAATAATATTTTTATTATAACTTTGTCTAAGTTTATAAGTGTATAACATCACTTTAACCAAGGCAACACTAGATACCGGGCTTGCTCATTCCTTTCATAACGTCACAAAAGGTGGCTGAATGACATCCAGCGATTGGTACGAAACGATGGATGCGTCACTTTCAGCCATGTATGTACCAATCGCAGATAGCGGCCAGCCACCTTTTGTGACGTCGTGATAAGGAATGAGCAAGCCCGGTATCTACACTGTTAAAAATCTGCTACATTTTGCTGCAACGCACTCCACCGCTTGTATATAATATCTCTATTCGAACCAATAAGAAAGCTCCATTTCACGGCCAAGTAACCGTTTTCTATACAAGCAGGGGAGTGCGTTGCAGCAAAATGCAGCAGATTTTTAACAGTGTAGTGTAGCCCTTCGCGGAAACCGGGTAGGGATTTTTTTATTTTTTTCCCCCATATCGCTATGCAGTCTAAGTTTTAATATTGTTGCATTAAGCTGTCCCTACACTGTTAAAAATCTGCAGCATTTTTTTGCTACGCACTCCGCCACTTGTATATAATATCTCTATTCTGACCAATGAGAATGCTTCATAATACAGTGAAGTAACCATTTTCTATACAAGCGGTGGAGTGCGTAGCAAAAAAATGCAGCAGATTTTTAACAGTGTATCTACTACTCTCTGATTACAGGAATGGTTGTATGATATTACACTCTGGTCTTACTAGACGCAAATAGACGCCTTGCATTGACGTCACAACAACGGCTGTTCCTCTAATCTGGTGCCCAAACAAAACATCATAACTCCCTGTTTGCCGTTTAAAGCACATGTGGTCTTATTGTTTACTTTTAATTTTTTTTAGTCTTGCCTTATTTTTCTAAATACTTAAAAAATAAAGCGCAAATTACTATTTTTATAAATTGGAAAACACTACATTTGCCTTTTGATTGGGCGCCAGATGAAGCATGTGACGTCACGTGCAAGGGTCTATATGCTACTACTCTGATATATACGGATAATCTAGTTCAATGTTCGTTTCAGTTCAGTTCTCTTTTTCTGGAAATAAAAGAGCTGTTAAAAATAGTTTCAAAGAAATGAATTAAATATAATACCCATTAAAAAGTAAACGAAGCAAGAATTAGCTTCTTATTTTCTAAATAAACAAAATATTTTTATGTTTTAGAGGCAACAAAAATAAAACTAAAAAAATGAAAAATCCTTTCATTACATTACATTTTTCTAAAATTATCTATTAAAACACTCATTTGTCTTCAAAATATTCTATTTATCTAAATTTTTCCTAACTAGAAATTCCATAAACCTATATTTAGAATCCGAACCATTACCAAATTTATCGATTTTTAAAAGGACATTCATCGAAGTATCAGTTGGTTAAATTGTTTACTGTGCAGTGATCAGCTTCTGCTACTGCTGATTGTTGCGCCGTACGTTGTGCAGATTTATTATTTGTTATGTTATAACTTTTTTTTCCTAATTTGTGATAAGTCTTTGATATCATTAGATCAATATGAGTGCTGTAAAAAATCCCGTCTTGAATTCAGCATCTAAAAAGAAGAGTGGAGGTATATTACGACAAGCGAAGTCTAGAAGAGATCAACCAGCGGATGTTGAACCATTAACTGAAGATGATTTGTTACAAAAGGATATAATTACTCCTGATGATGTTTTAAGGTTAAATCGTATTACCGAAAGTAAGTATATGATTTTTTTTCTTGAATTATTTCTACGAATTAAGATTTAATTCGCAATTTGAACTTTAACATTTATTCAATGAAGCCATACCCCTAAAATTTACAATTAAACACCCTGTTGCTTTCTTAATAATTGTAAGAGATTATTCTGAATTTGTTTTTCATTTTTTATAGATAAATAAGCCTGATATTTCAGAGTTTTGTCGTTGTATGTACGTTCATTGTAATATAGACTACCTAATTAGATTATTTTCTGGATTTTGTTTTCTTTTTCATGATCTCATTTTCTAGTACGCAGCTTTGAAACGCTTTAACTTGAAGCGTGTTGCACACAGAGGGGCAGAAAATAAACTTGGACACTTAGAATAAAGTTTCTTAGCCACCCTCTCCCCTCCCCCTTGTATGTATTCCCATAAAAGAGAGAGAGAGAAAAAAGAATTAGTATTTATTAACTAATGTACACTCTAGAAATAAAAAGGGCATGGTGCTATTCACTAGAAAGGGCACTACTGCAGCAGAAAAGGGCACTTTTGCTAGAAAAAATTTATTGCCTTTAAAAGGGGGAAAAAAAGCGGGAAAATACATAATTTTTAAGTATAATAAATCAAGTAACATTAATTTCGATCGATTTTATGGTATAAAAATTAAAAATACAATTAAATTAAAACGATTGAATAATTTCATGTTCTTTTTCTTAAAAAAATTAAAAAATTATATCATTTTTGGGCACACAAATTTAGAAATACTACGGAATGAAAAAAAAAAAATATTTATTAAAAATCTCAGGGTAAAACCAATGGTGCATTTTACTACTTTTAAAAAGGGCAGGGTGCTGCACCCTTCAAAAATAGCCTAGAATGAACAATGTAATTAAATTTGCCTGTTTAAAGTTAAATTAATTGAAAAGTCCTTTTTTAATTTGTTTTTTCGATAATCTAGTTCTTAAATTTACTAAATTTGAATTAATGATTTACCATAAAATACCTTTAATCTTAATACCTTTATCTAATCACCTATTATTTGATGAAATTTGCATGGTTTTATTGCAATATTTGAGGAATTTGCAGAGTTTTTTTGCGATACTTGACAAAATTTGCGTAATATTATGCAATCCTTTGTGGAAATGTGCGCTTCTTTCATGATTTTTTTGATAAAATGTGCATAAGATTTTTAAATGGAATTCACGCTTTTTTTTTTTTTGACAGAATTTGCATTTTTTTCACGTTTTTTTTACTGTTTATTTATAGATACGATATATTTGTGCTTTTTCTTACAATTTTTTGACAAAATGTGCATTTTTGGGGGATACTTTGAGAAATTTGCTATTTTTTCGCGGTCTTTTCACATAATTTTTGTTTTTTTAGAGATATTTTGACGTAATTCGTGTTTTTTAAATGATCCTTTGATTGCATTTTTTAAGATCTGACATAATTCGCATTTTTACTGCAATCTTCTGATGAAATATGTTTTTTTTTGGCAATCCTTCGGCAAAATTCATGATTTTTTCGCGATCCTTTGAAAAAATTTGCAGTTATTTTTCGTGATTTTTTTTGAGCGATCATTAGATAAAATTTCCTTTCTTTTCATGATTTTTTGATGTAATTTCAATTTTTTTCAGTGATTTTTTTTCTTTCTTTCTTTTTTTTTCTTTTTTTTTTTTTTTTTTTTTTTTTGGAGGGGGGGGGGGGGGTGCTTTCTCGGGATTTTTTGAAAATTTTAAATTTTTTATAAAGTGGGAGGGGGCATTTGATTGGGAAAGGCATATTAATGGGATTTTACAGTAATAATATTTCAAATAATAGTATGCATATGTAATTGTAGAATATGTGTATTATGAGCTGCTAAAAACAAATTGGACATAATTTCCCCATAATTAGAGACAGAGATATTCAGTCTTGAATCCAGAGGGTGGCATGAGGCAGGTAGACGTTCCCCACAGAAGGTGAGGTATTTTATGCTTTTTTAATTGTCTAATTAGAGGTGTAATTTCCTCCCCTCCCCTCCATCCACACACTCTAAAATTGTGCAATCTTTCTAATAAATGTGTGTGTGTGTGGAGGGGGGGGGGGGGCGATTTCTGAATTCAACACTGAAGATACTGTAACCAGATGCATTCATTTTACATGAAATGTTACTTTAAAAAAGAATCCATGAATTTTGTCATTTTAATTATACAAGTTCATATAGAGATTCTTGTTTTTGTATGGAGCAAGTTTATGTGTTTTTAATGAATGTATTCTTATTTATTATGTTTTATGATGCGATTATCCAGCATGTATTACTTGAAAAATAGTTGTTGTCCTCATTAGAGAACTGGGAAATCTGAAGTATACATTTCAATTTTTTTATTGGTTGAATTCCGCAACTTATCTTTCATTCTCTTGTTGTCACAATGACAAAAAAGTAAGGGTAAACTGAGTTTTAACCCACTTATTGGTGGTGTTTTTTCTGCTGCGCAATAATTACGCCATGCCTTGTTTCCTTTACGTTTAGCTATCTCTCTTCTCGGCAACCATCGGAGCGAAGAAGTGATTTCTTTTCTCTCCTGTTAGCGGGAGCTTGCACATGCTCTGTTCGTTCTTTCTTTTCTAGCTTTCTTATTGGATGAGAGAGGAGAAACTTAAGAATTTTAATTCTGGTGCTTTGAAATTATTTAAATTTCTGGTGTCGTATTTGACCGTTGGATTACGAAAAGAGTTCATCGGCATTTCTTTAGTCATGTAGATGTTTTGAATCTTAATATTATGTAATTACATATTAAATATAAATGAAAATGACCATTTGCATTCAAAGCTTAATATATTTTTTTAGAAAATCTATTATTGATTTCTTTCTTTATTTAAAAAATGTCTGGTTTTGTTTTTAAAAGAAGGTATGGGTAGTACAATTTCTTTGTTTCTTGAACAGAATTGTTTTGAATGTTTAAATGTTATACATGTTTTCATGTTTTAAAGAAAAATATCACCGGGGGGTTCAGGGGGGCTCCGCCTCCCTGAGAAAGAATTTTTTTTTTCTAAAAGCTTTGTAAATTACATTTTTGGTTATGGTCATCCGAATTTGGAATCTTAAATTTTATGAAATAATTTTGTATGTAAATGAGATGTTTGTTTTAATTTTGCGCAATATGCATGCTTCTTACATCCTAATTTTTGCAATATTTTAAGATTCTGCAGTATTATAGTTTTTTGCTCTGTTTTTGTTGTCGTGATCGCCCAAACTCCGTTAAAAACCTAGTTTGTCTGTAAGTGGATTATTTGTTTGTTTTGTGTGATATTTCAAATTCTTTTAAATTTCTATGTTTTAAAACATGTATTTTTGATTTATTTTTATTATCGCCACTTTAAATTGCGTTCTTTTGCGTGGTGTCTCCTGGGGACAAAACGCAAAAGCGCGCCAATGTGGCGATATTTTGAAAATGCGCCAAGAAAGGGGTTAAAACTCAGTCGCGCCAAAAAGGATTAAAAACTTAAAAAAAAAAAAAAAAATAATAATTTGGAAACAAATTGTGATAAAGATTTCAAACAAATTTCATTTAAAAGTGCACTTTTTTCTCTATGCAACAGTAAAAATTTAAAATGTGCGATGCTTATAAGTTAAAAAATTTTCAAAAAAATTGTAAAACTGAAATTTCATTTAAAATTTGTTTATGATGGGCCCAGGAATATTAATCTTTAATCCATGTCATACATAATATGAGGTGTTCAGAAGTGAGTCTGATTAACTCCACCAAATAAAAATGCACATTTTAAATAGTTAAATTTGTATGTCTATAAACTGTTTTTTACAATTCTTGATTATATTCATTAATTATCTTATAATCAAGGGTAATTCTTAAGCTCTGTATAGATATGTAAGAAAATTTCAACACAATCATGTCATTACTTGAGTTTCTAAAAAATAAATAAATAAATAAAAATAAAAAAAGAGTTAGTCATATTGACTTCTGAGTGCATCATCTATACTTATACAGATTACAGTACATACACATTAACAATTCTTCCTTTTGTAGATAGTTTACTTTCATACAAAAAAATTTCTTTTTTTTTTGTGGAGTATGATAACTTATATAGCTGTTATACAGCAATACAGGTATTCACCTTTATATTAGATGGATCGGGAAATACGTTTTTACTCAAAAGTGGGTCGCATATCAATAAAGGGTGAGAACCACTGTTTTATGTTATTTTAAAAATTTACAATGTTATTTTAAAAATTGTATAAAGAATAAATCTTGGTCACTGGGATAATTCCTGGCCATGGCCATCGCTAAGAATTTTTATTGAGGGGGGGGGGGAGGACCTAAAATTGCCAAGTCAAATTTCAATATTTGCCAACTCATTTTACAATTTTGCCAACTTACCACAATTAGAAAATGTAATATAGCCCTTATCTTTTAAAAGGTTAATAATATTCCCAATTAGTTTTGTAATTTTTGCCAATTCTATCAAAAATTGAAAATATATTATAGTTTTTATTAAAATTTTAAAGAAAATTTGCCAACTAAGTTTGTGAATTTGCCAAGTGTAACAACATTCACGAATGTTTGGGGGGGGGGAGGCTCCCCCCATCCCCCCCTTAGCGAGGCCCCTGTTCCTGGTCAGTGTTTTTCTCATCATTTAACCGTTTGATTCTCAAATAGCCCAAATACGCTATTCACTTTTTCTGTTGAAAAAACCCAGCACATTTCGAGTGTTGTGGACTTACAGACATAAAATAGCAGAAGTTTTATCATCCTGCTTGTGTCTTTTCAATATAAAAGAAGCACTATTGCATTGTTTGGGTCTTTTCGGTGTAAAATAAAAGAAGTACAGTAGAACCCAGCTAATTTGGACCTTGTTAATCCAGATCGCCGGACAATCCAGACCGGTTCGGTCAATTTTTTTTTTTTTTTCAAGTTTGAGAATTGACTGGTTGTATGGCTTGCAAAAGGTATAGAAAACTGGCACAGCAGAAAATTACAAGCTTTTTTATTACTAAGTAAACATTTTTACTGTCTATAAATATTCAATAAGTTTAACATAAAGATGATTTTCTGCAAGTATGTTTTATATTATTTAATTTTTTTCTATTTCTCCTGATAATTTGTATTTTTGATAATCCGGATTGGGTCTGGTCCCAATTAATCCGAATTATTGGCATTTTACTGTACCATCGTGCTGCTTGGGTCTTTTTGGTTTAAAGTGAAAGGAATACCATCATGCTGCTTGGGATTTTTCGCAAGTGTAGTTTTAAAAACCTCTGGGGCTCAAACCTTTTTATTGTCAGATTTAATGATTTTAATTGTCAACAAACCTTTTGAACATTAATTGTAAATTTAATAGTAACCACACTATTCATCACCAGGGGTGGGGAACTTTTCCAAATTCTTACCAGCCAAGGATTTATTTCACTAGCCCGCAAGATGCAACGCACACACAGTTGAAAATAATTATGACAAAATCGCACGCGATTACAGAGAAAATTCCTATTACTACAATGCATTTTCATAATTCTTTTTTCTATAATATTAAGAAATATATATGTCGGACGCTCCTCTCAGTCCACCAAACTTAGAAGAATGTCCTAGGTAGTTTAAGCTGCCACCACCGATATTAATGGGTGATATCGGTCACCTGCTGTGAGGATTGGGTAAAATAACACTGACGCTGTTAATGAACTGAACTAACAGTTTATTTAAGATATAGATATGTACACAAGAAACAATATTTACAACTATCTACAATTACAACTCGGATATAGATGATCCGGTTCAACATTAAATTAACTACAATAAACGTTGGTTGTGTACCGTTCAACTTATACTTTCTTCCTCACGCTCAACGCACGTTAGATACGCTTTATCAGAGATTACTGCAGAATCTCAATACACAAGGGTACTAGGCCTCACTTCTCGGCCAATAACACTATCCACCGGGACGCCTTGTCCCACGCTCAAAATATACACTATCCAACAGGACCACAAATCCTGAGCGACCTATCGGTCTCAACGCCAAGCGAGAACTGTCTCCAACCTCTCCGTCCAGAGTTGACCTTGTCAGAGATCTTCCTTCCCCCAGCAGGGCTTCTTAGAGTTCCTCCATTGGTTCAATTCCGCATACCAACCTTGAGTCATGACCTCTACTGTTTACACATCACTCCAATAGCTAGATGACAGCTGAGGCACGCCCCGCGGCCATCACTTTCATTCATCAACGAGTGCGTCATCTGCACACCTGTCATTCGTTATTATAGAAAAGAAAGAAAGGTATTTCGAGCTTCACGGATACACAACCCACAATACATAAAATATTCAGATAAGGAAATGTTATTCCTTTCTAATTCGGGGCAGATGTCTTCTAGGAACCTGACACCCCCCACCTTAGCGGAAAATATGCCTCTTAGGGGCTAATTTTCCCCAAACATATAATAATATTACGGAAGAGTTCAATAGTCTCTTTGCAGATTTCTTCATTCTAAATATTACATAGGCATTTTCAGGTGTCTGAACATTCTCTACTGACATCTCTACTGAACCTTATACTAATACTACTATTGCATAAACAATACACATGCTAATTTACTATTATAAACACAAAACTTAAAAAAAAATATTTACACACACACAAAAAAAATTAGACATGTGATGACATCCTTTAAGGTTGTCTACTATTTTGACATTGATACTGATGGGCTAGTAACTGGTTGTTCTTCCCAGCTCTTTCTCTGTAGCCTCGAAATTGCATCAGCATTCAAATGTTGAACTCCGGGACGATGAGAAATGCTCAGGTTCCAGCGTTGCAAGGCTAGAGACCACCTAGTGAGTTTGGGCGACCTTGGGGTTGTTTCCGTGAGAAATTTTAATGGATTATGATCGGTAATGACCTCAATTTGAGATCCATAAGTCCACTTTTCAAACTTCCGCAACCCGAAGAGAACACTCCAAGCCTCTTTCTCTATACTCGGCCAAGCACGCTGAGCCCCTGACAATTTCTGACTGGCAAAAGCTATAGGTTTAAACTGACCTTTTTCATCTTTTTGAGTAAGACAACATCCTACTGCAAGGTCGGAAGCATCGGCGTGAAGCTGATATTCCCGGCCTACGATAGGTGTAGCCAAACTCGTCACTTTACACAACTCATCTTTAAGAGTATTAAATGCTTTTTCTGCCCTTTCATCCCATGGTACAGTATTTTTGACATTTCCTTTGGTTAAATCGGTTAAAGGTATAGCTATCTCAGCATAATTTGGAATATAAGATCGGTAGAATCCCATTAATCCCAAAACTGATCTAACTTCCTTTTTAGTCTTTGGTCTCTTTAAGTCCCTTATTGCTCCGATTTTCTCCTCATCAGGTGCATGAGTTCCACCCCCAATAACATGACCTAAAAACTTAGTCAATTTCTCTCCAAATTTACATTTGTCTAGTCTAATCGTAAAATTTCTATTTTTCAACTCTTCAATGACAGCCCTGACATGCTCACAATGCTCTTCCCAGGTATCGGAGAAAATGATGACATCATCAATATATGCTTCTGCATACCTCCGATGACCTTGGAGAACCTCATTCATGTCTTTTTGAAATGTAGCAGCAGCCCCTGATAATCCAAAAGGCATTGTACGCCACTGATCAGTTCCGTTATGCGTCGTAAAAGCTGTCAGAGGTTTACAATCCTCAGCCATTTTAATTTGCCAATAACCCCTCAATAAATCTATTGAAGATAAATATTTAGCCGCCCCTGCGGTATACATAATTTCTTGGGAATCTTTCATCGGGAAGGTGGGAACCTGCGTTACAGAATTTAAAGCTCTGTAATCAATACACATTCTGACAGTTGCATCTTTTTTCGCAACGCAAACAATTGGATGGCTAATTTCAGCATTCGACGGTTCGATTAGATTTAATTCTAATAACTCCTGAATCTGCCTATCCACTTCCTCTTTATAAGCTACCGGCACGCTATATAACTTTGGTTTTTTCCATTCTACACCCGGTTTCAGATCAATACGATGTTCCCCTACTTCCGCTGGTCGTACAGGACCCATAAACACTTCTTTATTTTCCCTCAAAATGGACTTTAAATCTTTGACTTGACTATTAGATAGCCCTTTTATTTCAAACCTCTCAATATCCCGTTCTATCTCTTGATCCCGGTTCAAAATAGGAATTTCCCCAACTTCTCCAAATTCCTCATCACCTTCGAAAACAATATTAACTATATTACATTTAGCGATAAATTCTCTTATCTTATTTTGGTGCACATGCTTCCTACTCCCGTCGGCTAACTCAACAATAAACGAATGCTGGTTTCGTTTTTCTACAATAGTTGCCGGCCCTTGCCACCTAGAATATAACTTATTAGTCGAATCGGGGATTAACAGTATAACTTTATCGCCTACCTCAAACGTTTTTTCTTTTGACCTTAAATTATAATGATACGCCATTCTATTTTGTTGAACCTCAGACGACAATTTTGCCTCATTTGCGGCTCTTTCTAAGCGGTTCTTAAGTTTATCCAAGTACTCATGAATCGGCGTAGTATCTAACTGCGCTCCCTTATTTTCTCCTGCCCATGACGACTTAAGAATCGATAACGGACCCTCCGGCGCTCTACCATATAATAACTGGAAAGGTGCGATTCCCGTCGTAGAATTTGGGACTTCCCTATACGCCCATAATATAAATGGTATTTGTTCATGCCATTTTTTTCCTTCTTCCCTAATCGTATGATGTAGCATACGTTTAAGAGTCTGATTAAATCGTTCCACAAGTCCGTTGGACTGTGGATACTGTGGAGTCGAAAATCTTGGACTAGCACCTAACCTTTTCTCAAATTCTTTCGTTAAGTCGGCAGTAAAATTGGTTCCATTGTCGCAGGCAATTACATTAGGAATTCCTGTTCTCATAAATATTTGAAGTAACGCCTCACACGCGGTTTTAGCAGTTAAACTTTTTAGAGGGATCGCATCTGCCCATCTGGTATGCTGATCAATTAAAGTCAGTATATACCGATGCCCTTGTGAACTTTTAGGATCAATAGGCCCAATTAAATCAACATTAACAACCTGAAATGGAAGTTCCGGCCGCGACACTGGGGAAATAGGAGCTCTATCATTTACTTTAACCCCTCTAGTCAATTGGCACTCTAAACATGATTCACTAAACTGTTTAGCTTCTTTTGCCATTCCCTCCCAATAAAAAGAATACCTTATTCTCTGCAACGTTTTCTTGGCTGCATGATGCCCTCCAAATACCGATGAATGCGCTAATTTTAAGATTTCTTCTCTTCTTACCTTGGGTACTACTTATTGCGCTATAGTTTCGCCTAACAATTTCTCTTTATGATACAATAATCCGTTTACAATATAATAATCCCCTTTTTCCTTTTTAGCTAATTCCCAAGCTTTCTCTAATTCTTTACATTCCAACTGGGATTTCTTAAACATATCTGAGTTACTAACAATAGATTCATTATTTTCCTCCGTTTCAGTTTTTTCTGGATCCTGACTTTGTACATTTTGCGATCTCGTGTCTATTACGTAAACATTACAGCTATCGTTACTTACATTTTCCTTTTCATTCGAGTTATCAATAATAATTTCGGAACTTTTTAATTCTTCGGACTCTATCAATGGCTCCTCAAGATTGACACCTAACAACTCATTAATCACCTCGGGATGTAAAATTACTTGCTCATTAATATTATCAGTTACTGCGCAAAGTACTTCCTGATGAATAATATTAGTTTGCCCAAATTGCGGAATAGCTAGCGGTAGTTTAACTAACGGTGATTTAACAGTTTCACCAAATAACCCTTGTAAATAAATACTACCCGCTCCCTTTAATTTCTCTTCCGGTACTAAATCTTTATGAACAACACTAATCTCACATCCAGAATCAACCAATCCCTTTGCTTTTTGCCCATTAACACTAACTTCAATTTTCTCAAGTTTATTTAATTTCTCACCAATAACATTAGTTTTCTGCTCGGCCTTTGCCGATATCCTAGCCACAATAGCCCCATTAGGTAACTCTTGATTTTCTTTCACCATAATCTTATGAACACCTGCTTTCTGGTCTCGCCCTTTATTGCCATTAATAGTTCCCTCATTACCCACTTTATTACAAAAACGTTGGTAATGACCTCTCAAACCACACTTAAAACATTTAGGCCCTGAAGCATCATTCGTCTTCTTAAACTCTGTTTTCCTATCCGGAAAAGAATTACACTCATTACTACCATTTTGCCTCCAACTACCACTAAATTTATTATCCTCCCTCGGTCTCATTTTTTCATTGTTTACGTACTTATCTTTACCTTTAAAGCTTTTATGCGTAACCGCATAAGACTTATGTTTAGCATCAAAATAATTATCACACTCTTTAGCAATTTTAGGAGCTTCTAACCATTTACCCTGGTGAGTTAAACTAATATATGCTGCAGTATCCTCATCTAGCGTACTCATTAGCTTATCAGTAACTATTAACTGGTTGACCTTTTCATAAGTGTCCGCCCCTCTAATTTTACAATAATTTTCCCACGTAGCTATTAAACGCGATACAAATAATACATGGGTTTCGTTCGGATTCTCCTAGCTTTCCGGAAATTTTCTAAACATGCCTTCGGGGTTGGCTCATGTTCCCTTAGGACTAACTCCTTTAATTCCTCATAATTCTCCATTTGTTCCTTAGTGGTATAAATTAACAAATTATCCGCCTTATCTCCTAACATATTTAGTAGAATTTCGGCCTGCTGGTTTTCCGGTACATCTTTAGTTTGGAATGCCCTTTCTAAACTGTTGAAAAATAAATTCCATCCCTCAGTCCCTTCTGGTACTTTGATAGACAGAGTTTTAACACTTTTGATCAATTTTTCGATGTTACTTTCATTACTAGATTCCCTAGATCCATTAGAGTTATTTGCTGAACCTTGAACTCTGAGCCTTTCCATTTCTAATTCATGTCCCATCCTCAATTTCTCCATTTCTAACTTTTCCTGTTTCTCTAACTTTTCGAGTTCTAACTTTTCGCGTTCTAATTTTTCCTGTTTTTCTAACTTTTCGCGTTCTAATCGTTCTGCAACAATAGTGTCTGATAATTCCTTAATAACCCCCTCGTCATACTCATCACTGTCCATTATCTTTTTCTTAAGCTGAATTCTGGTATCATCTTCCGTGAATTCAACACCCAATTCTTCGGCTATCCCCTGAAGATCAACCTTTTTTAGTTTCAATAAGAAAGCCATACCTTCACCGATTGTTATTACCACCCCACAAAAATAGTTAAACCTACCAAATTAATATTTCCGAAATTTCTAACTTAGTACAGATATTTCTCCACTTATTAAACTAATTAATACCCTTCAGATAATCAATACATTTCATTTCTAATTAACCTACTGAATACTCTAATTTTCCTCAACCATTGATATCACACAATATACTTCCAATAAAACAAAAAAGTAAAACAATAATTCGATTTGACTGCTATGCAATATAGATTCCAATATATACACTTAGATAACAACATACAATTTATATAATAATACTGATACGTTGAAATTGAATAGAAGTATTGATGTCAATCAAAAAATCCACATAAAGAAAAATTGTACAACATGCATATATAAATTTCTACAATTATCCTCATAAAATATTTCCGAACTCAATACTGGTTCTTACACTTAAAACAAATATACTGAAAATCTTTACTTTTATTTTTACTCACTATGGCTCTCTTTTGAGCCTTTTTTTTTTCTCTATGGCCCTCTATTGAGACTTTTTTTTTTCACTATGGCTCTCTTTTGAGCCTTTTTTTTTTTTTTTCACTAGTATTGGCCAATTAAAATTTTCATTTGCTTAGAATTTTGATAATGCAACTCTTAAAATTTAAACAGTATTGCTTCATTTAACAATTACTTTAACAATAATTTAGATTTAATCAGGGTTGGCGAGTTTTTGCCAAAGGTGGAAAAAACCGCGGAAAAAACCTGGAAAAAACCGTCCCGGCAAAAATAGGTTTTTGCCAAAAAGGTGGCAAAAATAGACTGTCCATTTAATTTTTTCCCCAGAAAGAGAAAAAATATTTCACGAAAGAAAAAATAAACTGCATACTTAATTGAAGAATCAATATTATTCTAAATTTATTTTAACTTTTAAGTTAAATAAGAATAATTATGCACTTTATGAAAGAATACTAACTTTTATAACAAGAATATAAATGAAATAAATTCCAATTTTATATAAATGAAAAGAAACTTCTTTATTCATGTTTATACAATTATTAATAATTTACATAATAGAACTGTTGAAACTGAGTAAAGCACTTATGTTTATAGTTTATATATGTTAGAAATTCGAAGAAACAGTTATAGTAACCTAAATTTAATTTAATATAAAATTATATTTAAAGCAGAAAACTATTAAATTTCAAATTTTTCAGCAATATCTTCCTCACAACCTAAATTTTGCTGTTTTAGTATGGCATAGGAGTAAACAAGTTTTGAAAGAGCATCTGTTGATAGCTTATTTTGAATTTTAGTTTGCACAAATGAAAAATTTGAAAACAATCTTTCAATAGCAGCATTAGTTGCTGGCACATTTGAAGGTGTGCTACTAATGAACAGAAGTTTTTTGAAATTGCACAAGCTTACTCAATACTTCTCTACTAATTACATGCACTGACACTATTAATCACTTCTGTAAAATATGAGCTAGGAAAGGGTTTTTCTTTGAGCTTAAAATTAATAATATAAGATATAAAATCAGGATTGATTTTAGATAACCATGCTTTACAGCTTTTTTTTTTTGTTCATAATTTAGAAGTTCATCTCTGTACTTTCGATGTAACAAATACGCTACAAGATGACATGGCAAAATCGCTTGTTCAAATATCTTTTTTAGTTTTGAAAAATGTGGTTTTAACTCTTCATTTTTCAAAAAATTTAGCCATACATGACAAGCATCTGCTATGGTGGGGGAAGGGGGAATATAATACAAAAAGATAAAGAGACAACAGGCTACTTACTGAAAGTAAATCTAAATAATTTAACATTTTGTTCTTTTCTTGGAGAGTAAAAGTGACAGAAAAAAAATCTAGTTTCCTTATAAGCCATAACAGTTTTTTCAATGCATAATTTTGAATTTAATTTACTTATTTTATCTTTAACAAACTAGTTTCATCAGATAAATAGCTATAAAATAGTACCAAAGACTTAAATATTTACATTCCTTAAGTCTCATGACATAAAACAAAAATAACAAAATTGTATAAAATCTTTTGATGATTAAAAATATATATACATATTAATGACTGATAAAATACTTTACTTACAGGGGTCTGTCTAGACTTTTCTCACAGGGTGCTTTTGTTAAATTGGGAAGTTTTTCTTGTCTTTGTGAAAATTCTAGACATACTTTTGTGAATTTTAAATTATTAGCGTTTTCAGGTTCTAACCTTCACATATAAAGAAACTAAGTAATATATTTTTTGGTGAATTCAATTGTTTATTAACAGGGCAGATTTTATTTTTAAATGATTAAATTTGTGAAAAGTTCAATTTGAAGATGAAACGTCTATTTCAGGGACAAATAATTTTATGAAGGGTCCTGTTTGAGGTTAAAGAATTTTGTAAAGGATCCTATTTTAAAATAAATTATTTTATGAAGGGTCCTTTAAAGGACCTAAAATTTTCTTAAACGTATCCCTGACTTAAGAAAAAAAAAATAGGTATGTAATTTTTTATTTTGTTCTTAAATTCTTAAGTAAGAGTGAAACCCACCTATTTTTTAAAGATTTAAATTATTTAATATTAATTAATTAGCAAATTAAAATATTAAATAGTACACTGTTAAATTTAATTGTTTATACCATTATTATTCTTATTAGCATGCAGATTTTATTACACATTAAAGACAAATAGGTTTTTTCCATTTTTGCCGGTTTTTTCCATTTTTCCCCTGGTTTTTTCCAGTTTTTTCCACTGTCCTGGCAAAAATACCTTTTTGCCGGCAAAAATGCCAACCCTGGATTTAATGCATTAATTTAGTTCACTAATATCATTATAAATAGCATATCATTATCATCTCAAATTATTATGACCTTTCTTTAAAACAATAGCAATATGGTTACTAATTCTTTACACCTATCTGAACACAATTATTTCATTGCACATAAATTACATAGACAATTTACTTAAATTACTATTAATTATACAACAATACCATTTGGTTCGAGATGTCAGAAGAAAGATATGATCAAAACACCTTACCTTATACTTTCTTTGCTGGATTACTTTTCTAATCACAGGTAGCTCCACGATGTAGCGGTAATATGGCACAACAGTTCAGTTTAGTTCTTTCTAATAAAGATACGCACAACACTTTAGTCCCCACTAGACGATATGGCACGATACTTTATCACACACTCGACGATCCGGCACGATACTTTAGCACATACTCGACGATACGGCACAACACTTTACACACATTCGACGCTACGGCATGACACTTTACACACATTCGACGATACGGCACGACACTTTAGCATACAATCGACGATCCGGCACGATGCTTTAGCACATACTCGACGATATGGCACGACCACACAAGAATTCCACTGGATACTCTGGCATTAACAGACTGCAACACGGCTCGCTGGTCACTTGTTTCAGGCGATTCTATCTAGGGATGCACCGGATATCCGGCTCCTGCCGGATATACTGCTTATTCGGCACTCGAACCGGATATTCGTTCCGGCCGAATATTTTAATATCCGGTTGCCGGATAGTAAAACATTTTTTAAATTCTGTTTTTTATATTTAAAAACAAATGTAAAACTAATTTGCTCCTTGCATACCTTATCTTATTAAAAAGCAATGTTAACAAAAATAAATACTTGTATATTTTCACAATTATGAAATTATAATGTTTATATGTAAATGAAGATATATTTAAAGTATGACAATATTTTGTCATAACCTATAACAGCAATTGTAAAAACAAAACTAGAATATGTACTTCAACTTCACATTTTGTATTTCTCTTAAAAATTGTTCTTAAATTTCAGTAAAGTAATTTTACACCTCTCAAAAGTTTTATTGTAATTTTCACCAGTCAAAATTTAACTGCAGTGTTCAATAATTCTGTCATAACTGTAATTGTAAAACCAAAACTAGAATATCAACTACAATTTCAACTTTGTTTTGCTTTCTTTTTTTTTTTTTTTTTTTTTTTTTTTTTTTTGTAATGAAGTAGTAGACTTTTATAGTTCTTCTCAAGTGTTTTGTTAATAACTTTATTATTAATTTGAATTATTAATATCAACAAAAGAGAAAGGTATAAATATCTAATCTAAAAGTTTTATGAAGTTGCTGTTAATACGTCAAAAATCCGAGTCTGAAATGTATACAATGGGGCCATCTTATAAGTGCTAAAGTATTGAGGATTAAAAACTATGTAGAAAAATAAAGTTTCCAACAAACTAAAGAGTTTATTTATGAATATTCATACTCCAGATTCAAAGTGTGTTTCTTTAGAAAATCAAGAACAAAATGGTGCTGATAATAAAGAAACTATTCAATTTTTGCTGGAACATCAATTGGACAAGTTAAGCAGTCAACAATAGAAAAAAATGTGGTAAAAACAAAAGAAAAAAAATCATTAAATATACAAATTGCATTTTTAAATAAAACATATTTTAGTAAAAATTTCCAAAACAATTGAACTACGCCTTGTTATATAAGTCACCCGCTCATGTTAAAATTGCAAGTGATATTTTAAATAAAGTTCATTCTGAAACTTGCTCTACAATGCAAAAAGAGCTTAATAGGAAAACTGTAATGCTCACTCAGAGTCAAGAGGAGTAACATACATAACTATCCCATTTTTGTTAATTATGTGTCAACAGGGTAAAAATATTTTTTTCTGTTAGTTAATCGATACAATGCATCTATAAAAATATCAAGACACTACCTAAATCTGGTGATAGAGACTAAAGAAAGAGTAGAAAAAAATATGCATGTAAAGTTAGAAGTTTTATAAGTAATATTGAAAAGGCAAAATATTATTACATTTCAATATTTAATTATTACTATGTTTTTAAGTAACTTTGACTTAATAAGTGAATTGAAATCTATTAATACTTGCATAATATAAAATTACAATAATTTTTTTTTCTTTAAACAAGCATAAAATTGAAATATTATTAAAATTAAAAATGAGAAATTATTCGGCCGGATACCGGATATTCGGTAAAATTTTGTGCCGGATATCCGTTATTCGGTATCCGGCAGAAATCCACATCCGGTGCATCTCTAATATCCCGATGCTGCCAACAATTTGTCGGACGCTCCTCTCAGTCCACCAAACTTAGAAGAATGTCCTAGGTAGTTTAAGCTGCCACCACCGATATTAATGGGTGATATCGGTCACCTGCTGTGAGGACTGGGTAAAATAACACTGACGCTGTTAATGAACTGAACTAACAGTTTATTTAAGATATAGATATGTACACAAGAAACAATATTTACAACTATCTACAATTAAAACTCGGATATAGATGATCCAGTTCAACATTAAATTAACTACAATAAACGTTGGTTGTGTACCGTTCAACTTATACTTTCTTCCTCACACTCAACGCACGTTAGATACGCTTTATCAGAGATTACTGCAGAATCTCAATACACAAGGGTACTAGGCCTCACTTCTCGGCCTATAACACTATCCACCGGGACGCCTTGTCCCACGCTCAAAATATACACTATCCAACAGGACCACAAATCCTGAGCGACCTATCAGTCTCAACGCCAAGCGAGAACTGTCTCCAACCTCTCCGTCCAGAGTTGACCATGTCAGAGATCTTCCTTCCCCCAGCAGGGCTTCTTAGAGTTCCTCCATTGGTTCAATTCCGCATACCAATTTTGAGTCATGACCTCTACTGTTTACACATCACTCCAATAGCTAGATGACAGCTGAGGCACGCCCCGCGGCCATCACTTTCATTCATCAACGAGTGCGTCATCTGCACACCTGTCATTCGTTATTATAGAAAAGAAAGAAAGGTATTTCGAGCTTCACGGATACACAACCCACAATACATAAAATATTCAGATAAGGAAATGTTATTCCTTTCTAATTCAGGGCAGATGTCTTCTAGGAACCTGACAATATATAACAGAGGTAAGATTAATATTAGATAGAACTTAGTACCATATTTACACTGTAATAATTTGGAAAGTTAAAATATCTAGATTAAAAAAGTGTTTCTGATAATGTGCCTATTGCCTTACTGTTTTTCAAAAACTAAAAATGCACTCGCCTTGTGAGAAAATCCACTCGCCACTGGTGAGCAAAATGATGTATTTCCCCACCCCTGTTCATCACAATTCAATTAATTGTTGTTCTTAATAAAGTAGGGGCACCTAAGATAATTTCTGGTCTCTGAGTTTCTGAGGTAATTCTTGGACATTTCTTCTTTCATTATCAAGATAACAATTTATTAGATTGTAATCTGAAAGATATTTTAAGTCTTTTGCTTTGAAATACATTCCTTATTTAATTTATTCATTTAGTTGAAATTTAATACTTAAATATATGTATATATGTATTCAAAACTGTTACTTAAATTTCTGCAAAACATTGATTTTGATTTTTGCACATTTTACAAATATTTGTGTCTTTCTTAAAGTTTTAACTATTTTATTTCTACTTTATTTCAGTCATAACATGTCACAAACTTTAAAAGTGATAAAATTTT
This sequence comes from Maratus speculifer, assembly GCA_964019185.1. Lineage (NCBI taxonomy): Eukaryota > Metazoa > Arthropoda > Arachnida > Araneae > Salticidae > Maratus > Maratus speculifer. Next base: position 322,309,981 of record OZ025295.1, on the reverse strand, counting down.
TCATTAGATTAACCATACTATATAATATATCATACTATATTAAACACTTTAAAGCAAATCAGTCTAAGCCCCATGTTTGAGAGATAATTCCTGGTCAGTGTTTAATAATGCAATTTTACAATATTTTTACTCAATATTTTACCTGTTATAAAAGAGGAAAACAGTATGCTCTGAGGATAAGACAAACTCTACCACTGAACAATTAAGTAAAACTATTATCTCATTGCAAAATACAAAAATGGTTCATAAAAATATACATAATGCAATTAGAGGAAGTTAATTATTATGCTGTATTCTGTAATAAAAAGTTGTATTGAAATTTGTGTAAAATCCTTGAAAAAGGAGGTATACGTAAACTTCAGTTGGCATACACAAGATAAATCGAAAACATAAACCAGAGTTTCCCCCAGAGGGTTTCAGAGGGGCGCTCTGCCCCTCCTGCCCTTTAGTTTAAAAAAAAGCGCCTCTCTTGCCCCTCATCCAAAAATTAGCGCCCCTCTTGTCATTCATTCAAAAAAAAAAATAGCGCCCTTCTTGCCCCCCATTTGAAAAAACGAAACCCTCCAGCGATGATCGAAACGCGCTATAGTACATAAATTATGCGAAAAATCAGTGACGGAACGCAAAGAATAACCTCATTTGCGTCCTGTGGGACGGGTAATTTTGTCAAAAAATTGCTTAAAAAAAGTAAAGTTTCGTCAAAAATTGTGAAATAACGACTAATTTCCAGCAAGATTAGCAAAAAAATGGCTAATTTTGTCACAAAATTTCACAAAACAGCAGATTTCCCCAATAGAGCGTAGAAAAATGACAAATTTCTTCCAAAAATCTCGATAAAACGAAAAATTTTGTCAAACGAGTCGCAAAAAAGGCAAATTTCATCCAAAAATTGCAATAAAACTGAAAATTCTGTGAAAAGTTCAGTTTTTTCACGATATTTTCAGAAGATTTGTCGTTTTTTGCTATATTTTCACAAAATTTGAGGTTTTTCCGCTATTTTTTCATGAAATTTGACGTTTTTTCGCGATTTTTTAGCAAAATATGCTGTTATTTGAAATCTTTTAACAAAATCTGCTGTTTTTGCGATCTTTTAACAAAATTTAGTGCCCTTAAAAATAAAAAAGTGCCCTGAAAAATGTAAAAAGTGCCCTTTTCAGAACGGTAGCGCCCTGCTCTTTTTTAAACCTGGGGGAAACTCTGCATAAACATTCAGTTATATATTTTATGGACCATTGAATTTGCAAGGATTAATTGATCCATTTATAGTAGATAAGAAATAATAAATATTGCTTACAAATGTTGTAAAAAGGCATAAAAATTCTTTGGCTAATTAATGTTTTATAAAATGTACAAGGGCCTTTTGCAGATCAAATAAATTTGCATTTATGCCCAAAGCAAAATGTATGCATTATTATTCCACAATTATGAAATGAACAAAACTTTTACAACATTGATTCTGCTTATTGTAATACTCAATCTTAAAAAATATAACTTTACTACTTCATATCAAAAAGGATGTTGACTGATAATTACTCCAGAAGTGACTGAAAATTTGATCTGATTTTTTTTTTTTTTTTTTTTTTTTTTTTTAAGTTTGCTTAAGTTTTTCAAGAACTAATATTTATGTCCTTTAGTTTTATATAAGTAAAAGTACATTAATTTTAGTACAAATGTGGCATTTTTCAGATTTTGAAGAATTATTTAACTTTATCTGATTTTTTGTTCTTTTTTTCAGATTACTTATGTTCTCCAGAAGCCAATGTTTATGATATAGATTTTACCCGGTTCAAAATTAGAGATATGGAAACAGGAACTGTTTTGTTTGAAATTGCTAAACCACCTCCTCCTCCAGGTAATATTTAGGGGAAAGAACATTAGTATTAGGGATGCACCGAATAGTGATTTTGGCCGAATGCCAAATATTCGGCTAGCTGAATAGTAATTGTTGGGCCGAATACCGAATATTCGGCCAGCCGAATAGTTAACTATTCGGCCAAATACCGAATATTCGGCTTTCCAAATTCTTTTTATATTTTAAAATTTAAAGGTATTAAAATGTTACTTTTTAAAACAGTTTTACATAATATTTAATAAAAGAAACTTACATTTTGATAAACAAGAGCTTTTTATAAGAACATTTAGTATTGAAAAAAAATCTGCCTTGAGTTATTTAAGAAGCACAATTATGAAACTTTAATTAATAAAATTTTCTACGAATCAAAACAAACATTTTAAAATCAAATAATGAAAAAATGGCCGGAGAAAAATTTTACAGTCTGATAATTGTCCTTTTTAAATAACTCAAGGCAAATTTTTTTCAATATAAAGTACAAATACTTTCAACTTAATTTTGAATAAAGGCATGTTTGGCTCATAGTTCTTTTCTTATGAATGGTGGTATTTTCCACCCTTCCCATCATATCATATTTTACAGAAATCAAAGCATGTGAGTTGAAAATATGTTATCTTATTTATTGTTAATATAATAAACGAACACACAAGTTTTGACCTAGAGTGAGATGAAATACAATGTACTTATGACTCAATAAGTTGATTATGATTATGGTTTCATGAACAAAAGTTGTCTGCCTTGATAGCTATTATTAATCTCAAAAGTTGTTTTTTTTTCTTTTAAAGGACTTTTATTTGGGGGAAAGCAAGAAACAGATTATTTACTAAACAAAATTTAGAAACTTGTATCCGCACATAATTTATTCCTAAGGAGAATCCTAATAAATCACCATTTTAATCCTTCTCATGTTTAATTTTCTTAAGTTATACTTTACAAACAGCAAATAAATAATGTAAAAACATTCTATTTTATTTAAAAATGATTTTGTTTCTAGTTGTTTTAAATATAAATTAAAAAATTGACAGTTAAAAGTAGAAATAGTGAAAAGTTTTTAAAAGTTTAAGTATTGAATGGCCGAATACTATGATATTCGGCCATACCGAATATTCGGCAGGCCGAATAATTTCATATTCGGCCAACCAAATATTCGGCTCAGCCGAATAGTTTAATATTCAGCCTAACCGAATATTCGGTAACATGGCCGAATAGATACTGAATATTCGGTGCATCCCTAATTAGTATTTTAAAATATTTTGTTTGACAAATCATTTTTATTTGTGTCCTTTGTTTAAGAAGACAACAGTTTTAAAATCCTATAGAAAACAGCTAATATTATGTACCTTTTTCTCAAGGGGGCGCTCTGCCCCTTAGTTTAAAAAATAGTGCCCCTCTTGCCCCTCATCGTAAAACTAGTGCCCCTCTGGTCGCTCATTCAAAAAAATAACGCCCTTCTTGCCCCACATTTGAAAAAACGCAGCCCTTCAGCGATGATGCAAACGCACTATAAATACGTAAATTTCACAAAAAATCAGCGACAGAACGCAATAAATAGCTCTTACGCACCCCACGGGAGGCGTAATTTCGTCAATAAATTGCAAAAAACAGTCTAAAAAACACTTTTTTTTTCTTTTCTCTCTTTTTTTTTTTTTTTTTGTAAATTTTTTTTTTTGGTAAGTTTTTAATTTTTAGCAATATTTAAAATTGTAAACAATATATATATATTTAACAAATTTAAGTTATTTCAGTTAATTTTGAAAAAAAAAAAAATATATATAAAAACCATTACATAAAGACCTTGAAAAAAAAAATGTTTATATAGCGGAGACTGGTACACAATGGCCCATTTTTGCAGTTTTCTTTTCTTTAATGGAAAGTTCAATCTGGCTGAAAATATTCTTGAACCTCCCTTAAGCATTTTTACATGATTCAGAACATAGCTGTTAATGCACTTGAAAAAAAAAAAAAAAAAAAAAAAAGTATACATTTTTATGTGGATCAATGTGACCCAGAAGCAGGGCACAGTAGTCCACTATTAAATATTATTTAAAATACAATAAAATTCATTTTTTATTAATTTAAATACTCTTTATTTCCCCTTTACCACCAAAATAACCTAATAATGAAAATTTGCAAGTTACTTTTTTGAACAAAACATACAAAAAATTAGCAAAAAAGTTATTAAAAAAACATTATATTTTTTTAATAACAACAGATTAAAATACAGGAACAATTGCAAACAAAGGGAAATTATTAAATAAAATAAAGTCATCATCATGAAAATTTGACAATGAAACTCTAAAATACATATGAGCCTGAAATTTTACTGAAATTCTTTTACATCTGAGCAGTTTTCTGATCTGATAACATCTACATAAAAAAAAAAAAAAAAACATTAATAACCATAAAGTTTTGATTTCAAGTTTGTTGTTACATCTAAAATGAGTAATAAAATTGCAAAAACTGCCAGAAATTGTTTTAGTAATAACAGTCCATAGTCATTAGGATATTTGTATTGTTTTTAAAAGTAATAAAAACAAACCAAAATAATTCTTGTGCTAAATAAATTGTTATTTCTTTTATTACTTTATTTTACATTTGTATAATTACTTTAAAACAGTATTTCTTTGTAGAAAATAAGCAATTATTAAATATATTTAAAATTCTACATTACAGTAACTGAGTGGATTGTGGACCACTGTACCCCACTGTTAAAGTTCAATACATTCACATAAGTTTGTTATTTAAAGCTTTCTTTTAAGCATGTTAGCTTTAATATTAAATAAAAACAAGCATCTTATCTTTACAAAAAAAGCTGTTGTTTCTTATTTATCTATAACCTTTAATTAATAATAAAGAAAAGTGTAATGATGAAAATTTTTACTTTTAGAAGCTTAAAATAGCCGGTTAGTATAAAACAGATCACTCTGAGATAATGACATGTTTTGTAAGTTATAAGTAATCAATTCAGTGTTGTAATCAATCAGCTTAAAATAAAACTTTAAAAATAAATAAAATATAAGGGGTGGTGCACTGTATCCCACTCTCCCCTACTGCTTTTTTAAGACTACATTATTGGTTTTTGCAAATAAGTGGTAAATTCTATGAGCTCTATAATCTTTAGAAAGCATAGTTGTAGTGCATCTCAATAATATGTTGCAATTTCATTATGTTGATAATAGTGTAACTTCATTAAAGTATATTACATGGCGCTTAATGTTTATGAAATTATCTAATTGCTTGGTTTTTATATTGGAAATGTTTTATCTGTAAATTATGATTATTCCTAGATGTGAGATTATATATTGTCTAAGCCATAGTTCATTATTACAAATAAACTGATGTGCAAATATTAAGGAAGATATGCTTTTTTAATGTATCATCGCTTAGAATTTTTCCAGGTTGACTGAAATCCTACCATAAGATCTTCAAAATGTCAAAATATGAGACAATAGCCTAAACCACTTAAACAATCCATTCTGTTTTCTTGATTGGCTAATTTATCTGTTTCATTTTTAATTTTTGCCCACCAGTGTACTTTTTTAAGATTAATTTTTAAATTTATTTACTGTATGAATGATTAAAAAAACTATTTTTATGCATACTATCAGTTTAAATAAAAAAAAAAAAATAAGTTTAATTGCTGTATGATAAGCTAGGATACTAGGAGAAAAGCTGAAAAAAGTGTTACCATTGAGAAATTAATTTTTCCAGAATTAAAATTATTGTTTACATTCATACAGTGCAGATTACAGTCATTTGCATATAAATAGTGTACTCTACTGTAAATAGTTTTTTTTTTTTTTTTTTTTTAATAAATAAATAAAAAGAAAGAAAGAATATATTTCTTTAGCAAATAATAAATTTTTAAATGCAAAAGAAAGTAAGTTTTCATGTTTAAAAAAAAAAAAAAAAAGTTGAGTCAAACCTGTAATTATACTAAATTATTTGTTTTTAATCAGTAATTAGATAAACACACAAGAATTCCTTAAAATATTAGCCACTATAATAATAATAATAATAATAATAAGGAAAATTCTAATGAATGAAGTTGCAGTTTTCTTTTGACCAGATTAGTTATCATCTTTATTTGTTGTGTTTTAAAGACCATACCGTGTACTTAAATTCTCATTCTACCTTATCTAGAAGATGAAGATATTGACGATAGAGATCAGGATCAGGAGGACACTGATCCAAATGCCGGTCGTTTTGTCCGCTACCAATTTACTCCTCAGTTTTTGAAGCTTAAGACTGTAGGTGCTACGTAAGTTTCATTTTGTTTATTTTTGCCTTGATCAAGAAAGTTGATGTTTTATTTTTTCTTAACTGTTATTTAGTGATATTTCTACTGAGATTTTTTATGTTGCTGAAACATCTGTTCTAACAGCTCCGGCGATAATAATCTCTAATGATCTACTCGAGGATAGTTTTCATAATATCTGCAAATGGCTTCTGTGTTAACTTTTGTGTCAACATTTGCACTTTGGGTGAAGTGGTTGGTGTTCTCCAGGGTTGGTGTTCTGGTTGGAAAGCAATAATGAATTTGTTATTGTTTTTTTAATTGGCACAAGTGATCTGTTAATATGTGGTTGGGTTTTAAATAATAACATCATATAAGTATTTCTGTCAAAATTAAAATAGATCATTGATGGCATTTAAGAGTTTAGAACTTAGCTTGAGATCTTAGCAAATTTTAAAGTTGTGAATTATTTTAAAAGAACAACCCATACAAATGTAGTCCATTCTTTTAGGACAAAATACAATAAAAATAATAGAAATAAATTTCTTGTCATTGATCATTAAGAATTAAAATCACATAATCAATTTTCAAATAATCTTGGCCTATTAATTACAGAAAAAAAAAAAAAAAAATCTATAAAATAAAAAAGAAATTGGAGAAGCATTTTTTAATTGATGGGTAAAAAAAAGAAAAAGAGACAAATCTTTGTATAGCTAAATTCAAATTTTACATTCAGAACTTAAAATATATGGGGTTAAACCAAATGAAAGTAGGTGAATTTCAAAATCATTTGCCAGAAAAGCAAATAACGGACTTTAACTGTGTGTTAAATGTTGCTATTGTGATTACTCTCCCATCCAAAGGGGCAATTTTATGACATATTTGTTCATTCATTTTTGTTTGGAAATGTATGAAATATGCAGGTATTGTTATTCAAAAAGTATATAATCTGTATGGGAAGATATTTTACATTTTTGGTAATTCCAAAAGATCATCCAAAAAATTTTGTTCTCACAAGAAAGGAGAAAACCAAAACAACAAAAGAGAAAAACTTGAAAAGAAACATGAAAGAAAAGGAGAAAAAATGCTTACAAGTACTTGATAAGTAATTTTTTTATCAAAAAATGAAAACTCATTTCGATTACAAATTGTTTTAGCTGTCAGGTCTGAGAGTTTTACGCCTTTAAATCTAAGAATGCCTGAGAAAGTTTTGTACTTATTGAACAGGAATCTCAAAAACTTGCCTTTAAAAACTTGCAATTGAAACAGTCTAAGAGCAAACAAATTTTATGATACAACTGACCAAGCCATGGAAGCTATGAGTGCTGGGTGGTAAAATGATACAAGCACTCAAAGAAACAAGCTGTGATGCATACAACATAAAATTTCAAGCAACCAATGAAAGAGAAGGCTATAAAAATGCAGATGGTGAAATAAAGAATATGAGATTCCTCACCTTTTCTCTAAGTCTTTTGAAATTCACCTGCTTTTAATTTATTGAACCCATTTGTTTTAAATTTATGTTGTTTAGTTTGTGATAGTGATGTGTTGAGATAATATCTGCTTGTGTAATAATTTAAAGATTTGCCATGGGAAAAAAAAAAAAATCTACTTTTTTAAGTTAAAAAAAATGTTTCAAGTCCTTTTATATTTTAATCTGACAAAATTATTTAATAATTGATTCTGCAATTTTAATTTTTAAAAGGACGGTTTACCTCAAAATAAATTAGAATATTTTTTTTTTTTGGTTTTAGCTTGTTTAATTGTGAATATTTCGACACCATTTTTACCCATATAGCAATTATATCGTAAGATATTGTAATTTTTGTTGATATACTGAGGATTAAGCAGAATTATCCATGCAAATTAAAACTTTAAATGGCTTTTTCTTCATGTTTTTTTTTTTCCATCACTTTTCTGGTTTAAAAATGTTAAGGACTATTATTTTTTGTATTTGAGATAAGATATTTAAACATTTTTGTGTATGTTCTTTACTGTATATGTGATAAATCTGGGCTTGGAATTGATCTTCAGATTTTTTTTTTTAATTAAACTAATAATAAAGTTGTATGAAGATGTTAGATTTCATTGTTTTACACATCTATCAATAAAAAAAATATATTAGGTATATCTAAAAATTCATGCGCAATCTTGTGTAATAGGCATTTGGGGGGGGGGGGGGGGGGAGGGAGAGAGAAAAGGCAAAAATATTAATATTTAAAAAAAAGTAGTAGGGATTTAAACTATGCTTTGGTTTTATGTAGGGTATGCTTTTTTTAAACAATACGATTGCAGCAAGTTCATCATTTGAAGCATATTAAAAAAAGAAAAAAAGTTAAAAGGCTAATTGTCCCCTTAATAATGACCTAGAGGAAATGCATTTTTGCTATTTCCAAGATAAAAATAAAGAAAATTAGTTTATCAAAAAGCTTTTTCTCTTGCTCCAACTCTTTAATTTTATGAACATAGGTAAAAATTTATTATAATTACACTTTATGACCTAAAGGACAAAGCATATTCGTGCAGGTTGTTACTCTTAAAAACAATTTACAATGACTTTAAAATTGTAATTGATCTCCACTTGAGTTCTCATCTCTTAAATTTTTGCCGGAAATAATTATCTGGCATATTTATTACATCACAGGAGTGTAAAGAGTGCATGTAATTAGGATTGTTTTGATGATGCCTTACAAATATTCACTTGAATTTGACTCAAAATAACCTATAAAGTTTATGATATAGAATTCTGACCCATATTTTGAAAAGATATATGAATTACTCTGGTTATATAATGTCCATTTATCCATATATTTCTTAGTAATTTGGTAATCTGCCTTCTATTTCTCTTCAAACTTCAACTGTTTTTAATAATATGCTTGTAAAAATACTGGTTTCATTGGTTCATTTAATGGTATTGTCTGAATAACTTTGGATGTATTTATAAAAGTATATATATATATATATATATATAAATAGGTTTCTATTATTAAAACATATGTTTAAGTATTGTTAATGTTAATTATAATTTGTGTAACAGATCTGCAAAAAAGTCTGAAAGAACCTTTTTATTTTGAAAAAGACATCCTGAAATGTTGTTATAATTTTGAAATTTAAGAAAATATCACAATAAAATGCCCATTATGTTGCATATCATTTAAAAGTTCACTAAACAAGCTTTAAAATTAGCTTTTAGTGCAGCTATATTATTTTATTCAATATAAAGTTAATCATTCTAACCAGTATGCAAATTTGTACCAGTTAAAAAAAAAATAATTGATTCAGTAAGTCAGGCATCTAATTCCTAAATTTTTTATTGTACCATGATACTAGTGAGTACACCAAATTTTTTTGAAGCATTAAGAAGTTGGATTGTATGTGTTTTTATGGAAGTATTTAGTAGTTTGTTCACCAAGAAACATTATTTGTATTGTTTCAAAGCTATGTAATCTCCCTCTCATTGACAGAATAATAAATTATTTCTTATAATTTTAATAATTAAAATATAACAATGCATATTATTTTCTTAAAGAGTTAATTGTTTAATTATTTTTTAAGCAGTGTTAATGATAACATAAAAATCTGATTTAAATAAATAAAATTAATTTTAATTAAAAAATATTTTTTTAATAATGTTTTACAACTCAATTAGCACTCTGTCAACAAGATGCATGTTGTAAGACATTTTAATAAAACACTTCATTCCTTTTATTGCTCTGAGCCTTCCTAAAGAACTTTCTCATTATCTCAGACACTGCAGATAATTCTCTTCATTACACTCTCAACTTTGACCCACATATCTGTGCTTTCTGTTAGCTCTCAAAAGATGATTTCTTTTTTCTTTTTACTAATCACATATTCATGTTCTGAGTGAATATTGAGCATTTTTTTTTTTTTTTTAATATTTCTAATTATCCAAACATTTCTATATTTTTATATGTGATATAAATTATGAAATTGTGAAAAAAATTAGATTAAAATACAGTTGCTTTTCATTTACAAGAAAAGCGAGTGTCAATAGTGATTAAGTAACTTCCAATCATGATTTTTAAGGTTTTATAATTTATGTAACAGATCTAGAAAAAAGTCTGAAAGAAGCTTTTTATTTTGAAAAAGAAATCTTGAAATGTTGTTATAATTTTGAAATGTAAGAAAATATCATAATAAAATGTCCGTTATGTTGTATATAATTTAAAAGTTCGCAAAACAAGCTTTAAAATTAGCTTTTAGTGCAGCTGTATTATTTTATACAATATAATCACTCTAACCACTGTGCAATTTTGAACCAATTTTAAAAAAATTGGTTCAATCCCATCAATGGGTTCAATCCCCACCAAAAATTGGTCCAAATCCCACAATACAGTACTGAACCATTTATCCGAAATAGTTGGGGTCAGATGTATTCTGGATAACTGGTTGGGCATTAAAGCAGCATCCATTTGATAAGTTATATGGAATATATGTGGTTGTGGTATTACTTCTAATCTTAAATGAATTATTAGATTACTTGAATTAAGAAAAAGATGCAAGCAAGATTAAAAAATAGAATTTGATAGTACATAATTTATGGGAATGCTTTAGGAACAAAAATTCTTGTTTCCTCTGTTTAAAAACAGAAAGCATCTAAAGTACAACTAAATACATTTCCATCTCAAATACGATGCAGTCATCAAATTATACAATTGTTTCAAGCAATGTTTATGTGAAACTAGGTGTGTATGACACTTTTTTCTGCAAAGATTCCATCATCATCTATTAGATATATCATTCCGGATAACTGGTTTTCCAGTTAACTGGTTTCCGGATAAATGGTTCAATACTGTATTAATATTTTTCAAAACAGATTGTACTATTGTATAGAAGAGAGTATTCAAATTAAGTGGCTAATTTTGGTTTCTTTCTATATCTTAAGATGATTTTTTTAAAGAGGGGGGGGGATGGAGAAAACATAGATTTGACCTTTTGTATTTTATATTTTAGTTTGTTATTAACAGTATTGTGATTGTGAAAAAAATTCAAAGAGTTATGCTAAAATCATGAACATCTTGCCTGAAGTATATACTATAACTTTATTTGAAAAACAGAGGATATATAGAACTTTAAAAAAATTCAGAAGGTTATGCAGTGTATGTCTGTGCATACACTCCACTATATCCCTGGTTGGTAATTGCCTTCCTCACTGTATCATCATTGAAAAATATGAAGTCAAGCATGTCCATTGCCAAAATTCAAAAACTTTTCTTCAAGAATTTCTCAGGATTTTCTCTAAAACACCTAAAAATGAAAGTTTCTGGACTGTTCCACTTTTGATCAGATAGTGCACACATAATTTTGTGATAATATCTGCTAATTTCTATGTAAATATTTTCTATTTGCTGTCTTCATATAAAGAAGATAAATATTATTTCCAGTTTGAATAATTTATTAATTTTATGCATAAGTATTTTTTCAATTCTTATTTTCATAATTATAGGTTTTCCAGTTAATCTCACATGTTCTGTATAATCATATGGATTTCAAAATACTATTCTAATATTGTTAGATTCAAATGTTTCATTTTCATTTAAAAATATTTGAAAGATATATATTTCTTAATAATGAAATATTGGACCACCTGTTTACATCCTGGATGGAATTACAAACTTTGCATATTTATACACATTTTGATGCTTTATTTTTTAACACTAGATCGCTGGGAAATTTTACGTAAGTTTATTAAAAAATATTACAAACCGGAAAATGTATTGAGAACTATTTAAGTTATTTATTTAACATAATATGGTGTGTTACATTTATAACTTATTTTATGAAAAAATTTCTGGTTTGAATCGAAAAATGGTCCATATGAATCCATAGGTCGTTGTCGAATTGACACCTTCCCGGCGTTCTAGTGTTAATATTTTAACTATGCTTGTTGAAATTTTCTAAAAGTTAAAAAAATCTTTCATATATATTTTATGAAATTAGTAAATATTTTGAATATTTAGATGTAATAATTGGATATTTCAAATTCATACTAATATATATATTACGAAAGATATTTATTGTCAATCTATATGCAGAGAGCAAGATAAGTCTGTTGAAAATACATTGCATTATTATCAGTATTCTCAAAGCATGCATACAAACACATACATTGTAAACATAAATCTGGATTTTAATTGGTGTCAGACACCCTGTATTTTTCACTGAATAATCATATTGCAACACCAGCTGGTAGTAGATATGATCAACCTCACTCTATTATTTCCACACTGTATTATTTTCCTCAGACTTCACTGTATTATTTCCTTGCTGCAAAGTAATAAAGTAATATATTTTAAAGATTGTATATTACTTAATAGATTTTCTGTTCTTAATTCTAAGTATTTATTAGGACATTAAATTTTTCTCTGCTTTTTAGAGCTTTGTTGTTTATTTTTTTGTTTCTCTATTTAAAGGGTTGAGTTTACTGTTGGTGAAAAACCTGTGAATAAATTCCGGATGATCGAGCGGCATTATTTCCGAGAGAAAATCCTGAAGACATTTGATTTTGAGTTTGGTTTTTGTATTCCTAACAGCAAAAACAGCTGTGAACACATATACGAGTTCCCTGTCCTAGATCCAGAAACATGTAAGTGTGTCTTAAATTTCCTAATTACATTTGCTATTGTAGGATCTGAAGTATATCTATAGGTTCTCACTTATTTCTTTTGGCATTGCAAATACTGTTATTTTCAAGACTGGATTTGCAGAATTAAGCAACACTTGGAGGTTTGTATGAGTAGTCATTGCTAATTGCTTTAGAGTATAAAAACTTTTTTTTTTTTAAAGAGAGCTTTGATTGAGGAAATCAGAGCAGATATCTATTGTAGGAGATACCAATTGTGATAAATTCATCTTGGACGAAATTATAAGTGATAACTATCACACATCATGTTATTAATTGTTTGACTGTCTAAAAAAACATGTTTGTGAGGGAATATCTAATATCTTAGGTATGATAAAATAGTGGTATTGTATGTTTAGATTAACATTTCTTACTTGCAAAAATATTCAATTTCCCCTTGCATCTATTTTTAAAGCATAAAATAGTAACAATATAAAGTTTTTTTTTGTTCTGTTTTTGCTTATTGGCATAAAATAATGCTTTAAAAAATGTTTGCCATGAAAATTGTGAAATTTAAGTATATTAAAGGAGGAGTGTGAAATAACTTTAATATTTCTTAGTATGTGCATGTAAGAACTCTGATTGAGAAAAAAAAAAAAAAAAAAAAAAAATCAGCCATAAGTCATCTGTTGCATTGCAAATTATAAAATATGTCATTTTTGTTTTGTCATTTTATGATCAATTTAAATGTTAAAAAGTATAAAACATTTCAGAATGTTTGCTTTAATTTTTATTATAATTATTATTTTACATCTTAATTATTATAATTATTATTTTATATCTAGGAAATGTTTTTGTAATTATTAATTTCAAAAATGAATTTGAATTCTTGTGATGTAATGACTTTTGCATAAAACAATGAATACAGAATTTATTCCAGTACAACAGAATTTGTCTATGCTGATAAAACATACAGATATATATGTTTCATTTTCAGACATATAAGAATACATGACACCAAATATATGTGATAATTCTTACTCAACATGTTAATTTTCACATAGTAAATAACATTTTATATCCCCCCCCCCCCCCTCCTACACACACAGAAAAAGAGGAAACTTGCAATATTTAACGTTCTAGATCCCAAACTGTTCGAGATATTTTAATTTGTATATCCTAATTCCTACCAGAAAATTAAAATAGCAATATTGGCTTTAATTCATAACAGACATTCTGGATTTACATAAACTGAAATTAGCCACTGAAAGTTTCTGGTAAAAAGTCAGATTTTCTGACCTACATAATTTCTAGAACATGTTCTATAATGGGAATTAAAGAATTAAGCATCTTAATAACTTAAACTTTCCAACCTTCAAAATATTGCAAACACCATAAGGATAATATTTCTGGAAACATCAGCTAACAATAGACAAACATCCATCCAATTAATCAAGTGCACACCAATACTGACACTGTCAGTTCTTTAAATCCAGTTGCACATGCCAAGATCCAATCATTAATAAGTCTGATATTTTCTTAATTAAGTTAAATTTGTAAATGAGAAGCTTTCCAAAGCATTATAAAACAAAAATGATAAAGACATGTTTAACAATTTTAAATAAACTACTTTTAACTTAATTTTATTTAATTTAGAAAAAAAAAATTGTGACATATTACAAACTGTGAATTGTAATTAAAATTAGAAATAGCTGAATTTGACAGCTTGAATTTGCATTTGTGAAACAACTCACTTAAAACATGAATTGAAAGCAAAGATGTTAGCAACTTGAACGCATACATGTGCATTTTATTTTAATATTTAATTTAAGTAAGTATGTTAAATATTTTGTAGATGTAAATAGAATAAAACTAATTTAAATTTAGGATACTAAATAAAATAAAATGGGAAAATTAAACAAATTTGTCACACAAAATCATAAAGGGTTTAATTAAATTATGATTTTATTTTTATTGAACCATAATAAAAAAATAGTAATTTTACACCAGTAAGTAAATTTAATATCTTTCAATTTATGTTGGAATAATTCCAGAATATTATTGTAATATTTATCTAAAAATTAAGCACAGCAAGTATGCATTTTCAAGTTAGGTTTACATTTATCAAATTTTTGAAAAGAAAGTCCATGGAATTATTTAGATTACTCTCTCTCTCTCTCTCTCTCTCTATATATATATATATATATTATCCGTGTGTGTTTATACATATATGTGCATGTACATTTTTCTGCATAACAGATAAAATTGATATTTTGAGAGAGATAATTGTAAACTATTTTTTCAAAATTCTTTTGAAGTATGGAGTAATACTCTTTCATTTTGTGTTCAAATCAGTTCAGTGTTCACTTTAAATAAAATTTTTGATATCAGCTTGTTATAATCTAACCCAGCGGTTCCCAAACTTTTTTGGTACGCAACCCACATTTCAGTGAAAAACATTTTCGCAACCCACCTTTCAGTAAAAAAGAAATTTTGCGACCCATCCAAGATAAAGTTGCATATCAATACAGCAATTTTTGTACGATCTCTATACGCTCGTCTGATCTTATCCCACAAAAAATGCTGATTTTCGTAATGAAGATACATTATCAACAAAAACAAGAATAGGTAATCTCAATGTGTGTAATTGAATTTAAACAATGTACAAACTTCAAAGGTAGTTAAAAATATCTTTTAATTATTATGAAAACATAACTTTGTTATGAATGCGATTTCTGGTATTGGTGTTTACAAATGTAGGAACATATATTAACTAGCAGTTTGCCTCAGTACTTGTCTTTCAAAAACAGTAAAGTTGAAAAAGCATGTTCTCATAAGCATGAAGTGTTCTTCAAGGACCTTAAATTTAATTTAAATATTTATGGATATCCTATTCATATATTAATCTAGAAGAAAATTAAAAAATTTACTTTTAAATATTATTTCCTATTGGAATTGTCATATCAGATGAAATAAAAGATATATTTTGATGACAAAAGTCGATTGTTCCGCGACCCACCAAAACAACTGCCGTGCCCCACCAGTGGGTCACGACCCATAGATTGGGAACTGTTGATCTAACCTATGAAGTACTGTTAACAAAAGTAAATCCTGTCTGTGCCCCTTCTCCTCCCCCCCCCCCCCCCAAAAAAAAAGGAAAAAAAAGCCAACCTTAGAGGAACTCAAGCTGTATTTTGGTTTGGGATTCTAATAGCAATGCTGCTTTACCAAATTTTTAGTTTGTTTTACTAATGTGTTATTTAATCTGAGTTTATTTCTTAGGTGAGGAGATGATTGCGAATCCATTCGAGACAAGATCTGACAGCTTTTATTTTGTGGATGACCATTTAATAATGCACAATAAAGCTGACTATGCATATAATGGGGGACTGCAACAGTGAGTGTTGTGTCCACCAGTGGCTTTGCATTGTTAACAACAACACACTTGGCACATTTCAAAAAAGTGAACTGCCTCACTCTGAACACTCCATATTTTTGTCTCTCCGCCAGTGGTTGAATTACTTACTACTTGTTGATACTTTTAATAAAATTTTATAGCAGGATTAAAAAGAAAAATGTTAATCTGGTTGAAGTTCCGTTTTCAGGTATGTTACCAATGTTGGCGTCAAATGATGGATTTTAATAACAATCAAGAATAAAAGAAGAAAAAAAAGTTTTACCTTTTCTTGAATCTTAAGTTGAATAAATATGAAAGGAAGTTGCTTTGAAATTCATACATACGATAGGAAAAGTAAAAAAATTGTGTATACTCAAAAAAATATTTACTTTTTTATGTGGGAAGGGGGGGGGGACAAAAGAAATGTTTGGATATTTACAGAATATTTAGCAGTAAAATTAAAATTTACCAAATCAATTTAATTTACTAAAATAAATCTTGCAAAATATTTAAAAGAAAATGTACTTATCCTAATTGAAAAAAAATTTGCTGCATTTTTTTTTTTTTTTTTAAATATTCCTCAGTAAACTGTGAAATAAAATGCCATAACTAAACTAAATTAAAAAATGTCCACTGAAAAACCAACAAATCAGATTGCACCAATAAAATTAAATTTCCAGTAGAAAATTGTAAATGGTAACACACCTGCTGATGGAACTTATCCTGATAATCTTTTTAGATAATGGTAATAACAATAAAAAATAAAACAATGCTCAATTTTTGCACTGATATTTGTATAAATGTATAAGCAATTACATGAAAAAAAAAACAATGTATTGGAAAAAAAGTAGTTAATTGAAGTAGATATATTTCTAATGTGATCAAAAATTCTTTAATTTTAAAATAATTGTGCAATTGAAATTTCTGTACATTCCATTTTCTTCAGCTTCATAGTATTAGCTGGTTTTCATTTGAAGAAATCTGTAATGTACTTCTGTGTTTTCTTTTTCATCTTCATTTTTTCTTTCTGCAATATTAGAATTAAAAAGTTTTTTTGTTGCTCATTATTTTCATTTAGGAGTTTTATATCATCTGTTTTATATTTAAAATTGTGTATATTCTAAAGTTTAAAAAATTGTTCTTCAGTTTTATTATGTATTTTGTTTTTAATGTTGTGCTTTTTATTTAAAGAAATCAGTAATGTAACTTTAGCTTTGTCTGGTTTCATTTGATTTCTACCTATTAGAATTTAAAAATGAACTTTTTTTTTTAATCCTAGAGTTAGTATATATTTAAAATCATGTTTATTTCAAATTTGTATATGCAACCATGTTTATGTCCTTAAACGTTCATTAGATAATATGTTTGAAAAATCAAAAAGCAAACAGAATATAATTATCTAACTGAGTTGTTGGTTATAATAAAATATTTTTATTGTTATTAGTCAGATCATATTCAGTTGTGATAAAACAAATTAGACTTTAGTTTAAAATAACATGAAATCAAAATTCAGCTTATTGTTTTTTTTTTTTTTTTTTTTTTAAATAATATTTTGTTGTTGGTAATATACACATTTTCTTAGTGAACACAGTAAGTAATATCTACTTATCTTTATAATTAAGGGAACAAGTTTTTGTTGTGATTTTATTGAGTGTAGATATATTATTACTAATGGTTTCTGAGCTACTTCATTAATGTTTGCATGCATTAAATTGTGTGCATGTTTTGTGATTAACTACAAATAACCATTGCAATCTGTAAGACGATTTTAGTCATGGATGCTTGTGACTTGTAAATGAAAAGTTTATTGCTGGTCATTGTCTGTAATATGTTAAATGCTCGATTTTCTTGTTTTTAAGTATTTCTGTTTTGGAATCTGCTTGTATTATAAACATGGACGTGACTGGGATATTTTTGTGGGGGAAGCACACTAAAACCCTCAGCAAAAAACTAAATAGGCCATTTTTACAGGTGATGATTAAAAAAAGAAAAGATAAAAAGATCATTAAATAATCTATGAATTTCTTTAAAATATTAAATAAGCCAAAATTTTGGTATTTATCTCACTTATAATGATTTGTTGAGAGAAATATAAATATGTTAATTTTATTAATTGTAGAAAATTTGTGAGTTATAATCAGTGTTATAATTGTAAAATAATCAGAAATATATGCTATAGGTAGAGGGTATATACTAGAATCATGAACATTCATGGATATAGTATACGCCAGTGCTTTATTCATGAAACAAAGGGTGTAAAGAGCTTCTCAAAATAAATAAATAAATAAAATAATCCGGAGAATATATGACATATTCTTTAATGTATCCTCTCCTACATCCCTTATTACAACTATAATCAGATTTTGTAATATGTATATAAAGGAATTTATGAACTGTTTTTGTCTTTATAAAGGATTTGTTAAACTCAAGTTCTGAATTACAAATAAGCAATTTTTCAATATATAAAAGAAATGTTGCCGTTCTTATTTGTATATTATCTTTAAAATATGTAACTTTTTATCTATATTGATCAAAAGTAACACTGGCATCAAAAGTAATATTTTCATCGTACTTGCTTGTAAAAATCGAAATTTGTCTAATTTTATAAAAGGATACATGATTAAATATTAATTAGTAACAAATTTTATTTAAAATAAAAGGAGAGAGTAATAAGCGAGATTGAAGAAAAAAAAGTCTTTGAAATTCTCCTGCCACTGTAAATTACTTTTTAAAAACATTTTCTACAATGATATAGTTATGTATTTTTTATGTTTTTACATTCATATTATTAGATTTCTTGTTAAATACAGACATTTAGTTATAAAGAATTATGATATAGCAAATATGGTTTTTAACATGATTCTAATATTTCTTAGCTCTAATTGATAATAACAATAACACAGTGGTAAAAAGAAGAGTTTGCTAATTCTATTTACTATGATTCCTCTGAATTTTAAATAAATTATATGTACATTACTTTAAAATTAAAAATGTTTTAGTTTCTTAATTCTTGGGTTCCAAATTTTTGTTGTTATGAGGGATCGCCCATTAAAGTCCTAAAGATATATTGTTCCTATCCCTGGTTCTTATCTAGTTACGTCCATGGACATAAGCATGATCAGTGTTGAAGTTGAATTCAAGCATTTTTCCCCCATGAGAGATTTCTGAAGCTGTAGTGTGAGACGGAGGAGGGGGGTTTTATTTTTCTAAACCATTAATAAATAGAATGTATATATATTGCAGAAGTGGCTGTGAACGAACTGATGCTCTGGTCTTATCGTCTTGTACCTCTTCCTCAATTCAACACTGAGCATGCTTTTTAAGAAAATATCGGAAATATCATTGGAATTCTGGCATTGAATGTTTTTACTGTGTGATTCAGCCACTGGTGTTTGCTTTTGCATTAGTTGCCTTTTCTCCAAGAATTTATTTTCTATCTGTTGCCGTGATGTTTTGAAAAACATAAAAGAAAGAAGACTGAATATTATTTTATATCAACCTAGTCAAGTTCACCTTTTAAATACTTTATTTTCCCACTTTCCTCGAATCATAACAAGCGAAGACTTCTTCAAATAATTATTTTGCACTTATCACCTTCCCAGTTTTCACTGCAAAAATTTTAAAATTATATATATATTTTTTGTTCTCAAAAGTGTGGTACTTCCTTTTTCTATTGGGTCCTTGGCAAGTAAAGAAAATTACCTAAATTACTTTCTGGCAACTTATTAAATCTTCCATAAACACAAATAATTTGTTCAATATTTAGGCACTTCATATGGAATGCCAGAATTTTGCATACAGAAGCCATTTATTTACTGTATTATACAAACAGAAGTAATGTGTGTATTATATGCAATCAGAAGTATTTTTTTAAATACAAGCATAATTGTTCACCAGTCCTCTTTATATCATTTGGCAACACACCTTGTTTCTTTAAACCTGAACTGCATCAATGCTTTTATGAAAAGCACCAAGGCTTTTATAAAATGGGAGTACCAAAAATTCTTTAATATATATCTCTTCGAAATGTTGAAGCTTAACTGTGATAATGGCTGAACAAGGTATCCAGTTTGATATGTGCTAAGTTACTGAAGTATGTATCTCCTTTTCAGTGTTAAGCTACTGTCATCTGCTCTTCTGGGTCATTTCAATTTTACATCATCACATGCATGATAAGTAGGATACCTTTGTTTAGTTTTATTTGCTTTGGTGTTCAAATGCATGCCTATGTAGTGTATTACTGCCATATTTTTCCACGTATGCCATGTAAGTAACGCATAGACCCTGATGTTTTCTTTAAATACCTTTTGTGGGAAGACAGCGAAAGCATTTCAGATTTTGTTTTATTAATATCTAACTGTTATTGTTAAAGTTACGCTGTATTCTCAAAGTATTGTTTTATATTTTTGTATATTTAAATAAAAACTGCTGCTCAAGATTTCATCCTGTGACCAGAGATCATGTGTACAGAGTACTAGTTCATATGAAAGTTTGCAATCAAATGTCAATTCTTTATATATCGTACGTATCCTCAAATTTTTTTAAATAGATTTTTGTGGAAATACCTATACTGTATGGCATAAATGAAAAAATATGGCATATTTTGGATTAGAAAAAGGAAGGTTGGATACTATTCAGTATTTTAGTATCTCACTTAAGGCAACAAGCAAAATTTAATTTACACTTTAACAACATGCAAGTTAAACAGTGTTGCCTTTTTTTTTTTTATTCACATTTTTTTTTTCTTTTACTCTTGTTGTATTTAAAAATGTTCCCTGTAAAGATTGTTTTTGCAGCATCTATCTCATCAGGCTTTCATTTCCAAAGGAAAAAAAAAATATATATATTGTTGAATTTAAGATATATTAAGATCATATTTTTTTTAGTTAACAAATAACTTTGTTTATCTTATTTCATTGTTAACTTATAAGAATAATGTTAATGGAAGATTCTTCCAACAGTAAAATGATTATTTAACTCCTCAATGTAATTTGTTTCTTAAATGGATTAAAAAAAAAAAAAAAAAAAAAAAGCAAATTACTGATATTTCCATTTTTTCAAATTATAATTTTTGCAACTTTGTATCGCAAAGTCAATACTTTAAATTACAAAACTAAGTTTTTTTTTACTCTTTAATTTTAAAAAATTGCTTTTATTGCTTCTTTGTTAAAAAATGCAAGGTGTGAAATGTAAAGTCTATTATATTAGAATGCAGTAATCCAAATTTTTATTAATGTTAAAATATTCTCTATATGATATCTGCTTATTATTATTCACTTACTCTAATATTTTATGTGAACTCTGGAAATGTGATAAATGTAAATTCATCATTATCTAGTCATTTAAAATTTATCATTAGATTCAGTAAATGGTGGTTTTGTGAATATATTTTTTTCTGTCCAGTACATTAAAGAAAATAATTAAGAAACAAAAAAAAGTAATGTTTTATTAACCATATGAAATATTTTGACATGTTTTTTCTTGGTATGGCTATAAAATCTTTTGGACATCTTTACATGCTGTCATAGGCGTAGAGAAGGGAGGAGCTCAATTCCTCCACTACCACCATTTTTCAAAATTATGGGGGTATTTCTTTAGTTTAAAATTTACATGGTCTTTTTAAAAAAGAAATTTTGTGTTTTCAATAATTGATAATTAGTAAATTGTATTGCATTTCTAACTAATACTTTGAAAATTTCTATCTGTAATCGAGAAAAGAGTGATAAAAGATTTGTCTCACATTTTTCTGAAATATGTTAGCATTTTAATGCTAATCTTTGCTTATTTAATTATTAAAAAATTTAAGTGCACAAATATGTAAATTAACTTGAGAAAATGAAAATTTACATATGCAAGTGTTCAGTTTGTGTAAATTAAAATTACTGAAACTAACTGTATGATCATAATGCATCATTGTGGACAAAATTTTTAATTTACTAATAACCTGTTAAACTGTTAATTTATATTATTTTTATACTAATTGTTTTATTATAATTATATCTAAAATAAATTTAAACAATTAATTATAATTATAAAGATACGTATATATTTTAAAATAAATCTTAATTATCAAAATAAACTAATATATGCTAAAGTATACTTACAATTATCTTTATTCAGATCTGAATAAAGGTATTTATTTTTACAACTTTTTAAATGTACCTCTAATTGATTTTCTTATATAATATTAAATCCTAATTGTTCAATTATTCTGATTGTTTAAAAGTGGCTATTTGAGCTCCTCCCCAAATTTTTTAATTGCTATGCCACTGAATGTTATAAAGTGTTAACACTGTCATTTCTAAACAATCAATGATGTATTTGTGAGTTTCAATTGTTTTGGATGTTTCTATTTAACTTCTTTTTTTTATATAAAGTGTCTCTTTATTATCATTTTATTTATTCTTATCTGTATCATTTTTAAATATGTTCTATTTCATGATAATCAGGGCCGTAACCAGATGAGGGCAAGGTGAGCTGGGTATCCCTCCCTGTAAAAAAAAAAAAAAAAAAAAAAAAACATAAAAGGGTTGAAAATTAGTAAAAAGCAATTTTAACTGTTGAGTTTTACTATCACTCATCATAAAGGTATTCTAAATGTCAAGCAGCCAGATTTACTTATTTTTTCCTTCTTCAAAAGATATTTACTACTAATGTAGAAAAAGACCCGATCTTCCAGTAAACAGATATTTTATAAGAATTGTAATTTTTCCAAAATAGTGAAAATGTGTCCAGTCCAAGATTTAAACATAGGAACTTTTAGCTTAAGCTGGCAATGCTCTAACAACTTTTAGACAATGACATCTGGTCTGTAATCTTAAACAATAAATAATAAATCTTGTGTTGCTACTCGTCTTTCTGTAATTCTATTCTATAGTACATATTATTTTAATTAGTGTCATTTGCTAGGGTCCTGAAATCTTGAATTGATATAGGAACTCATTTTTAACATATAAATAGTATTGTTCTTGTGACAAATTTTAAAAGTTTGAGAAATTTAAATTATTTGTAATTAAAATTTTTTATATCTAATAATCTTTGATAGGGAAGAAAGGGCATTTGTCGTCTACTTCTTTCTAAATTTATTCTGTATTAAGGGGGGGGGGGGGGGATGTACACAAATTAACCCTGTGCAAACAAATCTTAAAGTCTTTCTGGCTCTGCTTCTGATACGGCTCTGAATATTACTATTTGAAACATTGCATGAAGAATCAAACTTACTAATTAATGCTTGTTACTTAGAGAAAGGTGTGAAAAATTACTTTATTCTTTCTTAAATTTCTTTTGAGAATTCAATTATTTTTATTTGTAGTGTGTAATTATTTAATTGAAATCTCATTATTATACCATAGCTGCCAAATCTCCTTATTTTTGAATATCTTATTTAATCATTAAATTCTGTCATTATTTTAAAAAAATCTATTAAAAAAATAATGATATTTAAAAATGAGCAGCTAAGCTATACACATTGTTTTAAATAAGTAACTAAAAATGTAACCTTTGAATGATATATTTTTTGTATTTATTTTACAGTGATGATACTATCTAAACTTTAAAATTTTCTTTTACATGAGATGTAAAAATAATGTGTTTTGTTTTTAAAACTGATCAAGACCGGTGATAATTTTAAAGTTATCTGCATTTGTGATATATAAAGCATTATACTGTAAATAAAATACTTATGATTTTCCTAAAACTTAATTTGTGGAAAGGCTATCTTTGGAATCATTAGTATAAAGAATAATTTAGATAAAAAATAATAAAATGCAATATTGTCTCATCGTTTGAAAATGTTATATTTATTTTTGTAAATTATAGTGCTTAATTTATATTGATTTTCGTATTCATTGTATTTTTATCGAAATGTGCATTTGGATCAATCAACTATTATTTGTTCAAGTGTGCATATATATATATATATATAATTGATTCTAAATTTCTTTTTTCATGTTTGCCGGTTTAATGAATGAAATTTTTAATTTCTTAACCAGCAATGTATTCTTTTGATTTTTTTATGTTATTGAGTTTAGAAATTTCTGTTTGTTACCTACCCTATTCCCTCGCATTAGCTGGCATGCTGTAAAATTTGAAAGAGACCAGATTTTAAGATATGAATCTCCTAAAGCAGAATATGCTTAAAAGTGTAACGTAGGTCGCAGAACAACGAGCTCCTCTGCAGAACATTTCAAGTAATCAGTAAATAAATTCACCATTCAATCGAAGGAAAATCTGAGAAAATCCCAGGAATTCAGAAAAATTAAGGCAATCAGTTCAGAAAATTTAAAAAAATCAATCATATATCTGAAAATATACGACTTTCAACAAATGGTTTCAATCTTTTAGAAAATTAGCGGTTAATTTCAGATTTTTAATTTTGATTCATTTCTGGAACATTGTTAATAGCCCCAGGGAAAAAAAAAAACCCTCGAAATTGTTTGTTTAAAAAGTTTGAGAAAATCATCAATTGGTCATAAGAAAAACTGATGCAATTCATGCAGAACATTTTTGATCTGCCAAATATCATTGGAGAATATTGCAAAGTATTCTGTTTTGGGGTACGAGTCCCTGGTCTTTCCTGGCATATTGGAAAAGCAAGGAGCTTTGAAAATGGAAAGGAATGTGGTTCATTAGCTGTATTTCGTAGCAGTGACTCCTGTTGGGTAACAAGAATGCAATATAGTTTGTCTTCAATTTTAGTTTAACTTTTTTTTTTTACATATTCAAATGAATAAAAATGTTTCATGTGTCTCATACCATTTCACACAAAGCTCTCTCCCTAGCACCCATCCGATATTTATAATGAAGAAATAGATTATCTCACAAATTGTGGCATGAACAGAAATATTTTTTATTATATATATAAATAAGAAAAATATAATGATTATTTAAATATATAAAGAGACAAATATGTGCTTATTTTATATTAAAAAAGTAATTTTATATGGTATTTTAATTAACTTAATTTCGTCATCATGGAGTAGAAACGTCATACATGAAAATTTTGCACAGTTCTTTGATAAATAAAATTTAATAATCACTTAAATATACATTAATATACATATATATATATGTTAATGTATATGTGTAATGTGTATAACATATATATAGTAGAAACCTCAGATTTACAGCATGCCGACTAATGCGGGAAAATATGGTATGTTACCTTGACAAAACAAAGATATTAACCATTATTTCAAAAAATTTCACTACTATAACACAGATAAATTGTATGACTATTCTTCAGATTTATAAAAACTACAATCAATAAATTGAAATGATTTATTGCATTTTATGTTGACTATAGGAATCTGCTCGAATAATAGTTGATTGACCCACTAAAAAAAAAAAGGTGCAATAGGGCTGTACAACCAAAGGTTTTTGTTGAAATTTTATCTCTCTTTACTTGATTGTTGAAATGTATTATAAAATGTATTATTTGGTTATAATAGGTATACTGTGTGTAGTACTGTTTTACACTTGTTATCTCAGTGTTATTAATCATGGGAGAGGTGCTTCTATATACTCTGGCTGTAGGTATGCAGGGACCATTGCAGTACTGCCATTTATTACAGTTGCAAATCCTTTTTGTTACAAATCTCTTTTTGAGTTTTCTACATACATAATATTTTTATTAATAGTAGTGATCTTGCATATAGTTATTTGAAATTTGACATTTAATTTGTTTGTGTCGAAACAGTTATTTTATTTTATTGTATTAGTAATAGATATATATATAGATTTTCAATTTAGTTAACTTTATTTTCTGTCTACTTAACGTGCAGAACTTTTTTCTTCCTTTCCTTCTTTTGTTAGTTTTTTCTTTTCTGTAAATATAGTTTAGGTAAAGATTCACAGTTGCCAGTCACCACATTTTGGCTACATTCTTTTATGTTCCTTAACTTTCAGTATCTAAGTCGCCGTCATCATTATTTTTTTCATGCATGCATGTTTGAAATGTATTTGGATTTTTAAACTGAAAAAAAAAAAAAAAAAAAAGACACACATTCACATTTTTTTTTATATGTATGAACTTTTCACACGTCACAAAATCAAAATAAGAAATATTGTTTTCCAAAAATCCCCCCCCCCCCCCCCCCCCCCAATCATGAATGCTTATTTTATACATTTTTTTTTAACTGTGTTTTGTTTAGCTTTATCTTCTGTTTGGATGTAGGATTAAGATTAATAAGATTAGCTGTGGTAACTGGGCCATATCCTATTTTATAAAAAAACGTAGATGACTTAAGTTTTAGAACCCATCTCTACTTCTTAAAATAACACTTTTTAATTTAATCATAGCTCTGTCTTTTCAGTGATAGGTTACTGAAAATTGGAAGTTTTTTTTTCTTTAATATCAATTTGGTTGAACTTCAGCTTTATTTTAAAATAAGGTAATTCCTTTTACTAAACAATTGCTTTAAAAAAAAAAAAACAGCTATTTATATAAATACGTTATTTTTATTAGGTATCTATGCATATTTATTTAATGTATGAAATGTACGGTCGGTGTTCCAGTTACCTCATAATTTTTTCAAGAATGGGATAACTGGGACATGGATCAAGTGTAACTGGACCATGTGGGATCCAGTTACCCTACATGGTAACTGGTACTATCAAAGTTATAAATACATCTTTGAAGTTTTTCTTACTGCTTAAAATAATTTTTTCCATTGTTTTTTGCTTGCATTGAAGAAAATTATTATAGGTTTAGAAGCTCCTTCCATATTTTGGGAATCTGCACTAAAGAACTAAGAGTATTGTTTTATTTCAAAGATCATTATTATTTTAATACTCTTTAAATAATTAAATACTAACATATGTATTGCATAATTTGTTTAATGATATTCTATTTCAAATGAGTTATATTCAACTTTTCATTATATTTAAGGGGAAAAAAAAATAGTAGGTTATAAATATTTAATGGAAACATGCATGTTTGTTTATATTTCTGTAAACTATTTATAAAGAAACTTATGCTTATTTTGAAGAGATTATATATTAATTATTAGTTTCAAATATATACTCTCTTTTCTTTAAATGGATATAATTTTTTAGTGTTTAAATTATTTCTTTAAAAAATAAAATGAAATAATGGTTACTTATTAATTTAGAGAGTAACAAAAAGGATTTGCACTTTGAGCGCAGAGCTAACTTTGTTGTGTTTCTGTTTGCCTTATTAATTCCTCTCCATTTTTAGAATTTAAAATTATAATTGAGACATTAATTCATTTTCTCTAATTTGCTTTTTTTTTTTTTTCATATTTAAATGCATGTTTATGATCAAATTATGTGGTTGTGATGCACATAGATATAAGCCATCCTGTATTTGAAGTTTTTTAAAAAGTAACTTTTTTGCCAGTTCTTAAAGAAGGACTTAATGAAACAAATGTTCAGTTGGGGATTTACATTTTGCCAGAACTTAAGTTTTTAAAATTTATTCTTTACAAGGCTCTCTTGGCGATTAGTTTGGTTTCCCTTAATTAATAAATGTGTATGCTAAGTTTGTATCATATTACTTTTACTAATAATTTGATTCACTTGCTCAATTCCTTGCCAAATATGATTCTGCTAGAGAAATAAAGAAATTGGTATTTTTATGCTAGGCGGGTGCAGGTGATAAATTGCCAAACATTGTTCCTGTGGCATTTTTTTCATATTTCATTTAAAATATCATATTAGCTTTCACTCATTTTATTTATAATACATAGCTTTAATTTTAAAGTGAAACGTTTAAAATTCATGACTTTTATATATTTATGTAAGTAAAAAGAGTAGAAAAACAAAAATAATGATATTTTGAAGCTCCATAACTGCAGCAAAAAAGAAAGACGTAAACAAACACTATTTGCTTTGACTAAATTCTGCGAAAGGACTTTTACACTATAGCCAATGAAAAGCATTTCATTCAGGCATTGCCATTAAACAATTATCAAATAACTGCAATTTCTTGCTGCAAGCAATAGGTAGTATATATATATATATAGATGTATGTATTTATATCAGAATTTTTGTATACATTAGCCTTCATACTTAGTTTTAAAAAGTTTGTCTTAGTTTAGTTTGGGAAAGATTTTTGACAGATAATAAATTATACTTTATGTATTTAAATAATAGCCTTTTTTGCAAGCAATATTTTACTCACTCCTTTTATTGTGAAAGATTATTTTTAGCTGGAATGAAGAAAAATAGCAATTTTCTAGCCCATTTGGTTCCCTGAAAACTGAATTACTCTGCAAAATTTTTAGTCTATGATCTTCTTTCATCTCTGCTTGCATGCAATTATTTTTCTATGAAGAGGTATATTAAAATTCTATGACTCATGTATGTAAAATATTTAATATTTTTAAAAATCTACATCTTGATTTGAAAAATTGGAACAATTTGAAATTATCAGAGAATATATTTTATGTATTTTATTCATAAAGTGTAATATTTCTTTTTCAAATTATACTTCCTAACATCAAGTTATAAAGTTAACTCGTTATGTTCCTAACTTCTACATCAGGATGGCTTTTTAGTTTTAGAAACCATGTCATTTTTTGATTTGTGTTTGCTTTAATTTTGCCTGTTTGCATTTATTTAATGTTTGTATCCAGTATATTTGTGTTATTTTTTTCCCCAATTATTATTTCATCTGTTTTTCAAATGATGTGATTTCTACAGTTTTAATCCGACCATCTAGATCTGATCATTTCTGCTTGTTACATGTGTAGTCCTCACATGATAACTTGATCAATGGCATTCCAAGTATTTGCCATGCTATGGGGATAGTAAGTTCTTAACAGACAACAAATGGTGCAGAAAATGCATTATTCAGTTAAAAATTAGATTCTGCTAGTTGCTAGTAGAGATGAGACAGGCTCAGTCAGAGTCCGGGCCCGACACATACTTTGGCTCGATTCTTATTCTAGTCTTTGGGCTCGAATGGGTTCATTCTTTTGAAATTGACGATTTTATTTATTCTTGTATAGAAAAAACTTTTTTCTAAAAATTATTTATTTCAGTTCAATGATCAGAATAAAGGGAAAAGAAAAAATCATGTTCTTTTTTTTTTTCTTTTTTGTAGCATTAGAAGGCTATTTTTAAAAAAAATTTATAGTATTTGTTTATTTATACCTGGCACAGACGGTGATAAAAAAGTTGATTTTATGTGGGCCATTATGATAATGTTTAATTGGAACATTTATTTTTTACTATTTTTTTAGAGATTTAACGGGAAATGAATATTTTCTTTTGTTTTTAGTCAACCAGCATTAGTTTAAGGTTTGCAAATTTTTAGTTTTTGCAAATTGTATTGTGTGAGAGTCAAAATACTTTTTTAAATGAAAACAACATTAATTTTATAGGAAAACAACATTAAAAGTATTGGATCGTTCAGACAACAGTTATTATTTTTTTTTTTATTTAAGCTGGTTTTTAGGAACACGAGAATTACAAAAGATTGTTTTGAGGAAGACGTACATCTTTTATAGTTAATGGAACATTAAGGAAACACATTAACAGTTATTTCCATGTAATAAGTTTATTTCAAAAGGAGATTACATTTAGAACAATATTATATTTAAGTTTTATGCATTATTTTTTTTGTTTTGCATAATTTCAGTATCGGGCTTGGACGGGTCAGGGCTCTGAAATTTGAGCTTGAGCTCATCTCTAATAGAAAGATCTTAATAGACGACAAATGGTGCAATAAATGCAGTTAAAAATTAGATTCTGCTAGTTGCTAGTAGTCATTGCCACCTTACATAATGAATAAATTTACATGACTCATCCTCAAGATTATCATGCGAGGACTATAATCAAAGGTTTTATTTAATGTTTGATAAATAATGTAAGTAATGTAGTTGCATACTATAGCATCGATGAATTTGCCTACTGTTACTAAATTTTGCTTGTTATTGTATGAATTAAAAACAAAATGTGATATTAGTTCTTCAGAATTGTTTTCTTTTTTTTTTTTTTTCTATTAGTTTTTCATATATAAGGGTTGTGAATCTTCTGCAGATCGGAGATTCATCAGAGATGTATGATTTAATCATCTGTGTAATACCGATTTTAAGAAATAAATATCACTGTTGGTTTCCCGTATGAGAAGGATTTTGCTTTCCTGGACTGGAATTCACAGTGAAAACCTGCTGAGACACAATCCCACGGAACTGGAAAAAAAATTTCCTTTTAATTTTAGGTTTAGGCTAGCAGGTTTCCTTCCAGGGCTGTAGTGGGGGTTCAGCCCCCTCCCCCCTATTATGAGCAAAAACATTTTGAGCCCCCCCTCCCCCCTGTGACCCCTTTAGCTGCAGCCCTGTTTCCTTCTTATCAGGTATTTGCTGTTACCATCGTGACCGCAGAACTCTACAAAATAAGAAGGCTCAAGTCATAAAAATCTGCATGAAGTCGACCTATATTTTTAAAAAATATACCCCATTTTCGGCCAAAAATCATCAAAAGTTCAATTTTTTTTTTTCTCAGAAAACGATAAAATACATATTTGCGAATATCCATGCAAAATTTCAGAACTCTGGGACACTTGGAACAGGTAGAAAATGAGCTTTTTAAATTGTACTCACTATATAGTTTAAAGGACTAGCGGCCATTTAAAACGTGTTTTCCTGAAAATGACTTTTTTCATATTTTGCCTAAGTTCAAAGTACTAAGGCTCAGTGGTAAAATGATTTAGAAACAAAGTGTTTATGTTTTTAGAATCTTAAAAAAATTTGCAACAAAAGTAAGGAGAGATATTTTTTTTAACTATTTCTGAAAATTTTTCATAAATTGGTAAACATGAAAATTATAACGAATTTAACAAAATTTACCATGCGTATTTTTTTTTTTTTTTTTTTTTTTTTTTTTTAGCCGATTAAAATAGAAAATTAAAAATATCTCTCCTTAGTTCTTTTCTATATACTATAACACTATTTAAGAAATTTTAGTAATACCAAAATATTGAAAATTGAATGAGGAGTAGTAATTTTAAAAAGTGTATTTTTCGACAAAAAAAAAATCATAAAAATCCCCATAAAAAATATACTTTTTAATAAAAAGTGAATTTTTTTGCTAATTATTCCTTACAAGAAGATTCTTAAATAGTAAACCAAAATTCATTACTTTAAAATCAATAATAAAAATTTTGGGTTTTTTCTTACGGGTCTTCCTTAACAAATTACAACAACCATTTGGAAAATTAAATTTTCAAAGACTAAAATTATAAACTTATAAATGAATTCTAAACTTAAATAATAATAATAATAATAATAATAAACACCGTTTTAGGATGATCAAAACGTGGCTTACGTAATAACAGTTTCATATATTACGTACGCCATGGATTAAATATTAATATTCCTGGACCCATCATAAATAAATTTTAAATGAAATTTCAGTTTTTCAATTTTCAGTATTGCAAATTTTTAAACTTGTAAACATAGCACATTTTCAATTTTTACATTGTCGTATAGGGGGAGAAATGTACTTTTAAATTCAATTTGTTTGAAAACTGTATCTCAATTTGTTTCGAGTTATTAATTTTTTTCGTAACTTTTAATAACTTTTTTTGTCACCGTAGCAACAGTCATATTTTATTTCTGGACATTAAACATGGACTAATCCGAAAACGAATAAAAGCCGGACATCACAAACATTCAGATATGGTTCAGTGTTTTTTTCAGAAAATGATAAAGCACTACAACCTCAATTATCCGAGACAATTGTGACCGCTAGTACCTCGGATATCGGAAATCTCGGTTAATAGAAACTGTAATTTAAAAACTCGTCGTACTCGCGAATTTAACATTCCTTAGACTAAAAAACAACAGAATGTTTTTTTAAATGATAAAAAATAAAGTTATGTCCAACAGCTCAATAAATTTAAAAAAGAAATCCTCATTGTCGCCAATCAAGTGTTTGCTGGTGATCAATAGGGCCATATGCCTACTGGAAATAAAATCAGGCTATTGGCTCTGTTAACAGAAACCTCGGTTAATCGAGGTCTATTGTAATCAATAGTTTTTAATTAAAAAACGAATTATCTAATTTTTAGGAATTTACATTTAAAAAGGAATCCCTCATGGGACTGGCATGAAGGAGTGGCAACCATAGTAGACCAAGTCCATTTTGGACAAAAGAAAAAAAGTAATTTAACAAATTACAACGACTATTTGGAAAATGATGTTTTCAAAAACTCAAATTTTAAAGACTTAGAAATAAATTCTATTTTTAAATTAACGAGAACAATTAACTTTTTTCTTTTAAATGCAAGGAAATGTTCAGTGATGAAATAAAGCATCTGACTGGTGGAAAGTGATATTGGAAAATAAATTTTTATTATCGAGAGAAAAGCTAAACTGAGTTGCCACCATTTTGAAGAAATATCGTAAAAAGCATTTAAAATTAAAAATAAAATATAAAAATGGAAATAAATTAAAAAATAGCTAAAATGAGCACAACTACAAATAAATAGCTTTCATTAAAAAAAAATAATTATTAAAATCGGTTGAGTAGAAAATTCAGGGCTGATGACTAAAAAAACAGCCAGGTCTTTTAAATATATAGATAATAATAATAATAAACATAATTTTTAGGATGATTATAACGAGTCATATGTTACGTATGCCGTGCATTAAACATTAATATTCCTAGACCAACAATTAAAAAACAGTAGATTAAAGATAGACAACTTTAACTGCTTAAAATGTGAATTTTTATTGGATGGAGTTAATCAGACTGACTTCTGAACTTCTCCTATTACGTACGACATGGATTAAACATGAATATTCCTGGACCCGTCACAAACAAATTTTAAATGAAGTTTTAGTTTTGCAAGTGTCGGTTTTTACACCTTTGCGTAGAGAAAAAAATGCACTTTCAAATGAAATTTGTTTGAAATCTCTATCACAATTTGTTTTTAAATTATTATTATTATTTTTAAGTTTTAATTACTCTTTTTGTCATCGTGGCAACAGAAGTATTCCATTTTTGGACATTAAACTTGGACCAATCAGGAAACAAATAAAATAAAGCAACTTTATTGCGGAATTCAACCAATAAAAAGATTCAGATATGCTTTAGATTTCCCAATTCTCTACCGAGAACAACAACTATTTTTTCCAAATAATTTAAAAAAAAATTATATAAAAGGTACGTAAAATCTGTTTTATCTTATTCCACAACGAATCAAATCCGTTTTCACACATTTTCACATGTACAGTAGAACTCCGCTAATTTGGACCCCGTTAATCCGGATTTCCAGATAATTCGGATCGGTTTGTTTATATATATTTTTTTCCAACTTTAAGAAGCGATTGGCTAATTTCCATAACATTAACTTGTTTCATCGTCGTATTCTGAAAAAAAAAAAAAAAAAACAACTTTTCCTGAAATCTTTTCAGAAGAATTAAGCAAAGTGAACATTTTTACTGTCTGTAAATATTTAATAAGTTTAACATAAAGGTGATTTTCTGTAAATATGTTTTGTTTTATTTCATTTTTTTTCTAATTCTCCGGATAATCCGGATTGGGCCCGGTCCCAATTAATCCGAATTATCGGGGTTTTACTATATGATATATATTTACATAATGAAGGCGCATAAAATAAATCTTTAACAATAAATCTTTTTCAAACGTACAAGAATAAAATTGGATTTATTTTTTTCCCCCTAAAGAATCGAAACATCGAGTGCTGTGCAGCTTGTTCATATTATACTAAAATCTACGGGTTCGTTTGTATTTGATAAGCTACTTATAGTCTTAGAGCTGACAACACAAAAACCAATGTATCAAGTACAAGAAAAAAAAAAAGAAAAAAACCCTTATTTTATGGAAGAGTAGAAATAGGGAAATCTTTTGATGCATGTCTGCCGGGAGTGAAAAGGTGCAAAAGCTAAAAATTAATAACACCAGTAGTTCACTTGTAGGTTTATCATCGTGTTTTCTTGCTATTAGTCCTCCATGTTTTCATACCTTTATTATAGGACAAACACATTGATAAACCTACGAGTCAACCACCGGTGGTATTAAATTTTTTGGTTAATGCACTATTTCACTTCCAGTTGACATGGATCATTAGAATCCCCTATTTCTATTCTTCATTAAAATAAACTATTTTTCTCCACCCCCTTGGTTTTTGTGCTGTTGGTTCTTGGACTACCATCTTAGAATATAGAACATTTGACAACCAAATTCTGGATCAAACATTCAAACTATGCTTTCAACTTTAAATAAATAAATAAAAAGAAAAAATCAAAAAATACAGATAATTTAGAAAATAAATTGTATTTAATTCTAATTTTTATTTGTGTATTTTTATTACTGGTTATTTGAAAGAATTGTAAGCATACGTAAGATATTAAACCTGAAACAAATTAATAAAATACATTTAATATTGGGAGATATCATGTTTTGCCCGAATTCAGAGGTGGGAACATGTTTTGATTGTTCAACAAGTGGATAAAACGCTTTTTGAATGAAATAAGTTATAACTCGCGAATAATACAAAAGCATTATTTTATTTGAGCAAATACTGAACTTCAGTTGGTTATTGATAAAATAAAATGACTGGTACCTAGTAGACCATAAATATTTACTAAATAAATACTCATTTGCCAAAAAGCCACTTCAAATTTTAAAGTCAATATCTTCATCTAGATTTCATAGACAGTCGCACATTACCCCCCTCCTCTTCATTGCAAGCTGGTAAATGAAAATCATGGATAATTTGGTAGTATCATCGAAGACATCATCAGGTTGATTTTATCTCTGTTCACCATACATTATCTTCAAAAGTTTTATCAACATCTTTTAGGTAGATTTCGCATGAAATATTTCCTATTGCGGTCTCTTCTATGTCGGAATTTCTGAAAAAATTGCAGATCTACACCGATCAGGTTCCCTAGATCTCAAAACTACCATCACTAAAAAACTTTATCTATCTATACATATATATCACTTTTTAATGGACATGATAACTTCTATGATTTTGCTAAAATTTCTTCCAAACTAACATATAAAATCAAAAGGCATAAAATCTTGGACAAGTTCGTTAATGAGCAAAATCGCACCAAGAAAGTGGAAATAGGCAGGGGTTTTGTGAAAACCGACCCCTCCCCCCTCCTAACTTCTTAGTTAAAATAGATAGCGAATAATTTTAAAGTTTATATTACTTCTAAAAAATGAGCCAATCGTTTATGCATGACATATTTTTGAT
Organism: Maratus speculifer; assembly: GCA_964019185.1. NCBI lineage: Eukaryota > Metazoa > Arthropoda > Arachnida > Araneae > Salticidae > Maratus > Maratus speculifer. The sequence continues at coordinate 322,274,711 of OZ025295.1, read as the reverse complement.
GGGATTAAAAATGGGCTCAAAGGGAGAAAAAAAAAATCATAACTCCATGAATTTTCAAGTTACCAAATCCAATTAAATTTATTATAAATTTTCTTTATATTATCTAAAACTGACAAGTTTTTGATAAGAGCAACTCACATCGAAAAGAGGTTGAACAGAAATGACGTTAAAAGAACACTTCAGTCAAATGAAAAGACCCGTTTGCTAATCCTAATCTTATGGAAGACATTTATAAAGATATCTCGGTTGCATTTCAATATTCTTAAATGATTTTTGCATTGGATAGCTGAGATTGATCTGAATGTAGGCCTTTTTTTATTTTTCGATTTTGATTGCAGATATTTTTTATGAGGGTGCTTTCGCTTTCTAAACCGATTCCGAAAATGAAAGCGTCCTCATTAAAAGTATCTGTAAACATTTTTTTTTTTTTTTTTTTTTTTTTAAGTAAAAAACGGCTTGCATACATATCAATCTTAGCTATCCAATAATTAAAAAAAAAATCATTAAAGAATAATAAAATGCAACCGAGATATCTTTATAAATTTCTACCATAGAATTAGTATTAGCGAACCGGTCTTTTCCATTTGAATGAAATTAGCCTCTTACTCCTTTATCTACCGACGGTACTTATAAGCACCATTAAAATTACTTATTATAAAATTCTTTTAATACATCAATTAGTTGTAATGCTGTTTAGAATGAGTTAGATACATTACTTAATCTTGTTCCAAAAGCATTATTGGTTACACAAAACAAAAATATTTTTAGAGGGATGATTTCTTTTGCCTTTGCATCTTTTCAGCTACCTTGACATCGCGGGAAAGGGAAGGCGATTTTCCAATTGGGAAATATTTCTATATTTATATTGTAAGAACATACTTGTACATTTTATAATTCTACAAAATACTAAGAAAACAATTTTAAATAAAAGATTTGAATGAAGTTATTTCATAAAATCCCTGTAAATTCAAACTTAATTAATCCTTCATAAATCCTTCAATCCTTCTAAAATCCTTCAAAAATGTATTAAATGATTCTGTATGTCGTTTAATTTAGGGTGAACAATTTATGTAAAATGCTTTAGAATGTAAAATTTTCACGAATTCATAATTCGGTAGATAAAGGGTTAAGCTACTTGTGTTCAAACCAGGAAATTATTGATCCATATTTTACTCGAAATGCACTTAAAGAAGAAAGGCAGATTTTCAACTAATTATGTTATACAGATGAATATTAAGCTTACTAGATTGGGAGGCGACAGCATAGACAATCACCTCTCCAGTTTACAGCTGAAATTCCAGAATGAGTTTAAACTCTATTCCCATATTAAAAGGCAATCGGTCTGCCAAGTCATATCTTGGTAAAAAAAAAAAAAAAAAAAAAAAAAAAAAACAACAACTGATAACTCGTTTTAAGCGGTTATTTTTTAAATTTACCATTGCTTCCAGGCTTCACATGCTTTCAAACTTTCATGTGTCATACCTTTGGGTTCAGTAAAACACAATGGTAAATCTATGAGTCAACTACTAAAATCAGATTTTCAGATTTTTTTCTGCACGCTATAACTTGGCAGATCGATTGCGTTTTAATATGCGAATCGAATTTTAAATAATTATGATATTTCAGCCATGAATTTGATGAGGTGATTGTCTGTGCTGCCGCCTCCCGGTCGCATTTTCAGAAAGAATCACGTTTTGAGCACCTTATCGCTAGAACAACGATTGGCGCGGAGATGAAGTCAATGCTACGCACCCTTTCTTGTTTGTGACGTCAAACGCTAGCGAAAAGCAACCCTTCCTTCTGCAAAGAGATCGCGCTTATTGTTCATTTGTTTTTCCGTAAATGTTATCAAGCGAGGACTATAATATGAGGAAATGTTATTCACCGTTGTTTACGATTAAAACAGAGTTTAAAACAAAGAGCTTTTTCAGATTAAAATGCTTTAAATTTAACAAAACTTCTAAACATAGCTTTTTTTTTTTTTCCTTCTTCTCAATTCAAACATATATCCTTAACTCGTTATGTTCTAAGAAATTGAAAAGTTAATTAAAAACAGTAGTAAAGATTCGCTTGTAATAAATATAATTCTATTAATCATATGTTTTATGACACATTTGAACGTAGTTTATTTTGTGTTTGGCGATGCAGCTAGCTGAACGTTCTCGCTTTCGCCAACTCGCCAAGGCTGGTGCTCAAAACGTGATTCTTTCTGAAAATGCCTCCCGGTCTATATCAGATGGAAGATATTACATAGATCTAAAAAAATTCCGTCTGAAAAAAAAAAAAAAAAAAAAAAAAAAATGACATTTTCTTAAGCATTTACTTAAATTAAAAAATCAAATATTTTTTTCACAAGTTCGTCCTAATGATTTCATCTTTAATTTTCGGAATATTTTGTTGCTGTAAAAAAAGAAAAATAATAAATATTAATTTTAGTAAATTTTATTGGTCCAGGAGGCGGCAGCACTGACCTCATCGAGTTTACGGCTGAAATTCTCGAATTACTTTAAAACTCGATTCGCATAGTAAAACGCAATCGGTCTGCCAAGTCCTATCTTGGTGGAATACACATGAAAACCCAACTTTAGCGTTTGATTCGTTAGCGTTGTGTTTTCCTGCACCTAAAGGTACACTGTTAAAAAATTGAAACTTTTGTTGCATCACCACTCCATTGCTTTTATAGAATATTTCTATTTTGACCCATGAGAATTCTTCATAATACAGTAAGGTAATCGTTTTCTATAAAAGCGATGGAGTGGTGATGCAACAAAAGTTTCAATTTTTTAACGGTGTACGTGAACAGGGAGGACTGGGAACAGGAAAACACGATGGTAACTTTACGAGTCAATCGCTTAAATCAGGTTTCCAGGTGTTTTTTTTTTTACCAAGATAGGACTTGACAGACCGATTGCGTTTTAATATGCGAAACGAATTTTAATTAATCTTTGAATTTTATCCATGAACTCTATGAGGGAATTGTCTGTGATGCTGCCTCCCAGCTTATTCTTCTGCTTTCGAACTGCGCTCACCAATACTTAAATGTTCTGACGAGAACAGCAACAGAATTTAAAATACAGTCGGCTTTCGTTAATTCGAACTCGTCAGGACTGCAAGAAATGTTCGAATTATCCAGAGTTCGAATTATAGAAAGTATAAGAATAAAACATGTTTAATCCTTTTCTGCGCAGGCAAAATCTGTACTAAAATGAGAAATTATCGACTGACACCGGAATTCACAAACGAATTTTTTAAATATTTTGAATTCCTTAATTTAAGCTTTTATTGTAAAAGCAAAATTTTAGTAAAATATTACTGGTGCCGTTTTTGCTAGTTTAGAATTAAAATTAGGTATCCCAGACCGGGCACAGTGTGCCGGAAAGGGTTAAAGGGATACTATTATAAAGAAATTAATATTATAGTATTTTTAAAATATACTCCGGCTGCAATCATTAGAATATGACTTAATATTAAATTAAAAGATATAAATACATAAACTAATTACCCCTTGGGATATGTTATATCCCACCTACGAATAATGAAGATTTGCACCAGAAAAAAAAATAAAAAAAAGTTTTTCTTTTCTAACTTTGGTGGAAAAAGTAGTCGTGAAATTGATTTTCCTTATTTAAATATATTTTTTTTTTCCAAATTTTCGGTGGGAGTTCAGAATTACACTGGCGCAATTGCCCCTCTAAAAGAGTAAGAGATTAGGAACAAGCATAGGATATGTGTATACACTGTAAAAAATTTTGGTCTCGAATCACGGTGGTTATACCGTCAACTTTGTGACACTTCCTTTTACCGTAATTTTACTGGACGGTATATATACCGTAAAATACTTAAAGTATATGTACCGTAATTTAACTGAACATAAATTTAAATATTTTGTGGTATATGTACCGTAAAATATTTAAAGTATATGTACCGTAATTTAACTGGACGGTATATGTACCGTAAAGTATTTAAAGTACATGTACCTTAAAAAAATATCGTTACAACATATATACCGTAAATTAAATGTAAGGTATATGTACCGTAAAAAATATTTTTACAGCACAGATACCGTAAATTAAATGTACGACATATGTACCGTAAAAAATATTTATACAACATATATACCGTAAATTAAATGTGCCGTATATGTACCGTAAAAACATTTGTAATCAGTATGTGTACCGTAAATGAAATATACGGTATATATACCGTAAAAATACAGGATGATCCAAAAAAACTCTCCCACATTTGACAGGTTAAAAAAAACAAAAACGACTCTAATGAGAAACTTATTTGTTAAAAATATAGAATAGATATGACGAGAGTTTAAAATGACTATTTTTCAGGAATGACTTCTGGAAAGTGTCTTCCATTGCGAGCAATATAGATTTCAAGACGATGTCTGGAATCTATCATCACGAACGCATCGTCTTGTGGGAGAATTGCTACTTCTACTCTCTTGAGGTGAGAATGAATGTAGATCTTGTCTCAAGATTGTCTCAAGCAGAGGTAGCCGCTTCCACAAGACATAATATGTTAGGGGATGATATATTTCAGATATTGTCTAGAAATTTATATTGCTTATAATGGATAACACTTACCAAGCATCATTTCTAAAACATAGTCATTTTAAACTCTTGTCATATCCATTGCATATTTTAAAACAAACAAGTTTCTCTTTACAGTCCTTTTTTGTTTTATATTATCCTGTCAAACATGGGATATTCTTATGTGTTATTCTGTAATCAGAATCGACGAATATACATGGTAAGCACAAGTCTCACTCTTATTTTGGCGAGAAATATTAGATATGTGAGGATACATTTAAATATTTTGATAAAAATTTTAATAAAACCATTTGTAGATCATCAAGTTGTGCAATGATATGCATGCTGGTAAAAAAAATACATATATATATATATATTTTATTTTTCATAAATATTAAATTTTCTGTATTTCTTAAGAAATATTTTTTTTTCCTTTTTGTTTTTTGTCATTACGTATAATTGTTCAAAAAAAATTATGGTAAAATGTAATTAAAAACAATGAATTTGAATTATACTTACATAGCTGCCAATTACTACACCTTTTCTACATTTATTTTTTATACCACTATTTTAAAATAGTTACTGCTGTCACATTTCAGATTTAAATATACAGCGAAAATTATTATTTTAAAATAGAGGTATAAAGATGCTGTAAAAGTAGTTTGCATTTAGAGAATTAAAAATAAAAATCACAAAAAAGTGTTTACATTTGTGACCGCTATGATAATGTGAGATGATCTCTGATAAAATAAAATGCTAATATTAAATTACTTTCTTACATTTCTATAAATTATTAAAACTGAAAATAATTAATTGATCTTATATTATTTTTATTAAATAGTAACAATTTATTAAATTTTATTAAATATTAACAAATAATTCAAGAGTACTGACTGCCGAAAAATTATTTCACACTTCTTTTGTTTCACAGACATAATTATAAAAATTAAAGGATCAGAAGGGCGTGAAGAGAATACAAATCACATACACTTTCAAAAAATAAAGTAAAATTAATAAAAGTGGTCAAAATTATACATATACATTAATATTCTTGTTACTTATTTGGAAATTGGGATTTTTATTTTTATTTTCTCAACATACAAATCTAAAATTTCTTACATTCATTTAAAAGTTTAAGAATGTCACTGTCTAGCAAATCACCACTTTTTAATTTTTTTTATGGAAATGTGCTATTATATTATTCTATATTGATATGTAATTTATAGCTTATAATCTTAATAACAAACTTTAATTCTCCCTACAAATCAAGAAAAGTAAAAACTAGTTGTCGTGGGCAAAATTGCCTATAACGCGAAAAAAAGTTTAAAAAAATGAAAAATGTATTTTCCTTCCAAATATTTAAATAGTCAAGACTAAATTTGTACATTCATGCTTAAAAATAAGTTTAAAATTGTATAAAAACTTTGCATTGTTAAGGAGAGGGTTTGAGAATCATATTAAAATTACAAATATAAATATTTTAGAACATTTACAAAATAAATGAATATCATTATGATTCAGACATATTTAAAACAAGCAATTAAAATATAAAAAGATATTTATTACAACGATTAAATTACATTAATACACTATATCATGATGCATTGTTATAATATTTATGTATACAATTTATTTTCTTCTACACAGTGTGTCATTTACATTTAGATAAAAATTCCAATAGTTTTGCCCACTTGCTGCATTTTGATTATCCGCAAATTGATTATTTGTAGTTTGTACCACACATAGGGTTGACCAACATCAAGTACCTTAAAGAAAAAGATTCATTCAACATGGGTATAAGCATTAAAATATATTATCGAAAAAAATACAAAAGTAATTTGTAGAAATGGTTTCACAAAATCACCTTAAGAGGTTATTTCAATATTCACAAGAAGGAACAAGAATGCTAATATTAATCCTATGGGAGCATTACTTTCAATTTTCTCGCTTTAATTTTAATATATATATATATATATATATATATATATATACATACAATAGATGATCTACTGGGCTACTTTTCATTTTCCTATTTTAGTTATAGATTTTTTATATATATTTGGGTAGTTTCAATTTCCAAACCAGTTCTGTAAATGAAGGAAAATTAAAAAAAAAGTCTAAAACTAAGATCTAAGAATTAAAAACTACCGCAGGTACATCGCCCTCAGTTATCCTACACAGAAATTACTAAACAATATTTATATCCATGTTAAATGTTATAAAATAACGTTCCCATAGAATTTACATTAGTGTGTTCGTTTCTTCCCACGATTAGTGTGGTACTTCCCATGACTCTTAAGAACCTACACCAGTCCCGTGGCTAAATGCCAATATTTAATGTTAAATTCACGGGAAAATTTCTTAGAATTTTCTTACTTGTATTTTAGTATTTTTATTTTTACTTTATTATTATTATTTTTTTTTTGGATGTGAAATTTTAAATTGTTATATGTTGTTGTGTGTTTGTACTTTTTCAACTTTTGTAACCATTTCTTAAGGCGAAAATAGTTTTATTTTCAGAACTGCTTTCAAAGTAGAAGCATCTGCACATAAAAAAGTCCTTCCGGCAGTGCCGGGAGGAAAAGGTAGCTTTCATATACCTTATTTATTTATTTATTTATTTTAAATTAAGTTATGTTATTCAAACATACGAAGCTCAATTTAGTGGAGTCCGATTATATAAGATTGAATACTCGTTTTTGGCAATACTTAATATTAATGGGAATTTTTATAAATTAGTCATATTTTATTGAAGCTGGTTTTATTTTAAGCGATTTATAGGGTCTCCAAATTCCACGATATCATGAAGTATATGCCATTTTAAAACAATATAATGGATAAAATAATCCAATGAGCTTAGTCGAAATCTTAATTCATGTACAAGCGCACACTCACATCGAAATCGATTAATATATACAGGGGCTGTCGCTGGCAAATTGATAAAAAAAAATGTCATCCACATTAAAAATCCAAACTGCTATATCTCACGCGCTTTTTAAGGTAAAGACAAAGCAAAAAGTATTCCGTAATTCATTATTAATATCAAACACTTTAGAAAGAATCTTTCCTCAATTTCTAAATTTTTCTTTGTACATCATTATACATTTAAAAGATTTTTGATAAACTTAAATGGACACCATTTTGAAACAAGATGGCATCTGATGCTGCCCAACGAACTCGGTCGAGCCATTTCTATGTACTATGTACATACCAAGTTTCATTCAAATCGGTTCATAAATACGATAGTTACAGCGTGACAAAAATCATGTATATATATATATATATATATATATATATATATATATATATATATATATATATATATATATATATATATATATATATGTATGTATATATATATATATATATATATACAGGGTGTATCGAAACTATTGGGCAAAACTTTAAGGGGTGATAGTACACATCAAGACAAACGATAATGAACGGGAAACTAAGGGTCCCAAATGTCTTCCGAAGGAGATAGGCGCCATTAAAGTTTAGGGTCCAAAATTTCAAATAAACATAAAAAACGGAAAAATTTGTCGATTGATTTGCGGTTTTCACTAAAACTATTCTTTATGTCAGTATTTTCATCAAAATAAATTGTAAAGATAAATTTCAAAAAAGGCCGATAGGGGGCGCTTTAGACATTGGAGTAACGAACAATTATTTTTTGTCGTTATTTTTCGCATCTCATTAAATGTTTTCGGAAGCTTAGACTTAAACTTAAATTTTGAGCTCAAAATATGAATAGTTGGGAGTGGTTAAGTAGCGCAAACTGAACTGTGTTTAGAGGTCGAATATCAAATTATTATAAAAAAAAAACGGAAAAATTGGTCGATTCGTTTGCGGTTTTCGCTAAAACTACTCTTTAAATCAGTATTTCCTCGAAAATAAATTAGAAAGATAAATTTTAAAAAATGACGATAGAGGGCGCTTTAGACTTTGGAGTAACGAACAACTATTTTTTACGGTTATTTTTTGCATCTCATTAATTTTTTTTAGAAGCTTAGACATAAACTTAAATTTTGAGCACAAAATGTGAATCACTGGGAGTGGTTAAGTAGCGCAGGCTGAACTGAGTTCAAGGGAAGGGGCAGGTTCAAATTTCAAATGATTATATAAAAAAAGGAAAAAATTGGTCGATCCGTTTGCGGTTTTCGCTAAAACTATTCTTTATGTCAATGTGTATGTAATATGTAAATGTTTATTTGAAAATAAATTTTTAAAATAACTTTCAAAAAATTTTGTTAGAAGGCGCTTTAAACTTAAGAGTAACCAACAGCTATTTTTAACCGTTAATTTTTGTATCTAATTAAATGCAAAATCTTAGACTTAAATTTTGAGCTCAAATTCTGAATCGGTGGGAGTAATTAGGTAGCGCAAAAATGAACTGTGTTTGAGGTGGGAGGGGGGTAAATTTCAACTCCTGAACACAGTTCAATTTGCACTTCTTAACCCCTCCCAATGATTCAGAATTCGAGCTCAAAATTTAAGTCTAAGCTTTTGCAAGTATTTAATTAGATACAAAAAATGACGGTCAAACATAGCTGTTGGTTACTCTTAAGTTCAAAGCGCCCTCTAACAAAATTTTTTTTAAATTTATTTTTAAGAAAATACTCACGGAAATACTGAAGAAAATTGCTTGCGGTTTTCTCTAAAGGAAAACCGCTAACGAATCAACCAATTTTTTCTTTTTTTTTTTTATAATCATTTGAAATTTGAACTTGCCCTCCACTTCAACTCAGTTCAGTTTGCGCTTCAGTAACCACTCCCAGTGATTCAGATTTTGTGCTCAAAATTCAAGTTTATGTCTAAGCTTTTAAAAAAATTTAATGAGATGCAAAAAATAACCGCAAAAAATACTTGTTCGTTGCTCAAAAGTCTAAAGCACCTTCTATCGGCATTTTTTGAAATTTATCTTTATAATTTTTTTTTTAAGAAAAGACTGATTTAAAGAGTAGTTTTAGCAAAAACCACAAACGAATCGACATATTTTTCCGTTTTTTATAATCATTTGAAATTTGAACCTCTAAACACAGTTCAGTTTGCGCTACTTAAGCACTCACCACTATTCAGATTTTGAGCTCAAAATTTAAGTCTAAGCTTCCGAAAACATTTAATGAGATGCAAAAATAACGGCAAAAAATAATTGTTTCTTACTCCAAAGTCTAAAGCGCCCTCTATTGGCATTTTTTGAAATTTATCTTTACAACTTATTCTAAAGAAAATACTGACACAAAGAGTAGTTTTAGTGAAAACCGCAAATCAATCGACAAATTTTTCCGTTTTTTATGCTTATTTGAAATTTTAGTTCCTAAACTTTAATGGCACCTATCTCCTTCGGAAGACGTTTGGGTCCCTTAGTTTCCTATTCAATATTGTTTGTCTTGATGTGTACTATCACCTCTTAAAGATTTGCCCAATAGTTTAGATACACCCTGTATAATATATATATATATATATATATATTTCAACATTTGAACGGAGGGTGGTTTTGGGGTCTGGGGGTCATGATCGATGAAAATATACCAAAATTTTCCGGAAGTGCTTATCTCCGGACGGTTGCAATATAGATAGCTTTTTACTTTTTCTAATGAAAGCTACCTAAAACTGTAACAAACAATTGAAAAAGTAGAAATGCACAATAAAATTTACGTACTGCACCCTGTGTGAAAAAAAATCATTTAAAAATATTAAAAGGGGGGGGGGGGCAAGAGATCTGTAAATAACAATACCATAGAATTAATATTTAGATTGAAAATTTCTTACCGAGCCTAGTGTAGGCTATGTGTTTAAACAAAATGGAATTGTCGGAAATGAAATCCTTAATTTAATGCATTCTCTCAACAATGCACACATTATCAAGTAATTGTTATTTATTCAGTTAAAATTTTGAAATTTTTTCTGATTGTTTACCATATCATTTTGAAACAAAAGCACGTGACATAATTTCTCATATTTTTTTTTTTTTAATTTAATAGTTATTAAAAAGTGGGGTAATTTAAAATCGTTATAACTCGAAATATTATTTGTAGAATTTCTTTTCATTTATATAAACAGAAATATATAAGCTTTAATTCTGATTTAGGAATTTTAAAAGCATTAATTTGAATAAAATTAAAAAATATTTAAAGTAAAAATTTAAAAAAAATGTAATTTTTTAAAATCATATTTTTAAAATTAAATATATTTTTTTTTAATTTGCTGAAGCAAAATTAATATAAAACAATTGAAAAAGATTTGTTCCAAATTTAAACAAGATTTTTTTTTAACCGCTATTGGGTTAAAGTAATTTAAATACAAGAAATGGTGAAAAAACTCATGAAGAAAAAAAGGCATTTTCACAGAAAGTCATTTTTATGAGAACGATTGCTTTGAAAACTAGATTTTAAAAAGAAACCAAAAAGAAAAAAATAATATTTCTTGTTACAGTTAAAATAGAAACAAGGTTTTAAACGTAATTTTAAGCAGAATTTTTAATGTAATAAAACTGTTTAATAAAATTTGAATAATTTTGTTTCCCGCACCCGCTTAAGCACCGAAAGTTACAGGTCGCAGCATAAAATTAGTCGCGTGTGGCATCTCGCGACAGTGAATCTGTAATTATAATGAAGAGCAGAGTATGAAAAAGAAGTCAATTAAAAAACTCTGTTTATTTGGAGAATGGAAGAGAGGTTAAAAAGTTTTAAAAAATTCTAACTAGAAATAAGTAAAAAGCATGCGTTTAACAATGATAATACTGAGACGCTATTTTAGCTAGATTATGTGCGAGTTAAATGTACCTACAAATAAAATTATGCTATTAGTAATAACTAATAGTCATTATATTATTATTACCATTATGGGTTTGAAATATTACAAGAAATGTATCAAGCCTTTCATTTAAAAAAAAAAAAAAAAAATCAAATATCGACTTTGTGTTTGATTTTATTTGTTTTTCAAAAATTAAAATAAGAAACTATGATCAAGACTGTGCAATAAAAAATGCTGATACTCAGTCATATCCACTAATTTTTGCAATCACTATTCATATTGCAAGCCTTAAAGCAGAGAGGTAAATAATGGAGACGGGTGTTACAGATTTTCTTTTCTTCTTTGTAGATTATTTTTTCATCAAACATTTCTTTTGTTTTAAGTTATATTTAACACTTTATTACTGAATGCAAAAATGTGAGTTAGTTATTAGCAGAACTGAATAAAACGCGTAAAATCGTTAAAAGTAAATATTTAATTAACGCTGCAATTGCAAAACATTTTACCTATGGATTATTTTCTGCCTCTGTAGTATCTGCCGCAGACAATCGAGAATTTTTTTTTTGGTACTGGGTATCCAAGTTCCAAGGGTTAGTTCCAAGTCTACTCCTCCATTATACTTCAAAAATGAAATTGGGTAGCCATATTCGTTCTCCATTTAAAATTTTCTGTTATTGAAAATAAACATATATTATTTCTTAACGATTTAAATATACCAAATGAAAAAAAGTCTTTATACCAGCCATTTTATTAATATATATCAATATTTTTTCTGGATTGCTTGTCAAAAACTGTGAAAACATGTTTTAATTCCAAAAATTTTTGAAGAGTTTGGACGATAATGACTACGAAAATAAATAAATAAATAAAATACCAGAGGAAGACCCCTAGCTTTTCCGTCATGATAAAATTACTCAATATCAAAAAGTAAATGTTTAAAAAAAAAAAAACCCGAAAATATAATAACTATATTCTTATAATTCTCTAAGTAATCAATTTGAAAAACAAAGAAATCACACAAGGTTTTGACGTGTAAGAAACTAAATAGTTATACTGTAAATCAATGATTTTTACTGTTATTAATATTTTATCACAAAAATTACGCAGGCTAATTTCGAAGATCTCAAATAGATGATAAATATAATTTACACTTCCCGTAAAACTTCTAATATTGAGAACATGTGATAAAATATGGATTGGTAGGTACACCTCTTTGTTTTAAGACAGGGGTGCAAAAGTCTTTGAGCCAGTTGCTCCTATGCTCTCACTACTAATTTTTTTCGACTTGTATCATCTAATAATTTGTATAAATTTCTTGCTAGAATGCTATTAAATTTTACTCCGTGGTGAGTGATTGCCCCCCGCTGGTGCCTAAATTTTTACACCAATGGTCTAAAATCTAAATATGTAAAACTGTAAATTTTGAATGTAAACTTACGTAATCAGGAACAATCAAAGCGAAATTTGGGGCCTATTTAAAAAAAAATTCATTTAATAATAGGCTCTTTCACAAAATCAGACATTTCATCATTATTTTTACCATCCAAAAAAAAAAAAGTTTACCAGAAAGTAAATTTTTAACACAAAGACTTAAATCCGATTCAATAAACTCTGTGTGCAAAAAACACAAATTAAAATAAAGAATACTGCCCAGTTAAACTGATGGCATTGAGCTCACAGGCTACAAATACTAATTGTACATTAAAGCCTTATATTTTCAAGGGTTAATTCCGTTCGAAAAAAAATTAAGAAGGGGAAACAGCTCTCCCCTTTCCTCTTTTTTTATACTTAATCATTGAACCTCCTATACTATCAAAGACATGCTTTATCATATAAAAAATCTATATCCAAAATTCAGAACAAATGAGATAATTCTTAATAAAAACCCATTTAGCATTTATATAATTTAAAAGGAGTTATCCCCCTCTTTTATACTTAACCATTAAACTTCCAAAACTATTCAGAGATTTGAACGAAATCTAAAAATTCTGGTTGAAAAACTTATTTATATAAATTAGGGGGGGGGGGCATTAGAACCCCTGTTCCCCCTATTTATACTTATTCAATGAACACCTAATAACAGTCACGGAATCGCCTCATCAGAATGATCCTAATCTAAATTTTGAACGAACACTTAATTCTGCATGAAAATCCCATTTATATCAACTAAGGGGAGGGGCATGGGCCCCCCGTTCCCCCTCTTATACATATCGAATGAACTCCAAAAACTAATCAGGGAAGCGCCTTGTCAGGATATACCTACATACAAAATTTCAAGTGAATCGGATATTTTTATCATGAGTTATCGCGTTACGCACGAACGAACATACAGAACGGACGGGCACATAAGCTCTCAGGCTATGACAGCCTGTAAGCTAATAAAGAATACTGCCCAGTTAAACTGATGGCATTGAGCTCACAGGCTACAAATACTAATTGTACATTAAAGCCTTATATTTTCAAGGGTTAATTCCGTTAATAAATTAAGAAAGGGAAACAGCTCTCTTCTTTCCTCTTTTTTTATACTTAATCATTGAACCTCCTATACTATCAAAGACATGCTTTATCATATAAAATATCTATATCCAAAATTCAGAGCAAATTAGATAATTCTTAATAAAAACCCATTTAGCATTTATATAATTTAAAAGGAGTTATCCCCCTCTTTTATACTTAACCATTAAACTTCCAAAACTATTCAGAGATTTGAACGAAATCTGAAAATTCTGCTTGAAAAACCCATTTATATAAATTAAGGGGGGGGGGCATTAGAACCCCTGTTCCCCCTATTTATACTTATACAATGAACACCTAATAACAGTCACTGAATCGCCTCATCTGAATGATCCTAATCTAAATTTTGAACGAAAACTTAATTCTGCATGAAAATCCCATTTATATCAACTAACGGGGGGGGGGGGGGATTAGAACCCCTGTTCCCCCTATTTATACTTATTCAATGAACACCTAATAACAGTCACGGAATCGTCTCATCAGAATGATCCTAATCTAAATTTTGAACGAAAACTTAATTCTACATGAAAATCCCATTTATATCAACTAACGGGGGGGGGGATTAGAGCCCCTGTTCCCCCTATTTATACTTATTCAATAACACATAATAACAGTCACGGAATCGCCTTATCAGAATGATCCTAATCTAAATTTTGAACGAAAACTTAATTCTGCATGAAAATCCCATTTATATCAACTAACGGGGGGGGGGGATTAGAACCCCTGTTCCCCCTATTTATACTTATTCAATGAACACCTTATAACAGTCACGGAATCGTCTCATCAGAATGATCCTAATCTAAATTTTGAACGAAAACTTAATTCTGCATGAAAATCCCATTTATATCAACTAACGGGGGGGGGGGGATTAGAACCCCTGTTCCCCCTATTTATACTTATTCAATGAACACCTAATAACAGTCACGGAATCGTCTCATCAGAATGATCCTAATCTAAATTTTGAACGAAAACTTAATTCTGCATGAAAATCCCATTTATATCAACTAACGGGGGGGGGGGCATTAGAGCCCCTGTTCCCCCTATTTATACTTATTCAATGAACACCTAATAACAGTCACGGAATCGCCTTATCAGAATTATCTTAATCTAAATTTTAAACGAAAACTTAATTCTGCATGAAAATCCCATTTCTATAAATTAAGGGGGGGGGGCATTAGAACCCCTGTCCCCCTATTTATACTTATTCAATGAACACCTAATAACGGTCACGGAATCGCCTCATCAGAATGATCCTAATCTAAATTTTGAACGAAAACTTAATTCTGCATGAAAATCCCATTTATATCAACTAACGGGGGGCATGAGCCCCCCGTTCCCCCTCTTATACATATCGAATGAACTCCAAAAACTAATCAGGGAAGCGCCTTGTCAGGATATACCTACATACAAAATTTCAAGTGGATCCGATATTTTTATCATGAGTTATCGCGTTACGCACATACGCACATACATACAGAACGGACGGGCACATAAGCTCTCAGGCTATGATAGCCTGTGAGCTAAAAAGTATCACTTCAGAAATTTGACTTTAACTGGGTGCTTTTCTTATTCTAGAGAGGAGGGGGGGGGATCAAGAAACGCCGTAATTCGCATTTATTCAGCGAAGTATTTGAATTATAGGCTACACATTTTTAATTATTTTTTAATTAGTTTAATGACACTTATAATCGTATAACATGCGGAATCACAAAATACCGAATCGACTATTTAATCAAACACTAGTTTTAATGCCATTTAATTGACTTAAAATTTAATAAATAACCCAGTTTCTCACTAGTGAAAACATAAATACTGCAATAACACATAGATATGAGTTGCCAGTGAATTTTTTTAATCAGATTTGCAAATATGCCAGCTGAATTTTAAAAGGGCCATATCAACTGGTTTATTGATTTACATTGACTTAATTTCCTCCCCCCCCCCTCTTTTTACTGTGTTCTATAAAATTAAACACTACGATGACTCTAATTTTAACTCGGAAGGACGCGCGCAGGGCCTAAAAGACCCTGAGTGCGTATGGTTTTTACAATTGTAACCACTAATTTTTTAAAAGTAATCTTCAACTTATTTTATCACAAAATTTATATGAATTGTTTCCGTCAAAATAAAGTAGTTGTTATATTTTGATTTTATTGGTGACAAAGTTAAAACCATTCAAACACTGGGTAAGGGCGTGTTCTCCCGGGTTTAGAGCAATCAATGCACAAGTCTTTTTTTATAAACATTTAAAACCAAAAAAGTCTTAATATAAACACCATTTTCTCACTATTTTCAAAATTAGTATTATGAATGGAATATGCATGAATATGCATGCTTTTAAATACCAACTAAGGAGCAAAACAATCATAGTTTAAAAAATATATATGTATATCTTTGTTTAAACCAGATTCTTTTTATTTAAATGAGGTTTTTATGATTTTTTTCGTGTGTTAATATACTATGTTTTCAAACTTTAATTAATTAATGTTATTCAAGTACGGGATATATTAGTTAGTACTAGTTCTAATATTAGTAATAAATAGTTCTAATATTTATTACAATATTAGTTAGTAATGGAGAATGGGACAGAAATTTTTCCTCATTACGTAGTATTCTAAACATCAGTCACAATACTAGATGGAGGCAGTGGCGTAGTTAGTGGGGGGGCAGGGGGGGCGGTCCAACCCGGGTGTCACCCAATATTTATTTGAAAATAAATATGTATAATCTTACACCATTGGGAAAAAGAATTCTGAAATAAAATTAAATTTCTAGCGTACGACGAAATCGAGTTAATTTTCTTTTCTAAAAGAAGTTGAAATTTTATGCAGACTGGTGTGTTTAAATAAGATATTTGCACCAGAGAACAAAAATCTAATCTATCCAACGAGTGGATAACAAAAGCAAACTTTAAAAGAAAGAATTTTCTTCGACATACAGACACCACATTGATTTAAGCGGATTATGGGTTAAGTAAAAATTCGCCCCTCTGTTTTTTTTTTCTCAATGCAGGGCAAAAGGTAAATGAGAAATGATATGGCCATTTGTTATAATAGCGTACAATTGTGAATGAAAAAATTTAACGGATCGGTGTGTGTGTGGGAGGGGGTGACACCATGGTGGCTGGCGGTAACACAATTTACATCCGCTCTGGGTATCACCTATCCTAGCTAAGCCACTGAGATGGAGCAATGGCAACCAAATCTTCAGTTGAAAAAAGTTGCTTTTCAGCATAAACTTAGATTTGTATAAAAAAAATTTATTAAAAAATAAATTTGCTTACTGTAATTTTAATATTTGCTGTATATTAATGACTTGTTTACCTGTAGCTGTAATAGTTCCCATCTTTAGAAAACCTAATATTATACATTATCCATAATTTTAACTAAACTTAAAAGCAGCACTGTTGTTTATATAAGCAGTTTAACATAAAAACAATAGTGGAGGGGCGTGGGACAGTCTAGCAAAAGGAGGAATGAAATAAATCGAATTCCTTCTTTTGAATAAGATAAATGTAAATTACTAATGTTACGCAAATATTCTAGTAAAAATGATTAAATTTAAAAGGAAATAGTTGAAATATTGAACAGAATATATTCAAAATTTTATAGATGTCAGTTTGCTATTTTTAACGCAATTTAATCCAACACGCACATTTCAAAAACAAAGTAATTTATTTTCCAATTTTTATATAACTTAGCCAAAGAAATGAATAACATACTTTTAAGAAAAAACAATTTAAAACATGTATAGTTCAAATTAGTTATCTAATTATGTAAGTTAAAGGAAAACAAGAAATACAGCCGATTAACTTACTTAAATATGAATAACTGGATCTCAAGTTCTCATTGCCCGAAATCAACAAACTGACGCCATTAGATTTGTTGGTTGGTTGGTAAATACGAAACTTATGCTGCTACCCGTAAAAAAGGCTTTTGCCTCGAAAATCTGACACCATTACTTCGGCCGAAAGCAAACTTTCACGCTCTGTATTATCTTGCCTATAATCAGACATTTTCAAAGAAAATGTTTTGCTCAGTCAATATTTACGATGGTTTTACTAGAAACAATAATGATGTATTAACTTTTTTTATTAGGTGCTGTGCATATATAACATTATCTTTTAGGGGGGAGGGAGGGTCTGACACATGATATCGTAAGATATCTCTAGGGGAAGGGGGGGATTTGCCTTTTGATATCGATATCATTTTTGACCCAATTATAATTATCTCTTTTTTACTGTAACGTGATATTTTGTTCAAAATAGTACATTATCTTTTTTTTTATTTTGTTAACTATTTTTATTTGAATAAAGCGATATTTTATTAAATTATCTTCAATTGAATCAATAAAGTTTGCGAAAAATAAATTTAACCCGTTTTGTATGTTAATCAAAACAAAAGAACTAAATTCAAAAAAAAAATTTTACACTTTGATAACGATATCATTACCGGGCCAGGGAGTTTGATGAAAGTAACGTATGATATTTAAAGGGAGGGAAAGGGTCCAAAATTACCAAAAAGTAAATAACGTTATATTTGCACTTAGCCCCTTACTGGTCGAATGGAATTTTTGTAAATTAACCGCGTTTCTATAATTTACTTGAAATATGGTAAAGTGAGTGCAAAATTAGGGAATAGGGAATCATTATTTTACAGACATCTTTAACTGAGCAAGGTCCGTCCGATGATCAAATCCAACTGATCCATCCGATGGATCATACTGAATCGGGTAGGATGCATCGACTATTTCTTTTAAAAACATCAGTGGTAGTGTTTGCATCAAAATTCCACTGATGACCACTGAAGTAACCTGAAAATATCATTCAACATCTAGTCTGAATAATTTATCCAAGCCGGACTGAAGAGAGATCGGGGGAGGGGGGATTGTCCAAGGTTTGAAGACATATGGATGAGACTGTGAATTAACTTAAACTGTCTAAATGGTTTTTAGTGTTTAATTTTCCAAAATTTGGAGGGGAGAGATTGAGTTACCGAATGAGAGACCTTTCTTTTAACAAAAATAACAGTCTTGCCATATCAGTGTTGAATTAATGGGGTGCCCCAGAGGGAACCCCCCCAGTGCAATGAAATGTCCCCCCCCCCCGGAAAAATAGAGTTCTTGTGTTTTCACTGGGGAAAAAGGTTTCATTCCCCCACCCCCCGGAGCCACAGAAGTCCCTCCCGGAGAAAAGTGTCTGAATTCAATACTGAGCCGTATGGCGAAAGAGCGTCGAGTGAGATAGGTTCTAAAATTTTGATTTGCGATTTTTAGAGTTTTTGAACTTCACCACCTTTTTAAGGATTAGATCAACAGAATTGTTAATTACGAAATTCCTGAGCTCATCGAGATTGGGGTCTGAGTTCGATAAAATTCTAACAACGTAAGCGAAAAAGATTTTTGAATTTTAGTTATTTATGAGGTTGGTAGAGGAAAGAGGACCAGTGTTTGCAGTTTTACTGGTGGTTTAAGCGTAAATCTAAGCCAACTGACTGTTGGGTATTTTATTTTTTTTTTCCGATAAGGATGTATTTTTTTCTAGTTTTATGATAATTTTGTCTAAATTTTGAACGTGGGGATTCGCGGGGGATGGGTCTTTATAGGCCCCAAAATTTCACCATCTGAGCACACACGATACGTTATACCATATCTTTTTTTTTTTTTTTTTTTTTTTTTTTTTTTTTTTTTAACAGACAACTTACTAGCCGCCGATCTTCATTATTTGAGAGAGGCGACGTTCGATACATTAGAATTGTAGAGAACGTGAACATGCGTGTTACTAGTGTGTCGCTGAATAAGGAAAAAGAAAAAGGTAAAACGCTTCGTGTTGCCCAGCTTAGAGTTTTCAAAAAAAAAAAAAAAAAAAAAAAAAAAAAAAAAGCAGTACCGTATTTCGGTGCTTCTCTTTATTTTACTTCATGAATAGACTCCACTTTGAAATTCCACCACGGAAATTTTTCACATTGTATTATTAGATTCTTTTTGAAAGAACTTTTAATTTCAAATAATTTTTAGATGAAAAATTTGTTATTTGTCTTACCTAAAAAAATATTAATTATTAATGTCATAATTTTTAAACCCAAAATAAATTAATAAGACAAATATATAACAGTAAAGAAGAAGTTTATTAAGAACTAATGCAAGTTAAAAATGTAATAAAAATACATGCATAATAGTTACTTTCACTTAAAAATAGTTAAAATGTTACATACTTCTTTGTCTTGCACGTCCGGTATGAGGATCCAACTGAATGAAACACAAAGAGCATACACAAAGGTGAACAAACCCTTTTAACATATAAGAATATCACTGATATATATATTCAATCGTACATAATATTACAATTCCAATTGCATGACTATGAATAAGTGATTAATTAAACTAGTTTAAAATTTTAGAATTTCAATTCTATGAATTGTATAATTCTCCAATAAAAATTAAGGATGGATTTGATATCATTCAGTATGATAGATTAAAAGTTCCCACTAGAAAGACAACATCTATTCAGGCCGTCGAGAACCGTGACGGGCCCAGAATCAGCCCCCCCCCCCCCCCCCTTACACAGACACGCAAGACACATAAAATGCACGTGAATCTTTAATAAAGCCTCGTCTACTTTGTAGACTACTTTAGTCATCTTTCATAAATTACATTATTTATTTTCTTGTAGTTAAAGATAATAATTATATATTCTAATAATTATCTATTCTTCTTTAATACTATTTAACAAAAGTAAATACAGTCCTTTCTCTTTTTTTATTGTTACATTATGGTATCCATAAAAAATATAATAAACAGTGTGTATTGCAGGAGTTTTGACCCTTTGAGATTTTTGGACTCCAAAACAAGTTAACGGCTGCACTCCCCCCCCCCCCATCTCCTCAGACCTGCGCGCATTTACCTAGCAACAACAAGAACATCGCTTGAGAAAATGTCGTACACCGAGGCGAGGATACAATATTTTCTCTTACTGAAATATAATTTTTTTCAGTATAAATATCGCCTTTTTACTGAAAAACAATCATTTTATGGTATAAATACCGTTTATAATTGAAATAGCACAGAAAATGGTCATTTTATGGTATAAATACTGTTTATAATCGAAATAGCACAGAAAATGGTTTTTTTTAATGCCTAATATATCTTAGAAATACGGTACTCATACAGTAAAGAATGATAACAGTAGACGTACCGTAAAATTTAGGTACATCTATTGAAATGCTACGAAAATTTTTACAATGTCGTTTTCCTTATTGAAAAATAATTATTTTACGGTATAAATACCGAGTTTTTACGGAAAAATAATAATTTTACTGTGTAAATACCGTTTTTAATCGAAACAGTACAAAAAACTGTTTTTTACACTTAATATACCTTAGAAATACGGTATTCATACCGTAAAGAGTGAAAATGGTAGAAGTACCGTGAAATTTACGGTACATCTACTGGAATTTTACAAAAATTTTTTACAGTGTACTTGTTCAGAACGATGCTGACAAAAATGAATGAAAGAAAGTTATTTCAAAGATCTGAAGTCCGGGAGAAAGTAAGGAAAAATGAAAAATCGGAATCTCGTTAGTTCGAATTAAATGAAGTGAAGGGAAAATGAGTTCGAATAAATGAAAAATTTTAATGATATTCTGCTATATTGAAAATTTCGGGACTTCATGCTTAGTTCGAATTAAATGAAGATTCGATTTATCCGATTTCGAATTAACGAGAGCCGACTGTATTATTTTTAAAGTGATAAATGTGAAAAAAATATTCACTGTAATAAAGTATATGGGTGGGTGTTTCAGACCAATATACGAATGCAGAATGAAATGTAAAATATCATTAGATGTTAATAAATTTCCTGCAGTATTTGAGAACCCTTGAAAATCAGGGGTCCTGGGAGCGTGCCCTATCGTAAATCAAGCACTGATCAGAGTAAAAAGTTTATTTCTGACTAAACTCTTTTTTTTAGACAACATTGCACGCTTGGTTTCTGAAATATTCACAGTTCACGCCCCCCAAATACCTTTAACTTGTTTATTCGGGAGCACTTCGCATGTGTAATGATCTGTATTTGGAAGAATGCCGTAAACGGTTTAAGGTCCACAATCAACTGGACTCACCGAAGCATTTGGAAAGAAGAGGTCGCTTTGGCGCCATGCAGCCTATTCTTTTCACGTTTTTGCTGTTTCTTTTCATCTGAAAATTCGCAGCGGAAAATCGCTTTATTTTTCCATTCTGCTTGTTCCGCGGCAGTAAAACGTTTTTGGATCGGCGAAGCGAAACTTGTATGGTTCGGTTTGTTCATCCACACAGAACACGGCTTGCATTTTGTTTTGGAATTCGATTAGATTCGAAGTACGAAAAGTCCTTTCACCGCCTTGCGTGCTGCATAATAGAACGGTCAATGCTGTGAGAGATGGTTGGATGAACTAGATGATAGTAGATCATAAATGGGCGTTCTATGCAAAAGAGGAATTTAAATGAATCAGTCATTTCCAGAACTGTTTAAGTCAAAAATTGGAAGATTTCGAGAAACAATAAAAACTGTGTTACGCAAAAATGCAAGCTATTTTAAATCTATTCTATTTTATGGTTATTAAACTTTAAAAGAAAAAAAACTTTTGCACTTAGGATATAAGTTATTGACTTAATGTTTATTTTTAGAGATTATATTACATTCGTGTCAAGTATTATTTTGCATAACATTCACCTTATTAACCTGGCAGGACGGCCGCGGGGTGTTTTGACACCCCATGGCTGAAAATATTCATGAACAGTCTCTCATTATAAACCGATATGGTCAGATCCATCAGTATCTACATCCAAGGACATCCAAGGTTATCTTCTGTGTGTAGAGTAGAGGTCTGCATGGGCCTGGGCCGCGCCGGCGGAATGGTACCAAATTTTCTGACGGACCGGGCCGACAAACAAAATAAAAGGACCGAACCGGGTCTGCTCCCCCCCCCCCCAAAAAAAAAAAAAATGAACAGACTATGCGGGTCGGGCCGATAAAAAAATTTAGCAGGTCTATCGGCCCGTTATAAAGATTTAAGAAGATTTGACTATAAAATATGAACTATTTTCAATGAATATGGCTTTAACAAGAATAACTATAAGTATGCGTCACGAGCCAATACTAGTTTGACAACGTTAATAGAGAAATGTAACTTGTACAGTGTAGAGATCGGCATCGAACAGTTACATTGTGTGTAACCCTTGCTTAATATATTTTTTAGCAATCTCGTGCCAGGCTAAGATCAGGCTTGAATTGTTTTCACATTTATAGACAAGCTGGGCCTGAACAAGACTTAATTTTTCTCAAGGTGTGTAGGGCAGACAGTATGATTTGTAAAGCTATTAATAGTGATAAGAACTTACGCTAACGTAGTATTTGGATATATACTTCTTGGTGATTCTTAAATTCATTTCTCAACAAAGCGAAAGTTTGACACATTTTCTGACTAATTTTTCACTGTAAAAGTATAAAATTGACAAGCCTGACTATTGAAGGTATTTAGAATCGAATAGCGTTTTTAATTTTTAGTAAATAAGATACTTGTATAACTTTGTTGAGATATAAGAGATTCTTGTCAAATGATTGCAGATTTTTCTCCCTTTCCATGTTGTCGCTTCAAGAAATTCTGTTCAAAACGCTAACTTTGACAGTATTTTCTTAAATTGTTTATGTCAAAAAATGGATAACGCCATTCGATTACATAGTTTTTGAATATTAACACTTGCTAATCTTATGCGTTTCCGAAAGAAAAAATTAATTCAGAAATGTATCAGAAAGTAATTGTTTTGGATTTGAGAATGAATTTGGATTTGGAATCTTTAATAAAATGATATAGAAATATTTTCATAAATCTACTTTTATAATACAGCTTCAAAAATTACGATGTTTTTTACTTTCTTTTTTTTTTCTTTTATTCTAAACCATATTAATTGTTTAATGAATCTTTATTTGAATATTGAAAATCTTTAAAAAAATCTTAATTATATGATAAAAATCTGAATTTTTTAGAAATAGTTGAAATTGTGTCGGGCCAGAACGGGACGGGTAAGAATGTGAAAATTAAAAATATAAGAATGTAATAAAGAAATGTAAAAATATAAACGGGCTGGTCCTGAAAATTCTGGCCCGCTAAATTTTTTTTATCGGTCCGGCCCATTTATTTCGTTTGTCCGCCAGCCCGCGGCCCTCGGGCCAGGCCCGGACCCCTTCAGATCTCTAATCTACGGTTGCTAGTCGTGATGACTAAATTTTTTGACTTGGCAACTAATTTTGACGTCTAAGTCAACAACCTTTGGCGATTTTTTTTTTCTCGCGATCATTTGACAAAAATTGCATTTTCCGCAATCCTCTGACGAAAATCCCACGTTTTTTCGCGACCCTCTGATCGCGTTTTTCAGGGACTCTTTGATGAAAGCCGCGGTGTTTTTTTGCGATCCTTTGATAAAATTAGCTTTTTTTCTGCGATCTTTTAACGAAATTCTCTTTGATTCTTAATTTTTTTGAGAAATTAAACCCTGGTAACGACTGGAATGCTTGAGTTTTAGGAGCCACTAACCCGGTCCCGATTAACGGGTTTCTAATGTACAAAAATGTTTAAATGCTGCATCAAAATGACGTAATATTTTCTTTGTTTTTTACTCCGCCTATAATGAGACTAAAAATTTCTTTCAGAAATGGAGGTGTTACCTAAAAAAGAAGCAAATTATCAGTATAAATACGATCAATTTCAGAGTTCGACAGTAATGCATGGAAACATAACATCGCTTTATTTTATTGATATCAATATAAACTTATTCATTTATTTTGATAACCCTAATATATTTTCAATGAAAACGTTCTCGATATTTTATCAAAAACGAAAAATCAAGTTGAAAAAGAATTAGATTTATTTTTCTGTTGCTAAGCGACCGAATGCGAGAGGAGTCGAAACTCAGATCGATTGAAAATCTAGCGCCCCCCCCCCCCCCCACCGCTTATCCTTCTGAATAAATTCACATTCGGCATCATATTTTTAAAAATATTTCCAGCATTAGTAATTTGGATAACATTTGCCGTGAATTTGTCTCTTAATGTACATTCTAGACTTAGTAGCGAATAAAATGTAAAAGATCAAGGGTGGGGAGGAGGGTGCTATCACCTTTCCCTTGAGAAATGATAAAAGTTCTTCATGCCGACTTATCTAAGTCAATTTTATTACTTTTTAACTTCTTAAGTGATGGAAACGGATAAATGCATCTTTTAGATTCGCCGTTGAATAAAAAAATTTTGAACTACGACTCTTATATAATAACTAGCAAACCCCGCGCGGCTTTGCTCGCGTAATAGTTTGAAGTATGCGAAGTGATATTTGTATGTCTAAATTTTATTATAAGAAATTATAATTTCAGGAATAGTTCAAAAATTTCTATTTAAGCCTCAGTTTGGCTAAATTTCGTTATTACACTTCATTATTCCGAAATGAGACTTAAAATAATTAGACGAACTAAAACTAATTCTAAATAAATGATAGCTTAGAAAATATTTTGAAACTTTTATGCTCAATTCACACGTTCCTTTCAGTATTCGCGTGAAGTATTTAATTTTTTAGAAACAATCTTCATAGTATGTTTCTCTTGTAAGTTATTAATTTACATCTTAAAATTAACCATCGTGTCAAAATCCGAGTTTCTTTTCTAAGGTTCTACCATCTTTTGAGAGGTGGTTGCATTAATAGTCCAAGAGCCGACCGCACAAAACCCTAACTCATCGAGCACAAGAAAAAATCCTTTATTTTGTGGAAGAGTAAGGGGAATCTAATCATCTATGTCTGCCGGAAGCGAAGTGGTGCATAAGTCAATAAAAATAATACTGCCCAGTTAAACTAATGGCATTGAGCTCACAGGCCACGCATATTAATTACACATTACAGCCTTATATTTTCAAGGGTTATTTCCGATCGAAAAAAAAAATCGAAGGAGGGGAAACAGCTTCTTTTTTCCTTTCTTTTATACTTAATCATTGAATCCCCTAAGCTAATCACGGACATGCTTTATCATATAAAAGATCTATATCCAAAATTCAGTGCAAATCGGAAAATTCTTAATAAAAACCCATTTATATAATTTAAGAGGAGTTATCCCCCTCTTTTTTATACTTAACCATTAAACTTCCAAAACTATTCAGAGATTTGAACGAAATCTGATTATTCTGCATCTAAAACCCATTTATATCAATTAAGAGGAGGGGCATTAGAACCCCCGTTCCCCCTGTTTATACTTATACAATGAACACCTAATACCAATCACTGAGGCGCGTCATTAGAATGATCTTATACCTAAATTTTGAACTAAAACTGATAATTCTGAATGAAAAACCCATTTATATCAATTAAGGGAAGGGGCATGAGCCCCCGTTCCCCCTCTTAGACTTATCGAATGAACTCCAAAAATTAATCAGGGAAGCGCCTTATCAGGATAATCCTGTGTACAAAATTTCAAGTGGATAGGATACTTTTATCATGAGTTATGGCGTTACGCACGTACATACAGAACGGGCGGGCACATAAGCTTTTAGGCTATAATAGCCTGTGAGCTAAAAACTGATACCACCAGTGTTTGACTCGTAGACTAATCATTATGTTTTCCTGCACCCAATTTTCCATGTTTTCATACTTTTAATTGTACGGCAAACACAGTGTTAAACATACGAGTGAACCACTAGTGGTATCAATTTTGGCTTATGCACTACTTCGCTTCCGACAGACATGGATGATTAGATTTCCCTATTACTACTCTTCCATAAAATAAAGGAATTTCTCTTGTGCTCGATGACTTAGAATTTTGTGCGGTCGGCTCTTGGACTATAACATAAAATGCCTATGTTGAAAAAGGGACTGTCACCTTTAATTTGCCAACTTTAATTTTAAAATCGGTTCGGTATTTCCTAATATTCAATAGAAAAACAATTTAGTAAGTTTTTAAAGGATTTTTTGAACATTTGTTGTTCTTACTTATCCCAGGTAGAAGCGGCACCTGCATAGAATACAGATTATATGTAAGATCGGAGAGTGTTTCTACCATTGATTCGCACAGAGTTGGGCAGTATCGAAAATACATGTATTTGAAATACATTTTCAAAATACATTTGTATTTTGTATTTTGTATTTTAACCCAACGAAACGAAAGTATTTTAGGAATGTATTTTGTAATGCTTTTTCCAAGTATTTTGTATTTTGAAAATACATTTTATAGAAAATACATTTTTAGAGAATTTAAACTTTGCGGTCCTGTAAACCGCAAATCAAAGATTCGCAACAAGGAAATATCGTGCATTTTGTTTAGTCTTTAAATTCATTTCTGGGCGTTAATATAAACACACTTTTTCAAGTTGTGGTTCGACAGAGATTGTAAATGAACAGGATGTATAGCTTCTCCAGAAGCTTTTATGCTGAATGGTTACAAAAATAATGTTATAAATGTTGCTGTTGCTGCGAGAATTAAAAAACAAAATGTTTGTGATAGACAAGAAAGACCATAAAGAGTTTCATTTCTTATTAGTTTATTTTTTCCCTCAAGTACGTTAGAAGTGTAATGTAACGCTGTTATCTATTATAAAGGCTCCTGAAAAGTTGAATAATTCTTTTGACGTTTCCAATGAAAATCTACCAAGAAAATAATTTTATTGCGATAATACACGGTGTGCAATAAATATCTGCACCGACCGGACCCGAACCTTACTTTTTTCCCCTTAAGGATTGGGCCCAGCCAGAGCGGGCCTAAATTATTTTTTCCATTTTATTCCGCGATTGATTTCATTCTTCCTAAGTCTTCACGGACCAAACTATTCAGTTCCGGTTTTGTGCCATTCCGTACGAAAAACATTTTCTAGGTTTAGCCAGGTCTCTTCAAAGGTCAGTAAAATTTGGCTTGGCCTAAATTTTTTTGCAAAAAATGCATATATTCAGAGATCAGTACAATTTGGCCTGACCTAAAAATTTGTGCAAAAAATTCATATACTTTTAAATTGCTGTCTCTCTACAAATAAACATAATAATTATTTTTTTAAGCATCGTATAGGCTTATTAAAATATAGATAAAAGTATGAAAAAGAACCTGCTTATGACGAAAATTTGTTTTAAACTGAAAAGCTGTGTTCCTCTATGCAAAATGAATACAATAATACGTGTGGAAGTATATCCCCCCTCCCTTAATTTAGATTAATTGTTTTTTCATGCAGAATTTACTGATTTGCTTCAAATTTTGGAGATAGGTTCATTTTGATAAGACGCTCCCCCTGATTTGTTTTGGGAATTCATTGAATAAGTATAAAGAGAAGGGCATCGACAGGATTACCCCTCTTAATTTAGGTAAATGGTTTTTCATGCAGAATTAACCGATTTGCTCCAATTTTTGGATACAGGTTCATAGTGATAAGACGCTTCCCAGATTAGTTTTGCTGATATTTTGTTAAGTTATAAAAGGGGTTACAGCGATTATCCCCCTTAAGTTAGATAAATGGGTTTTTATGCAGAATTATCTGATTTGCTTTAAAATTGGATATACGTTCTTTCTGATAAGGCTAATCTCTAAATACTTTTTGAGATTTAATGATTAAGTATAAAGAGGGGGAATTGCGGGGAGGGTATTTCCCCTTTAATTTGTTTTTCGAACGGCACTTTTCCTTGAAAATATAAAGGCTGTAATATACAATTAGTGACCATAGCCTGTGAGTTCAATGCCATCTGTTTAACTCCACAATATTCTTTTTATTTGTTACTCTATATCTCCGAAATTGAGCCGCATGTGTGCGTTGCTGAAAGGGAGTAAAAGTCAAAAGTGGAAACGACCCTTTATGAAAATATTTTTGTTTACTGTATGAAATGAGGCCTCAAATTAGAATTTAGACTGATTTCTTTCTTTCTTATTTCATTTTAACACTCATTCATTTAATTTTTAACACTTTCTAACAAAGTTTAAAAGTATTCATGAATTCGGTTTGCTTGTCTGTCTGTCTGTCCATGCTCTAACTTGCGGGAATACGATCCGATTTCCATGAAATTGATAGTTGTTATTGAACATCCCTGAAACAGGGGGTACATTAAAGAATTAAAGATTTTTTAATGCTATATGGTGAATTTATTTGGCTAATATTTTTTTCATTTGGCGAATGTTTTTTTATTTTGAATTAGCCAAATTACTAACGTTGGTCAAATGTTAGCGATAACACTATATACAGATAGTAGAAATTGGGTTTTCAAATGCATTATGCCTTTTCAAATTCTCTATTTAGATATCTTTAATAAACTATAAAATTTTGATACAGTATTCTGAATGTGTTGGAAAATGTTTCACAACCTATGCTAATAAGGATGCATCATTTTCGTCATTTTTTCTTTATTTTGGAAATTATGTTATAATTTCAAAAGTTTAATCAGTTTTGTAAACTCGCTTTGCATTTATATAGTACAACATGCAGCAATTTTCAAAATTTGAAAATGTATTTTGTATTTTGAATGTATTTTGAAAATACATGTATTTTGTATTTTGAAAATTTTTCTTTTGAAAAGTATTTTGTATTTTGTATTTTAGGTTCTAAAACCAATGTATTTTGTATTTTGTATCGAAAATGATTTTTCGATGTATTTTGCCCAACTCTGGATTCGCAACCTCTACTTTTATAATCGCTTTACTACTTCCTGAACTTGCATAGAAATTGTAATTCAGGAATCGCTTTTTAGGGAAGGAGGCTTTTCGCTATTTCCCTTTGCTTCAGAACTTTTAAATTTTGAATATACTTCCGACTGTTCTTAGAAAACATTTACATTTTATAAGTATCTACCATGCCATATTTAAAGTTTCTACACAATTTAGTACAATAGAAATCGCCGTTTTGAATATTTTTGCTCCTGCAACCCTCTGTTGATAGTGTTACCGATGTAAAATATAGCTTATGTTTGTTATGTTTTAACAGATTGTATAACCACCAATTTACTTTTGAAATCGGTTTAATACTTTCTGAGATTGCTTACAAATTGCTATTTAGAACGTTTTTAGGAAGCTTTTCGCGCATTTTTACCTCTTTTAAAATACAAATTTTAGAGGAAATGTTGTTAGAGATCATTTATATCTTATAAATTACCATGCTAAATTTTATGTTTCTAGGCCTTTCAGTAACACAAAAATTACATTTTTAGAGCGTTTTTTGCTCCTGCATCTCTTTGGTGGTAGTGACACCGGCATAGTCTATGTTGGAGAAAGGACTGTCACCATCATTTTGACATCATTATTTTAAAAATTGGCTCGTTACTTCCCGAGATTGTTTAAAAATCGCTATTTAGAACGTTTTTGGAACACATTTCGCGCATTTTCACCCCTTTTAAATTTCGTATTTTTTAATAAATGTTCTTAGTGATCATTTTATACCTTATGAGTAATTAACATGTCGAATTTCATGTTTCTAAGTCCTTCAGTAACACAAAATTCGCATTTTTAGAACGATTTTTTCCTGCACCTTTTTTCGGGTTAATAGCATCGACATAAGATATAGCCTATGTTTGAATCGAGGTGAACACCATCATTTTGGTACCATTACTTTTAAAATATGTTAGGTAGTTCCAGAGATCAGCCTCTACAAATAAACAAACTATACCTCTTTATAATATAGGTATAAGGAAAAAAAATGTATAAAAATTATATGCAAATGGTCATCAAATTAGATATTAAAAACGTAAGAATTCAATTTTCAGACAGTTATCTAATGTTATGTTTTTTTTTAGTAATATTTCTTTTTGTATAAATTATTTTAATATTCCAAATTTAAAAAGTACTCTCGTTAAGATATTTTTAATACGGCTTTTTTATAATGCTTTGTGTATCTCATATTTAAAATTAGTCTTCCTTTTTTTTTCTTAGTAGCGAAAACCCTGGACATTTCTTTTTTTTTCTATTTATTTTATGATCGTTCTCGTTCTCACGAGAATAAAGGCATTGTTGTGTATGAAAGTGAAAGTTTCCCATCCCCTTATCTAGCGTAAATAACACCCGTTCGTACGAATGCTTTTACTGCCCTGGAATAATTGTACTATTTGAGTAAAGTGGTCCTTTGTTAATTTTTTTCGAAGAAGAGTAGCTTCTGACTTGTTTGTAAAGGGGATATATTAAGCCCTGTTAAAAATTGGCCCACACGCATAGTTTATTGCTTACGTACGTGAATGAATAGTACCCTAAAATTTTATAACCCATGACAAACGTTGACTGTCATTTGAGGCGGAGTAGATATTTTCCCAGACCCTTAAAGTTTTTATGACCGATTTGAGATAATAGGGCAAATTCACGGATATCGGCGAGCACTGGTTTGCAAGCAGGTGCAAAACTTAGAGACAGCTGGCCCTGCTACTGACCACGTGATCGAGAATAGGGGATGCGAGCGATGACCATATTTGGTCATGAGAGAGGGTGACTATTGCATTGGCCAATGAGATGGACTCTAGGAACAGGAGAGAAAGGGGAAGGCATTAGTATTCCTTGTATTTTGGGGCCCCTTTTGATTTGCAGAGGGACGTGCAATTGGTTTTTTGGAAATAAAGAGAGTCTTGGTCAGAGCTTCGTATGGAGAGCATCTAGTAAACGATTGCGGATAAGTCTTGTCTCCCCCCCTCCCCTGTTTTTTTTAATCTGGGAGAGGGGAGGCCAAAAGAGTACTTCGAGATTAGCAGTCTAAGAAAAAGCACGTCGTGAGTAAGTCAAGAAAAAGTGCTACCTGCCGGAAAGAATCGAGAGCTTACCGTGAAAGAATGTTTCCTCCGTTCTAACCTTCACCGTAAGCTGTGGAATGATTTGCAGTCTAAGAGAAAGCACTCCAAGTGTACGTCAAGTAGAAATGCTACCTGCCGGAGAGAGCCGAGATCTTGCCGTGAAAGAATATCCCCTCCGATCTGGCCTTCACCGTGAGCAATGGAGTGATTAGCGATATAAGACAACACACTCCAAGTGTACGTCAGGAAGAAATGCTACCTGCCGGAGAGAACCGAGATCTTGCCGTGAAAGACTGTCTCCACCGATTTAGCCTTCACCGTGAGCAGTGAAATAATTAGCAATCTAAGACAAGACACTCCAAGTGCTAGTCAAGAAAAAGTACTACCTGCCGGAGCGAGCCGAGAGTTTGCCGCGAAACAATATCCCTTCCGATTTTGCCTTCACCGTGAGCGGTAGAATGATTAGCGGTCTAAGACGAAAACTTGAAAGAATTCAGCTGATGCTTAAACTGAGTATAGACACTGGGAATTCTGTGTAGGGACTGTTACTCTGGTGCATGGAAGACGTATTTACTATTGTCCATCATATAAGTGAAAAACACCCAAAATGGGTAAAATTGAAAGAATTCAGCTGCTGGTAAGAGATATATTCTGTATTTAATCTTAAACAATTTTTATTTTAGTGAGTAATCTTGTAGTGATTTTGTATTTCCATATATCTACAACAAAGGTTGTATTAGTGAATTCAGATGTTTTTTTTTGTTTTTCATTTTTATGTTAAATTAAATAAAGGAGAATGTATATAAAGGATATGCTTTAGTATAGTTTTTTTTAGCATCTTAGGTCCTAGTATATGTTTAACGTCTAGATGTTTTGCCCAAGCTTCAACTTAGCATTACCGGTGTGCAGAGTTGGTGTGGTAGCTTAGTAGGGTGATAGGTTATCAACTTCTCGGGTCGTCGTCTGATCTGTTCTAGGCGATTATCTTCATTCTACTTTTCAACCGGGGTACTGCATTGTTTTTTTTTTATTTAATCTTTTCTTTCATTTTGGATTTAATTTTAAATATTTTTTGTTAGGACTTTCTTTAACTGACCTTTTGTGGTCATTTAGCTAAAAAAATAAAATTCTTGTTTTTGTTCAAAACTAATAATGTTTATTTTTTTTTCAACGAGGGGGAGCTCTTGTTATGTTTTTTTTTAGTAATATTTCTTTTTGTATAAATTATTTTAATATTCCAAATTTAAAAAGTACTCTCGTTAAGATATTTTTAATACGGCTTTTTTATAATGCTTTGTGTATCTCATATTTAAAATTAGTCTTCCTTTTTTTTTCTTAGTAGCGAAAACCCTGGACATTTCTTTTTTTTTCTATTTATTTTATGATCGTTCTCGTTCTCACGAGAATAAAGGCATTGTTGTGTATGAAAGTGAAAGTTTCCCATCCCCTTATCTAGCGTAAATAACACCCGTTCGTACGAATGCTTTTACTGCCCTGGAATAATTGTACTATTTGAGTAAAGTGGTCCTTTGTTAATTTTTTTCGAAGAAGAGTAGCTTCTGACTTGTTTGTAAAGGGGATATATTAAGCCCTGTTAAAAATTGGCCCACACGCATAGTTTATTGCTTACGTACGTGAATGAATAGTACCCTAAAATTTTATAACCCATGACAAACGTTGACTGTCATTTGAGGCGGAGTAGATATTTTCCCAGACCCTTAAAGTTTTTATGACCGATTTGAGATAATAGGGCAAATTCACGGATATCGGCGAGCACTGGTTTGCAAGCAGGTGCAAAACTTAGAGACAGCTGGCCCTGCTACTGACCACGTGATCGAGAATAGGGGATGCGAGCGATGACCATATTTGGTCATGAGAGAGGGTGACTATTGCATTGGCCAATGAGATGGACTCTAGGAACAGGAGAGAAAGGGGAAGGCATTAGTATTCCTTGTATTTTGGGGCCCCTTTTGATTTGCAGAGGGACGTGCAATTGGTTTTTTGGAAATAAAGAGAGTCTTGGTCAGAGCTTCGTATGGAGAGCATCTAGTAAACGATTGCGGATAAGTCTTGTCTCCCCCCCTCCCCTGTTTTTTTTAATCTGGGAGAGGGGAGGCCAAAAGAGTACTTCGAGATTAGCAGTCTAAGAAAAAGCACGTCGTGAGTAAGTCAAGAAAAAGTGCTACCTGCCGGAAAGAATCGAGAGCTTGCCGTGAAAGAATGTTTCCTCCGTTCTAACCTTCACCGTAAGCTGTGGAATGATTTGCAGTCTAAGAGAAAGCACTCCAAGTGTACGTCAAGTAGAAATGCTACCTGCCGGAGAGAGCCGAGATCTTGCCGTGAAAGAATATCCCCTCCGATCTGGCCTTCACCGTGAGCAATGGAGTGATTAGCGATATAAGACAACACACTCCAAGTGTACGTCAGGAAGAAATGCTACCTGCCGGAGAGAACCGAGATCTTGCCGTGAAAGACTGTCTCCACCGATTTAGCCTTCACCGTGAGCAGTGAAATAATTAGCAATCTAAGACAAGACACTCCAAGTGCTAGTCAAGAAAAAGTACTACCTGCCGGAGCGAGCCGAGAGTTTGCCGCGAAACAATATCCCTTCCGATTTTGCCTTCACCGTGAGCGGTAGAATGATTAGCGGTCTAAGACGAAAACTTGAAAGAATTCAGCTGATGCTTAAACTGAGTATAGACACTGGGAATTCTGTGTAGGGACTGTTACTCTGGTGCATGGAAGACGTATTTACTATTGTCCATCATATAAGTGAAAAACACCCAAAATGGGTAAAATTGAAAGAATTCAGCTGCTGGTAAGAGATATATTCTGTATTTAATCTTAAACAATTTTTATTTTAGTGAGTAATCTTGTAGTGATTTTGTATTTCCATATATCTACAACAAAGGTTGTATTAGTGAATTCAGATGTTTTTTTTTGTTTTTCATTTTTATGTTAAATTAAATAAAGGAGAATGTATATAAAGGATATGCTTTAGTATAGTTTTTTTTAGCATCTTAGGTCCTAGTATATGTTTAACGTCTAGATGTTTTGCCCAAGCTTCAACTTAGCATTACCGGTGTGCAGAGTTGGTGTGGTAGCTTAGTAGGGTGATAGGTTATCAACTTCTCGGGTCGTCGTCTGATCTGTTCTAGGCGATTATCTTCATTCTACTTTTCAACCGGGGTACTGCATTGTTTTTTTTTTATTTAATCTTTTCTTTCATTTTGGATTTAATTTTAAATATTTTTTGTTAGGACTTTCTTTAACTGACCTTTTGTGGTCATTTAGCTAAAAAAATAAAATTCTTGTTTTTGTTCAAAACTAATAATGTTTATTTTTTTTTCAACGAGGGGGAGCTCTTGTTATGTTTTTTTTTAGTAATATTTCTTTTTGTATAAATTATTTTAATATTCCAAATTTAAAAAGTACTCTCGTTAAGATATTTTTAATACGGCTTTTTTATAATGCTTTGTGTATCTCATATTTAAAATTAGTCTTCCTTTTTTTTTCTTAGTAGCGAAAACCCTGGACATTTCTTTTTTTTTCTATTTATTTTATGATCGTTCTCGTTCTCACGAGAATAAAGGCATTGTTGTGTATGAAAGTGAAAGTTTCCCATCCCCTTATCTAGCGTAAATAACACCCGTTCGTACGAATGCTTTTACTGCCCTGGAATAATTGTACTATTTGAGTAAAGTGGTCCTTTGTTAATTTTTTTCGAAGAAGAGTAGCTTCTGACTTGTTTGTAAAGGGGATATATTAAGCCCTGTTAAAAATTGGCCCACACGCATAGTTTATTGCTTACGTACGTGAATGAATAGTACCCTAAAATTTTATAACCCATGACAAACGTTGACTGTCATTTGAGGCGGAGTAGATATTTTCCCAGACCCTTAAAGTTTTTATGACCGATTTGAGATAATAGGGCAAATTCACGGATATCGGCGAGCACTGGTTTGCAAGCAGGTGCAACACTTAGAGACAGCTGGCCCTGCTACTGACCACGTGATCGAGAATAGGGGATGCGAGCGATGACCATATTTGGTCATGAGAGAGGGTGACTATTGCATTGGCCAATGAGATGGACTCTAGGAACAGGAGAGAAAGGGGAAGGCATTAGTATTCCTTGTATTTTGGGGCCCCTTTTGATTTGCAGAGGGACGTGCAATTGGTTTTTTGGAAATAAAGAGAGTCTTGGTCAGAGCTTCGTATGGAGAGCATCTAGTAAACGATTGCGGATAAGTCTTGTCTCCCCCCCTCCCCTGTTTTTTTTAATCTGGGAGAGGGGAGGCCAAAAGAGTACTTCGAGATTAGCAGTCTAAGAAAAAGCACGTCGTGAGTAAGTCAAGAAAAAGTGCTACCTGCCGGAAAGAATCGAGAGCTTGCCGTGAAAGAATGTTTCCTCCGTTCTAACCTTCACCGTAAGCTGTGGAATGATTTGCAGTCTAAGAGAAAGCACTCCAAGTGTACGTCAAGTAGAAATGCTACCTGCCGGAGAGAGCCGAGATCTTGCCGTGAAAGAATATCCCCTCCGATCTGGCCTTCACCGTGAGCAATGGAGTGATTAGCGATATAAGACAACACACTCCAAGTGTACGTCAGGAAGAAATGCTACCTGCCGGAGAGAACCGAGATCTTGCCGTGAAAGACTGTCTCCACCGATTTAGCCTTCACCGTGAGCAGTGAAATAATTAGCAATCTAAGACAAGACACTCCAAGTGCTAGTCAAGAAAAAGTACTACCTGCCGGAGCGAGCCGAGAGTTTGCCGCGAAACAATATCCCTTCCGATTTTGCCTTCACCGTGAGCGGTAGAATGATTAGCGGTCTAAGACGAAAACTTGAAAGAATTCAGCTGATGCTTAAACTGAGTATAGACACTGGGAATTCTGTGTAGGGACTGTTACTCTGGTGCATGGAAGACGTATTTACTATTGTCCATCATATAAGTGAAAAACACCCAAAATGGGTAAAATTGAAAGAATTCAGCTGCTGGTAAGAGATATATTCTGTATTTAATCTTAAACAATTTTTATTTTAGTGAGTAATCTTGTAGTGATTTTGTATTTCCATATATCTACAACAAAGGTTGTATTAGTGAATTCAGATGTTTTTTTTTGTTTTTCATTTTTATGTTAAATTAAATAAAGGAGAATGTATATAAAGGATATGCTTTAGTATAGTTTTTTTTTTTTTAGTTTTTTTTTTTTATTTATCCTACCTTGATATTAATTTAATTGAATTCTAACCTCAATAGTATCGAAATAACTATACTAAGTTTTGTAATACCATAAAATTAAAGTAGTTTCTTCGAATGTTTGGAAGTAAAATAATTTTCAACCATTACCTATTTTTTTTATTTGGAATTTTTAAATAACTTTTAAAAAAAAAAAATAAAAAGATAATTCAATAAATAATTAAAAATCATATTAACACTGATTAATTAATATACTATTGCTTAAACTGAGCAAAGATACTTGACTAGGCAATAAAAATTTTTTATAGCAAAAACTGTTAAGAAATTCACTTGATTTTAAATGAATTAACTTATCTTATAAACAAAAAAAAAGAAAAAAAAAAAAATGGAGAAATTAAATTAAATGTACTAGCACTATACGAAACTGGCCAAAAATATCATTGTTGATTTCTGGGGTGTTTATGTTTATTATTTCTAGTTTTTTAATTTATTCAAAATTATATCTTTCTTTGCCTTCTTGAAAATAAGAAGGATTTCAGGATCTTTCTTCTCTCTTTTGTAATGCTAGACTGAATCTTGTATTTTTAAATTGTTAGTATGAGCTTAATATCTCAGGAATCAACATTGATAAATGTTGGGTTCTACTGCAGATCAAGGTTTAGTACTTGAGACTGGGTCAGATTGAGAATCTTGCTGTGTTCCTTCTTATTTACTTGTTATCTTTAAATTTTAAGGAATCTTAAATTACATTTGTGTTTATCCTTTTTTTTTTTTTGTTTTAATTTGTCTTTTAGTTTATTTATTTTAGTGATTTCTTATTGTTAACTGGTGTAATCTCAACTCATTTAATTCTTTTTTTTTATATAAGCATCTTGTTTATTTAATTAAACCAACAACAAGATTCATGTAATTGGAAATTTGACCCAGATCTCATTGAATTTTTTGATAAAGCTGAAGAATATCTATTGATCTATATCAACTAATATAATTTGCTGAGCAGAAGTTGCAATTAATTAAAATAATGAACTGTTGCAGAAGTTTAAATAAAAAGAACCCAACACTAATAGCTACCGAATAGACATTTCTGTAAGTTCTTAAATATATTTTATTGCTTTATTAATAAACGAATGAGGAATGCAACTTTTCAAACACATGGTACCCTAATTCGAAACACAGTAAGTCCATTGTCCGCAGAACAAGTACATAGATGATAACAAAAAATATCACGTAAGTGTAAAGGTATAGATAAAAATATGTATAAAATTTATGTGTTAAAAAATATTTTACAAATAATAAATGAAAATTACTAAAGGTGATGAAATTAGGCATTAACCCTTTATCTACCACATTATGAATTCATGAAAATTTCGCATTCTAAAGCATTTTACGTGAATTGTTTAAACTAAATTAAAAGATTTACGTAATCATTTAATAAATATTTAAAGGTTTTTAGAAGGATTTAGAAGGACAGGGGTTTTGAGCAATTTTTATACCGCTCAAATCTTTTATTTTTAATTATTTTCTTAGTATTTTGTAGAATTATATAATGTACAAATATGATGTTCTTTCAATAGAAATACAGAAATATTTCCGCATTGAAAAATCCACATCTCCAGCCAAGAAAGTTGAAAAGATGCAAAGGCAAAATAAATCATCCTTTTAAAAATATTTTTGTTCTGTATAACCAATAATACTTTTGGAACAAGATAAAGTAATGTATCTCTAACTCATTCTAAACAGTATTACAACTAACTGACGTATTAAAAGAATTTTATAATAAGTTATTTTAATGGTACTTATAACTACCGTCGGTAGATAAAGGGTTAAAAGCGTAACAATCCAATTTTCAGACAGTTATATCTACAGCTACCGAATAAACCTTTCTTTAAGTTTTTAAATACATTTTATTGCTTTATATATAAACGAATAAACGGTTTTATAAGGAATGCAACTTTTCAAATACCTGCTACCATAAATCAGAACACAGAAAGTCCATTGTCCGCAGAACAAGTATATGGATGACAACAAAAAATATTTGCAGTGCTTTTCACAATGAAAGGACAAAGAATGAAAGAAGGAAATGGAATATTTTTTTCTTCTCTTTGTGGACCACTCTAAAATATATTACCGCTAATGCTCAAATAATTTCGAATAACTATTGGAAAGAAAGCTTTTTAGGGTGGAATGTTTGGCCTATTAGGTTATTGTATTGGACGTCAAAATAATGCTGCGTAAATGGTTGCCTTTACAGCAGGGCTATGGAGTCGGCGGGAAAAATGGCCTATTCCGATTACGAAAATTTTAATTATTTCGTCTCCGACTCCGGGCTAGCCAATAAACTAGTGGTGTTACTGTTGATTAAAATTATAAGGGAGCGTTAGAAAGATAAAGAAAAAATTTCACTATATTTCGGCATTAATTCATTTCTTATAGCTTTGAAAGAAAGAAAAAAATATTTTCCGCTTTACTAATTTTTCAATTTCGCTTCCCACAAACTCGAAAAATCCAATTATCGAAATCTAAAGAAGAATTTAAAACTGAAATTTTACCATTTTAGATCCGTGGACTGGAAAAGTGGAATTTTTTACAATTTTTATGCTAATTACTGTTTTCCAAAACCAAAAAAATTTTGAGGGAAAGGAATGTATATATATATAAATTATACATATATACAGACTTGTATAAAACCAAACACTTTCTGCGCACATAATAATGAGTCAAAAACTTTCTGCAAATTAATTTCATGTTAGGTGTAATTCGCGTTTTTTGCGCGATTCATGGTCGTAATTTGCGTTTTTTGAGCGATTTATGGACGTAATTCGCGTTTTTTATGCGACTCGTGAGCGTAATTCGCATTTGTTACGCGATTTATGGACGTAATTCGCTATTTTTATGCGATCCATGGATGTAATTCGCGTTTTTTATGCGATTTATGAAAGTAATTGGCATTTTTTTACACGATTCATGGACGTAATTCGCTTTTTTATGACCGTAATTCGCAATTTTTACACGATTAATGGACATAATTTGCGTTTTTTAAACGATTTGCGGACGTAATTTGCTTTTTTGTACGTGATTCATGGACGTAATTCACGTTTATTGTGCGATTCATGGACGTAATTCACGTTTATTGTGCGATTCATGGATGTAATTTGCGATTTTTATGCGATTTATGAATATAATTTGCATTTTTTTGAGCGATTTATGAACGTAATTCGCATTTTTCATGTGGTTCATGAACGTAATTCGCTTTTTTTCATGCGGATCATGAACGTAATTCGAGTTTTTATGCGAACCATGGACGCAATTCACTAGTTTTATGCCATTCATGGACGTAATTTACGTTTTTTGAGCTTTCTGTAGAAGAAATTCGTGATTTTTCAGCGATTTATGGCCGTAATTCACGTTTTTTATGCGATTTATGAACGTAATTCGCATTTTTTTACACGATTCATGGACGTAATTCGCATTTTTTGAGTGATTTATGGACTTAATTCGCGTCTTATAAACGATTCATGGAAGTAATTCGCGTTTTTTAAGCGATTCATGGACGTAATTCATGTTTTTTACGCGATTCATGGATGTAATTCACGTTTTTTACACGATTTATGCACGGGGTTCGTGTTTTTTATGAGACCCATGCATAAAATTCGCATTTTTTACTCAGCTTTTGGACGAAATTCACGTTTTTTACGCGATTCTTTGTTGAAATTCGCGATTTTTTTCGAGGCTTTTTGATGACATTCGCGTTAACAGTAAATAATTCGTTCATAAAATTGAGGGAATATTTTTATTTTTTGGTACTAAAAAAAGTTATAAAACTAAAAATTGTTTCTTTCTTAAAATTTTCTGCAAATTTCATAAAATTTTCTGCGCACGGCGTGCGCGCGTGCGTCTATATTATGCGACTCTGCATATATATATATAAATGAAATTTTACAAGTTCAGAAAAAATACGGGATTTACTAGAGTTTTTAATAAAACACGATTTTCATCTACTGTGTACCCCGGGTAACATATTGAAAATCTTTAACTTGAATAGCCTGATATAATCCAAAAATAACAACAATAATGCATTTTATGGATTTAAAATTACATTTAATCCATTTAATTTCGCTTTAAACTGCCTAACAATAAAAAAAAAAAAAAAAGCCGGAGTCGGAGTTGGCTTGTTTTTTAACGACTCCCATTCCGGCTCTTTTGCCCAAAAATGGGCCCGTCTCCGACTCCGCAACCCTGCTATACAGAGTGCGTTCTGTTTAATGCAAATCCCCTTAAGACGTATCTCCGGTTAACCGTTTATTTACCAAATTATTTATCAAGAAATTGATCCACCTCGATAATTATCTTCTTTAATATATGAAAGTACGCTGCAATTTTTAGATAATACTAATATAAAATTTAGATATGTTTTTTTTTTTTCATTAAAACTGATTAAATCTATCGGTAGTTATAATTTTTTTATGAAACATTTACAAAAATAATCAGATTAATTAACCAAAACTACTATTTTGAAACTATCCCAATACTTAAAAAAGCAATGAGTTTAAATGTATCATGATCCTCTATAACACTTTTGCATTAAAATATGTTTTGTATAATTTTATTTAAAGAAAAAAAAAGAATTACCTATAAAAATGAATAATAAAGCTAGCACTTTTTGAAACTATTTACCTTGGATTGTTTCTCTATTCTGTCTAAATTTGATAGAGAAGAGTGTTTTGTGTGGAAAAAAACTGCATTAACCTTTTTAATGCGAAGGAGCGCCGTCGCGCTGCTCTGAAAAGTGCCAAAGTAAAAAAGATATTTTTTCAGACAGCATAAAAAAAACTGCAGAAATAAAATGCTAATGTCTTTCATTCACAGTTTATCGTTTGCAATTAGAAACTCCTTACATTTTAGTATCTCTGTTGCTAGGCGACAATAAATGAAATAAATTTAAATAGCACTTTATCAAACACTGCGCGCGCCAAAAGTGAACTGTCAAAAGGAGCGCTATCGCAATGCTGGCATTTTTTACAACTATCGAGAGCAGCGCGACGGCGCTCTTTGGCACTAAAAGGGTTAATAGACAGAATAAATAAGTTTTATATAAAGTTTTATTCGATGGAATTTTAAAGTACCGTCAGTGCATAAAGGGTTAAAGGAGCAGATCAAATTAACGCTTAAAAGAAAAAAAAATCTATTTCACAAATTTCAGAATGCATACCTTCAAAAAATACAAAGCTATTCAAAAAGAATTTTGTAAAAATACCAATTAAAACAAGAGTTATGGCTAAAAATGTTTTGCACAAAATCATTTGCTGTAATGTTATACGCCAACTTTGAAGCCGTTTTTCTAAAAAATTATTTTTTGGTATTGCGTGCACTCTTACTTAAAAACTAACTATCGTTGAACCTTGAAATTATGTATATTCTTAGTTCACATACGTTAATTTATGCTGAACCCAGGGATGGGATTTTCGCGTTTTTGCTCACCGGAATTTTATTAGAGAAAATGTTGTTCTCTTAAATCGCAAAAATATTACGATTAAAGGAAACAATATTTTCTTTAACAAAATACTGGTGCGAAAGAACGCGGAAATCTCATCCCTATGAACCTCAATTGTATCGTATTTTTATCACAGAAAATTGTGGATTAAAAAATTAATTATTCATTTTTTGCTGAAATTTAGAGAATATAATTAGAAAAGCATGAAATCATATCTGTCGACATTCATTCAGTCTCCATACGAAACTTATAACATCGTGAGATTTGGCAGCAGTTGATGAAGAATTTAAGAAAAACAAGTTGAAAATTGGTCGAACGTAACAAATGAGGTGTGTTTGTACTATAACAAAGTTTTAAAAATATTCAGATCTTGGTTGTAATAGTATACAGTACATCGGATACAGCATAGTGGCCGAAATCTTTTGTGCACCCCTATAAACACTATCTGCTTTCTATTATACAGGAAGTAACTTTTAGTAAACCTCAGAAACGTATATCAATTTCATAAAATGTGAGTTTAACTGTATTAAAATGCTCTCCAAACAGTGTTTCTCCCTATATCATTATGAATGGAATAATTTCGTGTGGACCTTAAATTAATACATAACAAATATTGATGCACTACAGATTGTGCTGAATGTATTTTTAGTACCGTATTTACTCGTGTATAAGGCGCACTTTTTTCCAAAAAATTAGGGCAAAACTCCTAGGTGCGCCTTATACACGGAATAATTTTTTACTGGGTGATGCAGTCGAACGATATACATATGGAACAAGAAATTATTCAAAGAAGATATTAAAACTTGGAAAATGTTACTTAATCGAAGTATTACTGCATATTTATTTCATTCCTTGCAGTTTTTTATACAGCAGAGCTAGTGACGTTATCTAAACGCTAATTAGCAATTCTCTTTACCGTCATTCATTCCTATTTCCCGTCATTCTCTTACAACCTGAAGTCTAAAAATGCATTTTCGTCTTGTTTTCAAGTCTAGTGTAATGTTTGTTTCGACTTTTTTTTTTTTTTTTTTTTTTTTTTTTTTTACTGAAATTCATTTGGTCATTCTTCATTAGCGTATCAAATTTATGGTGCGCCTTATATACGAGATTTTAAGAAATCGCCATTTTTACTTGTAAAGTAGGGGTTCCCCTTATACACGCATGCGCCCTATACACGAGTAAATACGGTATATACTTCATAGATGCATTTCAATTCTATTGTGTTCGAAAGAGCATAAGATCATTAAAATTCACTTGAAGTTATTTTTTCCCATTGACCGTAATCCAACGGAATACTTTTGATTGTCTCTGTAATTAAACTATGCATCCGATTTTCATGAAATTTGAAGTGACTCGACAAATTTATGCAACAATTATATGTTTTAAATTTCAAATGATTCGATGTGTAGTTTTTGCTCTGTTATAATCGGGCAGGCGGATGGACTGGACGATGGCTGTAGGTGCCATATATTTATATAATTACGAACGCACCTAAAAAATGACATTTTAAAATTGATATTTGCATGCGTAATCTTTATATTACTCATTCATAATGCTTTTTAAAAGAGGTAATAAAATTATAAAGTGAAAATTAAATTAAATTCTTGCAGCAAGCAACCAAATGTTGAAGGACAGCCCCACAACGCAAGCAGAATTCATCTCTGTTTCGCACAAATTAGTGTTTTTACTTTAAAAATAAGTTCATATCTTTTATGGAGGTGATGTATAAACTTTATTTTTTGAGATCGCCTTATTTTTTTGTTTTATTTTGAGGACGTAGGAGTGTTCTGATACTGGTTTTTAAAAATGTCGTTAATTGTGCACATCGAAAAATTGTAAATCCTAAAAAATACATCAGGGGAATTTTTCGTTGGAAAATGAGTACTATAAAGACTGTTTTATGAATTCCTAGAATGAAACACTAGTTTTTCACGAACCACGAGTTTCTATTTTTCTAACTTTTACAATCTTTCGAATAATGAGTTTTTATTTTATGAATTCCTAGAATGTCACACTGATTTTTCACAAGCACCGAGTTTTTATTTTTTCAATTCTTAGAATGGCATACTGGAGTCTCTCAAATCCAGATTATTTAATCTTATGAATTCCTAGAATGTCACATTGGTTTTTCACAAACTATGAGTTTCTATTTTGTTAACTCTGAGAATGCCACATTGGAATCTTTTCAAATCCTGAGTTTTTATTTTATGAATTCCTGGAATGTCACACTGATTTTTCACCCCCGAATTTTTACTTTGTCAATTCTTATAATGACACACTGGGTACTCGCAAACCTCGAGTTTTTAATTTATGAATTCCTGGAATGAGACATTGGTTTTTCACAAACTTCGAAATTATATTTTTTCAATTCTTACAATGACACACTGGAGTCTCTCAAATCCCGTGTATTTCTCTTATTGATTCCTAGAATGATACTCTTGTTTTTTTACAAACCTCGAGTTTTTATTTTATGAATTCTAGAATAACTTACAAGAAACTCTGAAACCCGGATTTTTTTAATGAGTTTCATGAATGGTATATTGGGGTTTCACAATCCTCAAGTTTTTATTTTCTCAATTTCTAGAATGGCACATTGGTTTTTCACAAACCCCGATTTTTTCTTTTTAAAATTCT
Organism: Maratus speculifer; assembly: GCA_964019185.1. Classification (NCBI taxonomy): domain Eukaryota; kingdom Metazoa; phylum Arthropoda; class Arachnida; order Araneae; family Salticidae; genus Maratus; species Maratus speculifer. Next base: position 322,229,830 of record OZ025295.1, on the reverse strand, counting down.
AAAACTGATATACTCAAGTCTTTCAAATCCCGAGTTTTTATTTATTTATTTATTTAATATGAATTTATAGAATGACACACTGTTTTTTACAAACCACGAGTTTCTATTTTATTAATTCTTAGAATGATGCACTGAAGTCTCTCAAATCTCGAGTTTTTATTTTATGAATTCCTAGAATGTTACACTTATTTTTTTTACAAGCCCCGATTTTTTATTTTGTCAATTATTAAAATGGCAAACTGCAGTCTCAAATCCCGAGTTTTTATTTTATGAATCCTTTGAATGCCAATGGTTTTTCACAATCTTCGACTTTTTATTTTGTCAATTATGAAAAAAACACACTGGGGACTCTCAAATCCCGAGATTTTTTTTGATGAATTCCCAGAAAATCACACTGGTTTTTTACAAGCCCCGAGTTTATATTTTGTCAATTTTTAATATGACACATTGGAGACACTCAAACCTCGAGTTTTTAATTTATGAATTCCTAGAATAACGCCCTGTGTTTTCCCCAAACCCGAATTTTTATTTTGTTAATTATTAGAATGACACACTAATCTCTCAAATCCCGAGTTTTTTTTTTTTTTTTTTTTTTTTTTTTTTAGTGAGAATTTCCAAAATGACAAACTGGTTTTTCATAAACCCTGAGTTTTTATATTATGAGTTCTTAGAACACTGGGAGTTCTCAAACAAGGAATTTTTTATGAGTTCCTAGAAAGGCGTATTAGGGGTCTCGCAAACCTCTAGTTTTTATTTGTCAATTCCTAGAATGACACACTGGTTTTTCACAAACCCCGAGTTTCTGGTTTTTTTTTTATTCTTAAAATAACACACTGGAATTTCTCAAATCCTGAACTTTTTTGCTATAAATTTTTAGAATGATATAGGGGGAACTGGGGTACATTGATACAGCTTTTTTCTAAAAAATTTTTTGGTGTCTAGAAAGCAGAAATTTCAAGTTATTTTTCGATGTGATGTCAGCAAAACCTGTGTAGTTTGTTATAAAAATGTTCAATCGTTGTTTTATGTGTTATTTTTGCATGTAATTTTAAAAAAATAAAAAAAAAGTAATTTGTATCAATGTGCCCCATCCCCGGGGCAGATTGATACACTTTGATATGTCTCGGAAAAATGGAGACAAAATAACACCAATGCATATTTTTCATAGAAAAATAGTTAGCAAACCATTTTATATTATTTATAAAAATTCAAATCACCCACAATTTATTTGTAAGCAATATTAAAGCAATCAAAATGAAATGTATAATGACCTGATGTTCTGGCTGTTCCTTGTCTGATTGTTGGCTGTGGTAACTTTGTCATATCTGGTACTTCAACCCCAGCATTATCTTCTTTCTTAGGAAAGATGAAAAATTACCAAGTTTTCTGTTTATAAATCGGTTTATAAACAGAAAATAAAGGATAATTATACTAAAAATTCTGTTTTTAATATAATTATCCTGTGCTGTTCTGCAGCTTGTTTCTCTTACGTAACACTTTTCATGTAGAAAATACTTTTTTATCTGAAGAATTGATATAAATTTGAGATTTTCCAGGCTGCCTCTTTTTCTTTAATTAGTTCTACTAACACTATATGTTGGGTAAGTTCGTACGTCTTCTCTTTGCAAAAATACTATAAAATGTTCTAATATAAAGAAATTAATGCTTCAATAAAAACTAATATTAGAAATTTTTAGCGAAAAATGGTTGGATTAAGGAGTACATTGTAAAAAAATAAAATAAAAGGTAATGAAAAAATGAACTAGAAAAGGATTTAGGTTGTATCAATGTGCCCCGACAAAGACTGTATCAATGTGCTCCATACAGCCATTCTGAATAAAATGAGTCTCAAATCCAATACTTCATAATTTATTCTAACTAAAAAGAATGAGAAACTGATAAAGAGTAGTTTTACTTGCCAGGGAGGGTTTTCTTTTCGGTTGAAAATACTGGAACAGTTTTATAATACCATTTCAATTCTACAACTCAAATTTACTTTTGACCTACAAAAACAATTAATCACCCGTCCCATTTCAACAAACTACTCAATCATTTCAAAACTTTCTGTATATAGTTGAGTGCACTAATATCACCTTTTGGAGCTGTTGTGAAACTTCCTGTAATGACCCTGTGTGCTGTACAGGGGGTGTATCAATGTGCCCCATGTATCAATGTTCCCCAGTTCCCCCTACTGGTATTTCTTTATCCCCAAGTTCTTAATTTATGAATTCCTAGAATGATACACTGAAACTTTTCATAAGTCTCGAAAATTTTATTTTGTCAATTCTTGGAATGCACAATAGTAACTCTCAAACCCGAAGTTTTTTTTATGAATTCCAAGAATGACAAATTCGGTCTCACAAACCTCGTGTTTTTATTTTGTCAATTCTTAGAATGACACACTGGTTTTTGACGAACTCCGAGTTTCTATTTTTTTAATTCTTAGAATGACGCACTGGATTCTTCTAAATTTTGATTTTTTTTTTTTTTATTATGAATTCGTAGAATACATAGGCTTAGCCAGCCTCTTGAACGGGGGGGGGGGGGGGCCCAAATTTTTTAACCTGAACATGTTGGGTACAAACAATATCTTATGTAATAAAACCTAATAAAACGAAACCCCATAAAACCTATCAAATTTCCGTTTTAGACAGGGTTTTTGCGGAAGGTATAATTGCGTAGAACTTTTTTGAAAAAGACCCAAACGCAATTTTTCATTGCGTGAAGAAGGATGAGAAATTGCTTAAAACTAAATCTAATGGACAGGGGTGTGCGAAAACTGCTCCCAGGGCAAAGTTACAATTTGGCGCCCCCTCCACCCAACTTTTTCTTGTAACAGCCAACATTGACGTTGGTAGTATAAATTTGGCGCCCCCTAAAATTCCTCGCCGGGGCAGCTGCCCCCTACGCTCCCCCTTTTGCACGACGCTGCTAATGGATAAGAAAAAGATATATAAACATAAATAAAACATGACAGATATAAAATAAAGATATCCGTAAATATAAATCTGTAATTATCACAAGTTTTCATTTCAAACAGCAATAAAATACTAAAATAAATAAGCACGACTTTAGTTCCCCCGTCATTTTGATCAAAGTAGCATTGAAATAACTTGTAGTACGCAATTTAAAGTGAAAAATAGTTTTTATATTTTCTACTTATGAATAAATAAAATTTTCCCGTTAAGAAAAAATGAGCCCTTATACGAATGTCAAAATATGATCCCAAAAAACGAAATTTAGCAAACCAACGAATAACCAACCAACGAACAACTCCATATTAATTTGAATTTTGCGTAGCATCATTTCTTACTTTCAGACGAAGCACATATTTGTACTAGAGATGAGTTCGGGCTCGATTTTTGAAATCCGCGCCCGAAAGATTTTTAGTACATTGGAGCCCGAACCCATCCGACCCCGATACAAAAAGTAAACAAAAATAAATAAATACAAAATTTAATGATATTTTAAAATTGTTTCAAATGTGATATCCCATTTTTAAAAATGTCTTATAAAATTTACTTTTAAAAGAAAATTTAAATTCAAGCTTATAAAAAGAGCAATTTGCTATCAAATAAAAATATCCTTCATACCTAAAATGATTTCCATATTTCTTGTCCTTTAAGAAGAAAATTTGATGGACATATTAAAGAAGAGTAATGAATAAATGGATAGAGTTTATAGAAATTACTATTTGTATGCTGAAGAATCAAAAAAACGTTTTCAATTTCTTATAAAAAGTATACATCTTCAGGGGTGTACTCGTAAAAAAACCATAGGTTACACGATCGACGCAGAGGGTATATGCTCAAGGCACAGAGTATATTCTAGAGATTACATCCTATGGGTTTCATGAGAAATAGAGAGTTATACGGTGTTCCTTAAAAGAATCCAGAAGGTATACGGCGTATACCCCAGGTATAACCTTCACTACATCCCCTGTACATTTATCTATAATCAATTCACTTCCCTTAACAATTCCCCATGACTGACGAGAACCTCAAAATCAATGCACATTAAAACATTGATACAGTTATCTTAAAGTTCCGTTGTTTTTATGGGAAAAGAAGAAACATTAATCGAACGTTTTCAATCGGAATAACATGTAAAATATGTTTACTTACGAAGGGAAATCATCAGCATAAGCAAAATTCATGATGACAAACAGAAAAAAAAAAATCACAATGATGTTGTCAAATGAAGAACGATTATGATTCGTGCACAATCAAATAATTTACAAACCTCAAGCATCTAGTCTGCATCAAAAACGAAGAAATCATTCTCTAACAAAATAAACAAATAAACGATCGAATTAAAAAATATCCTCTGCCTTAAACGAAAATCCAACCAGAAGCTAATTTATTATTTATGATTACTTTGATAGGCGCCTTATCAATTAATCGTCGACGGAAATGCAATAGACATAAATCTCCATACATCACAAATTTTCTTTTGAAGCAACAATCAACTATTGAAACATAAAAAAATATTTTTATTTTTCTTTCGTTTTGATCAAAATAACACTGAAATTACTTGAAAAAGAATAAATAATTTTAAAAGGAAAATAGTAGTTCTTTCAATCTCTTCTACACTTAAATGTTTTTTAATTCTCAGAAAGAATGAGCCCGAGCCCCCCCCCCCTCCCCGGGCCCGAACTCTAAAATGAAAATAGAGCCCGTGCCCGCTTCGGACCCGGGTTAGGGCTCGGGCTTTCGTGCTGGGGCTGAGCCTGCCTCATCTCTAATTTGTACAACCTTTCATCCCCTCCGTTCTCCAGGCTAATCACATGGGGGAATTATCGTTCAAGGGCGGATTTGGAGAGTCCTCAGGGGGGGGGGGGGCGATTTTAGAAATTTGGAGACTCGACTTTAATGCGTGGGTCGGGGCTAATTTCTTACTGCGGGTCATGTTGGTTTTATTTTTTGCTGCGAATCGGGTCTGGGTCCGGTTGACTTCTAGTTTTTGCTGTGGGTCGGGTTTGGGTCCGGTTGACTTCTTTTCTTTTGCTGCTGGTCAGGTTAACTAATGTTTATGTTGTGGATCACATTAGCAGGATTAGCAGGTGTTTTTATTCAGAAACTATGGCGTAATCTATTGTTTGATAAGCAGTTTAAGAAAATACTGTGAAAATTATAGTTTTGAATAGAATTTCTGGAAGCGACAGCATGAGAAGGTAGAAAAATCCGCAATCATTTGAAGTACGAAGAGAAAACTGCGCTCGGGGCAAAGCAAAATGTGGCTCCCCCCCCCCCCCTCCGACCAAACTTTTTCTTGTAACAGACCAAAAATTAGGCTGGTAGCATAAATTTGGCGCCCCCTAAATTTCCAAACCCCGAACCGACCGCATCCTTCGCCCCCCCCCCCCATTTCGCACGGCACTCCATATTGTCTGTCCTATACATCTTGCGAACAATTAAGTCTAGTTCCAGCCCGGCTCGTCTATATGTAGAAAAACAATGCAAGCCTGATCTCGGGTCGGTACGAGCCTGCTAATAAGAAATAATAATAAACCCGGATTACACACAATATAATTCTCCGATCTGATCTCTACACTGTAAAAGTTAGATTTCTGTATTGATGTTGCCAAACTAGTTTCGACTGATGACGCACATTTATACTTATTCTCATTAAACCCATATAATTGAAAATAGCTCATATTTTAACATTCCTGCTTAAATCTTTACAAAAGGCCAGTGAGCCCGCAATTTTTTTTCATGGGCTCGGCCCATATGGCCCTTCAATTTTTTTGCCGGCTCGTCCCGTTTATTTTGTTTATTGGCCCGGCCTGTTGGAAAAATTATTCTAATTTTGCTGGCCCGTTAGAAAATTCGGAACCATTTCGCCGACTCGGACAGGCCCGGGCTCGGGCACATGCATACGTCTAGGCTGGGTCGGACACGGACCGAAATTTAACTTTCATTCCGAGCCGAACCCCGACCAAGGAAATTTTGGTCAGTGCGGACTAGAGATAAATTTGGGCTATTATTCCACAGCCCGGTCCCACCTGAGGCAGAAACATTTTGCGGCATCAAGAGCAAAACCCGATAATGAAATTATACAGTAGAAAAAATTGCATAATACTTATAAAAAATGTTCCGAAAGTAATTATAACTTTAAAGCTATTTTTTATATTAAAAAAAGGCTGTTAAACGAAAAATTAAATTTAACATTATCAAAAGAACAGTTTGATGTAAAATAAAAATATACTTTACGCATAAAAGGATTCTCATATGTTGTCTCTGTTTTAGTAAAAAAATATTATGGCCAATGGACATGTTAATGAAGTGTGTTTCATGAATAAATGCATGGAACCTAACCTGTAGTAAATACTGTCAATTATCTTTCAAATCGAGCAACATTTTAAAATTTTCTGTAAAAAATGCACATTTTTAACTATAACCATTTCATTCTTCATAACAAGCCTTCGTTATAGCATGACCCAAAAAATACCCTCAAATTAAAAACTTTAAAGTTCAACACTTTTTAGGAACAGAGGAAATAATACTCGATCGCAAGAATATGGTAAATACATTTACTTACCGCTACGGCATCAGCAGAGATCCCAAAAGAAATGTTAATTACTACAGTCATTTACATATGAAAAGCGATTACGACTTGTATACGTTGCATACACTAGAAATTTAAATTATACGGTAACCGCAAAATAAAATCAAAAGAAAATATTCTTTTTGCGTTACATGTCTAAATAATATTATTAATAAAAGATCCAATTGCAAAATAATCTCTGCCACAAACAAAAATCGAACACAAATTCATTATTCCCGCCTTTTTTCGCAGGCGCCAGTCGTCGGTCGTCGGCAATGCTTGAACATAAATCTACAAATGTAGATATGACTAATTTTTTTTTTTTTTTTTTTAATAGCATTCAAATACTAAAATAAAAAAATTGTGCCTCTTTTTCATTTTTATCAAAATAGCAAGACATTGATTTGAAAAGAAATAAGTACTAATTTTTAAGAGAAAAAAAAGTTTTTTACATTTTTCTATTCATTGATAAATAAAAATTTCAGATTTCAGAAAAAATGAGTCCGAATCAGTAGACCAGCATAAAAACAGAGAACGATCTCGTATCGGACACGGGCTTAGTCTAAACCTGTGTCATCTCTAATGCAGACATCTAAGAAGAATGACTACAGGCCAGACTCGATATGGAAGAAAAATAAGTCAGACCCTATCCAAATCAGCAAAAAAATAATGATCATGATAGTATCAAATAAATGACGGCCGAGTTCGAATGCGGTAAGACCAGACACAGTCCGAGCCAAGCGAACTCAAAAAGGCGCGGCCCGGCGGGGGGGCACTGAATTAGAATTCAGCTAACTCATTTCTTGCAAGGATGCGTGTATTTTTGGGAAACGTTTATTGCCCAAGAAGTGAAGACGATCGCCTCCTCAGACCCGCCATTGGGCCCGACCCAAATCTGCAGAAAAATAATGATCACGATACTGCCCGGTTCTGAAAGCGAGAAGACCTGACCCAGCCCGAGCCTCGCGAAATTAAAAAGTCGCGGCCCGACCCTGACTCGAGTTAGGCTTCAATTCATTTCCTGCGAGGATGCATGACTTTTTAGTAAACTTTTATTAGCCCAAGGGGGGGGGGGGAGATCGCCCTTTCGCCTTGAAAAATGCCAAGGCGCACTTTCCTTGAATCCGCAAATGGCGGATCTAAGGGGGGCGGTGGCCCTTTCGCCCCCCCCCCCCCTAGATCCGCCATTGCTTCTCCTCCCTTATGGTCTGGTTCGATCTTAGACCGAGCGTTTACCTCATGACCGGCGCATGAGACCGGCGCGGCCCGACCCGGGCCACGCCGGTCTCGAGTTTAAGTCCAGTCCTTTTTCCGTGCGGGCATCTTTTTCAGACCCTTTACTGAGCTCAAGGGGGGGGGGGGCGATCGCCCCATCGCCCTCCCCTTAGATCCGCCATTGTTATCGTTTCACATCTGTATTTCCTTTCAATTTTTTTTCCCCATATATAGACTTTAGAAAACAAAAGCAAAGATATAAATAGTAGTTTCTATCCTTGTTGAGAATTTACTCTAATTTTTTATGGAAATATGCATGCAATAGAAAGGTGTTAAAAAAATTCCATAAAGAAACGACATCAAATTGGGATTATAAAACCAACTTTTTTGATTTACTGTGAATAATACAGATTCTAGTAAATATTCTAGTTTTAAAAAAGATGAACAAAATAATTTTCTTAAAAAGAAAAAAAGGAAGAATCAAGGTTTCTTCTTTTATCACATTTCAAAACATAGATTGTTAGTTTTGATTAACTAATTGAACTAACTTTGCTTACATTTTTCTTCTTTTTTCTTTTATAAATTTTGATTAAAAAAAAATTAATCTTGGATCTGCGCGAGCGGGGGGGGGGGGGGGTGCCCGGGCACCCCCCCTGGCTACGCGCATGGAATACGACACTGTTTTTTAACGAACTCCAAATTTTTATTTTGAATTCCTAGAATGACGTACTTTTTTCCCCCCAATAAAACCCGAATTTCTATTTTGTTAATTTTTAAAATGGCACACTGGAGCCTCTCAAATCTCGAGTTTTTTTTTAATTATGAATTCTTAGAATGATACAGTATTTATTGATAAACACAGCTTTTTTATTTATGAATTTCTAGAGTGACACATTAGTTTTTCTCAAGCCTCAAGTTTATATTTTGTCAAATCTTAGAATGACACACTGGGGACTCCTTAACCCCGAGTTTGTATTTAAAGAATTCCCATAATGACATACTGGTTTTTCAGAAGCCCCGAGTTAATATTTTACCAAATCTGAGAATGACGCAATGGGGACTCTTAAATTCAAAGTTTTTATTTTAAGAATTTTAAGAATGACACATTCGTTTTACACAAACTTCGAATTTCTATTTTGTTAATTCTTAGAATGATACAATGACGTCTCTCAAATTCTGAGTTTTTTATTATTATAAATTTCTAGAATGGCACACTGGTTTTTCACAAGCCCCGAGTTTTTCTTTTGTCAATTCTTAGAATGACACACTGGGGGCCCTCAAATCTGGTGTTTTTTTTTTTTTTTTTTTTTTTTTTTTTTTTTTTTTTTAATGAGTCTAGACATATTAGGGTCTCGCTCTCACAAATCTCGAGTTTTTATTTTGTCACTTCCTACAATGACACATTGATTCTCTCAAACTTTGGTTTTTTATTTTATGAATTCCTATTATGACGAACAAATTTTTCACAAATCCTGAATTTCTATTAAGTTAATTCTTAGTGTAACACACTAATGTCTCTAAAATTCCGAGTTTTTTTTTTTTTTTTTTTTTTTTTTTTTTTTTTTTTTTAAATTATGATTTCTTGTGCAGGGACATTCCACACACACTGTGACACTGGCATTTCAGAAACCTAGAGTATTTATTTTATGAATTCCTAGAATAAAACACAAGTTTTTAATAAGCCCCGAGTTTTTATGTTGTCATTTCTTAGAATGACACACTGGAGACTCTCAAACCGGGAGTTCTTTTCATGCGTTCTTAAAACGATATATTGGGGTCGCACAAATCTGGAGTTTTTATTTTGTAAATTCCGAGAATGACACTGTGGGAGTCTCTCAAGTCCCACAATTTCCGACAACTATTAGCATACTGAGAATAAAGGTATCCTTATTCTTTCTTTTGATTGACAGCTATTCGATATCGTTTGAAATCGCTGCGAACTTTGAGATAGTTGGATGCCTTTTGGGGTTCGTCCTCAGTGTATCAGGTTTGTTTGAAAAATGTATGTTTCATTTTAGGGCTAATACACTCTAACTAAATAGTTTTTCCTCTTTTTACTAATTATGCTTACAGTTACAGCTAAATCTTTCTTACATTTTCGACTGATTTTAATTTGTTTTATGTCAAATAGACCTTTTCTTGAATTTTTTCTTGTTTTTCTTTTATCATGTGTTGCAATAATTTGTATTTTAATATGTATATTATTATCAATTGTATTTAAATAACGTAACTTCAAATAAAAGATAAAAATGTTCTTAAAAGTGATTTAAATATATATGTCCTTTTTAACCCTACATAATATCCCTTTCATTCCCTGCATTGGGGTTGAAAGGGACGTTTCTTTCAATTTATAACAATAAATATATATTTAAATTGTTGTACTGGGCGATAAGAGGTTTTTGTTACAATCAAACCAAAAGTTTAAAAAAACATTTAGAAGCATATTTGAAAGCAAGACCTTTTAGTGTTTTAATTTTATAAGTTTGTAAAGGCAAAATTTTTTCTTCATTCACCATCGCCCATACAAATAAGTGACAAAATAAATTAATGTTGCTTTAGCATGTATCTTACATAAATGCAAGATCGAAAACCCCTTTTTCACATGTCCAGAGCTTATTCATGCGGTCTACCACTATTTCACAATAACATCCTCTTTATGTAATCGTACATTTTATCGTTGCTATAAGACAAATATTATTTTTGGAAACGAATCCAGGTACGAATCCAGAAAATATAGGTTGGCAAGAAATCCTTCCAATTAGAAGGAATGGGATAATACCCAAATGAAAGTTCATTTTTCAAAACTCTGCCTTTGAAACCATTCGCTATTGTGGCTGGGGCACAGTGGCGTAGCTACATATTCAGCTCCCTGGAGCAAGTAAAATTTTTGCACCCTTTTGTCACATAAAAATGTTCTGCCTAATTTTGTTTTGGAAGGTTAAAATTTACATACTATTCTTAATTAGATTTAAAACCTTACTTTTATTTGAAAGGTCTAACAAGGAAGGTCTCCATACGGGCATACTCAGAAAAATCTGAAAAAAATTACAGAATGTTCTTCTCATATAGTTATATATGTTTATAAAAAAAATTTCGGCGGAACCTCCTTATAACGTCCGTAAAAAAATAATAAAAATTTCGTTTATTTGGCGATTTATCTCCGGTTGGCGAAAAAACGAAATTTTGAAAAATACGCTTTTACGCATCGAATACATTTTAAAGAAAAAACTTTCTATGTTCAATTTATTTAAATAAGTTTAGTTTAAGTAATTTTAGTTTTGCATTTTTACTTTACTTTAAGTGTAATTTTCTCATATACGTTTATATGTACTTATAACAAAATGAAATTAATATATTTTATAATTTAAAACACAATTTAAATTGATTAAAATTGTTCCAAATTGAAAAATACACTGTTAAAAATCTGCTGCATTTTGTTGCAACGCACTCCCTTGCTTGTATAGAAAATGGTTACTTGGCCGTGAAATGGAGCTTTCTCATTGGTTGGAATAGAGATATTATATACAAGCGGTGGAGTGCGTTGCAACAAAATGCAGCAGATTTTTAACAGTGTATGACACGGTCAATTCACCGTTCTATGGAGCATTCTCATTGGTCAGAAGAAAGATATTTTATAAAAGTAGTGGAGAGACGTTGCAGTAAATGCTGCAGATTTTTAACAGTGAAGTCAATTAAAATCAATTTTCAGATTCGTTAAAATCGTCTGCTTTTGACGAGGAAATGCACTGCTCGCCAAATCCCGCGTCGCTTTCAGCTTTTCACGCCAATTATTCGAAACTATTTTATTTTTTTACATTTCTAATAATGTAATTCCGCCGCTAATTTTCACTGATCCTTTATTACCTACATGAGTAGTATAATTCGTATTTTTTTTCAAAAAATTTTGAGCATGCCCCCAATGGAGACCTTCCTTGTAAGTATTTTCACATGTTAAATGCAAATATTTTAAACTAGTAAAAAAAAAATTTTGTTCGGTGTTTCGTATGTATCTGTCTATCTGTTTACAATGCCAATGGCTAGCAAAACCTATGGCACGCACGAGTTAAAAAAAATTACGACGAATATTGAAGGCCTCTGCTTATGTTTCTGAACATGTGAATTTTTAATTTTTAATAATTATTTGAGAAATTGGTTAAAAATTTCAAAATAGAAGGATGAAAAATTATTCCTAATTCAACAAAAAACAAAGTTTTTTTTTTTTTTTTTTTTTTTTTTTTTTTTAATCAAACCTATACTGCAGACAATTTCTTTGAAAACTGGAAGAGAGGAAGAAGGGTTAATAGAATAAACAGCGCTGCTGGGGTGATAAATGTACCGGCCCTTAAAAAAAGGGCTATATCTTAAATTTTACGGGCCAAAAAACTCAAATTACACACCCTGTCAAAAAATAATTCCTTTTTCAAAAATTCTAAAAATTATTCCTACACTCCTATATAAAACTGAGAAATCCCTTACAATCCATTTGTAAATCTCTTTATTTGCGTTCAAATAAACATATTTTTGAAAAATCTTTCATAGTTAGAGCCAGGGCCGGGGAGTCGTAGTCGGAACAGTTTTTAAGTAAAAGAGCAGGAGTGGTTAAAAAACAAGCCGACCTCGACTTTTTTTTTTCCTTAAACACTTTAAAATGGAATTAAACCAATTATACGTATGTTTAATCCATATATTATCCATACTAATTAACTAGTAAAATTTTCCTCTTCACCTTTTTTTTTCCCTTTCAGTCGAATTTTTTCTGCCCTGGAAGACACGAATTGATATCAAAATTGTAAAATTTTCCCTTTTTCAAGTCTACAGATCCGAAATAGTAAAATTTCTGTTTTGTTTCGTTCTTTAAAATTTGATAGTTGGATTTTTTGGATTGTGATATGCAAATTACTAGAACGGAAAAATTTTCATACCTTTTTTAATTTCAAAGTTCTAAGGTTTGAATTAGTACGATTAGTACCGAAATAGTGAAAAATTTGCCTTACTTTTTTTGCGTTGCCTCATAATTTTAACCAATAACAACGCCAGTGTATTAGATAGCCCGGAGTCGGAGTCGAAGCTGTTAAAATTTCCGGAGTCAGTCGGATTCGTAATCGGACAGTTTCTTCACCGACTCCTGGTCAGAGCATTTGTTTCAAAGGCAGACCACTGTCGCCAGTAGGTAGTGGTGTTTATAGACGATCTGTAATTTTTTTTTCTTTTTTTATAATATTCAATTTATAAATTTAATTTTAATGCATCCAGATGTAGAATTTTTTGCTGAGTTCAGATATATAAATTTCTTTTACAATGCTAGATATTAATAATTATTTCATTAATTGGATGATTCCTTTTAAACTCTTATTTTAAAAGCTTCCGAAACTACAAATGATTTCTATACTAGATTCTTTAGAATAGGTCAGTTCTCTATTTTCACATTATATAGAGAATACAATCACATAAATTTTTAGTTTTTTTTTTCTTTTTAAATACACTAGTTAGACATTTTAGAGTTATGCATCTAACCCTAGCCATTAAAGCTATTTAATAATATTTTATAAAAATCGATTCGCAAGATTTTGTTTTATAAAAAATTCGATTTTAAAAAAGCAGAAGAAATGCTTTGTTAAAACACAAATTTGTTGGAATTAAGAAAACTGACTAACTGATCGATTTGTAACTTTCAGATAATTTATAACACATCATAAAAATTTTTAAAAGTAGGAGGCATCAATTTTCGTGGATAAAAGAAGAGGGCGATAAAAATTATTTAAGGAGCGCGATCAAATATTCAAAATCTTACTGCTATCAGTTTTGCTACACGGTACAACAGGCAGCGAAGACCCTGCTTAAGACTGGGTTTATTTATGAGATTTTGCAGTCACGGGCAGACTAAATTTCTTGGAAATTACGTCATTAGAAAAATAGTTAAGATTTATGGAGGCAAATATTTATTTTCTTTAAAATGCGAGGTCTTTATCACCAACTGAAATATATCCACCTTTGTATAAAATTAGGATCTAAAGTTTTTTTTCATTGTTATACTTTTTGAATACACTTTTTTTCTGTAAACCGTTCGTAAAGTACAATGGAGTAAATCAAGATTTTTTTTTCCTTTTACAATTTGAAAACTCATTGATTACTAATGTGTGATATCGGATGTTGTTGGGGTGGGGGAGGGGGCAGAGCCTGATTACGGCATAAGCAAACTCGTGTTATTTTTTTCAAACATATGTTTTCCCTTATTTAATCCTAAAATTCTGTTACGAAATAAGACATTATGTGGGAAAATATTTTCGAAAAATGTCGTGTAAATTTGCGTAGGCGATAATCAGGTTCTAAGGTAATTGAATTTGATACTTAACTTTTTCAGGGAAAATGCTTATCAATTTTGCATTTGTGATTTGTCATATTCTCAAAATCTTAAAATACGCACAAAGTTTAATTTTACGCTTTCAATTTATCTTCCACTACATTTATTCCGACTCTATTGTTTTGTAATGTATATTGATATATTTTTTCTACAAGGAAAATAAAAATTAAAGATTGGCGTGTTTGTTTGTTTGTAAAGTGGTCAATAATTTGCTTAAACTTGTCAAGCTATTATTTTAATGGTTAAAAAAATCTAAATAGCTAAGACATTACTGTTACATCTTAAAAATAGGTTTCTCAGCGATGATTTCTTTGGTTATGATTATTTCCGTATAGTAATATTCAAGATAATTTTTTAAAACGTTTTCAACAAAATTCTTGTTTGGTAATTGTGGTAGCCAATAAAGTGATCGATTGGAATTCTGCAAACAAGTTTTTATTACCTCAAGATTGGAAAATCCTCAACTGTCGTCTACAGAAAATTTACAGGGGAAAAAAATCAGTCATACTAAAACGGTATTAGAGAAGTTATTTGAAGTTGCAAGATGGTAGGAATTAAATTAAAACTTCGTAAATAGAAATGATTGCTTTTAACTGAGTATAAAAACGTATTTTAAACGAAATAGTTGAAGTTAAACACAAGGTAAAATGTCGTAGGATATTTTGATTGTAACAAGTATTTGATCAATAAGGTTAAAATATGCAAATATATATTAAAAAAAATATTTCGCTCTTTCAAATTTTGCGCCCTCTGGATTCGTGCGCCTGGAGCAGTTTGCTCCAATTGCTCCACGGTAGCTACGCCCCTGCTGGGGCATTCTTAATCTGCTGCAAAATTTCGCCAATAAAACTGCTAAGAATTTTCTATAGCGCACCCAATACAGGTTATTGACAGTACACAGAACTTTTTAGTTGTTGAATGACGTAGTTTTTTGGTGGAAGATAAAGTGAATTTCAGGTAACCGTAAGAAAACTATTTGAAAGTTAGGTTAACCTCAATGTTATTTACAAATAAACATTTAAACGTACAAAAGTAGTCATAATTCGAGAACCGACAGCACAAAAACCCAAGGCATCGAGCATAAAGAGCAAAATAGAGTAGTAATAAAGAGAATCTAATGATCCATGTCTGCCGGAAGTAAAGTGGTGCATAAATCAAAAAATAATACCACTAGTGTAGTATTTACTCGTAGGCTTATCATTATGTTTGTCCTACAATCAAAGGTGTGAAATGATTGTACACTATTAAAAATTCGAAACTTTTGCTGCATCGTCACTCCACTGCTTTTATAGAAAACGATTACTTCATTGTATTATGAAGCATTCCCATTGGTCAAAATAGAATTATTCTACAAAAGCGATGGAGTGACGATGCAGCAAAAGTTTCAAATTTGTACCAGTGTAAGACAAACACAATGATAAACCTACTAGTAAACCACTAGTGGTATTATTTTTTGGCTTATGCACCACTTCACTTCTGACAGACATGGATCATTCATTAGATTCTCGAGTTATTACTGACTATCAGAGGTCATAGATAGAGAGGCTTCTGCATAGAACATCACCTCATCGAGTTGACATCTGAAATTTTAGGATTAGACAGAACTCGATTAATATATTAAAATGCAACTGGTCTGCCAAGTCAAACATTTGCAGTAAGTGATTGACTTACGAATCAACAGTTATGTTTTCCGGTAACCAAAGATGTGAAAGCATAGGAGCATAGCCAAATATAGGAAATCACAAAGGTGAACCTAATAGTCATTCACCAAAATCGGATCTCCACCAAGGCATGACTTGTATTTTAATATGCTTATTGAGTTTTAACTAATCCTGGACCTCTGTGAGGTCATAATTTGTGCTGCCGCGTTCAGATCTATGAAGCGTAATACTTTCCCAAATCACTACAAATTCTCAAATGCAACAGCGAGATCTTTTGCAGGGCTGCCACAGGTGACTATTTTTATTGTCTGTTCGCATTAATACTATTACCTATTTTGTGAAAATAGTGGCAATTAGAATGATAAAATAGTCGCCTGTGGCAGCCCTGTAATCACATTATAATCATTTCCTATATACCTTTATTACCTTTATACCTTTTTTTCTCGAGCCTAGTGGCTAGTGGGTAGGTAACTTGTGATGTCAGATAATTTCTAATGAGAATATAATCGAGTGGTCAAGTTTTAGTTTATATTAGAATATTGGATTTATGGCTTGTGTTTTGCGAACATTGTGTGAAATTAAATGTTTTCTTAAAAACTTTTTGTTGTTGTTGTTGTGATACTACGTTTGCATTCTTTCTTCGATGAACCGACTGGAGATTAAGAGTGAATTTTAAATTAAGTTAATAGACTTAACCCACAGTGAGCTGCTATTAATTACTTTACATCTTAGAAATGATGTAACTTTGAAATAAAAAAAAATTAATACTCTAGCGCCGAGCGCTGGAAACTATGTTTCGGTATTAATTGGTTATCCCGTGGACCAAAAATCTACTGCCAAATTGCAAGATTAAATGCCAATAATGGATGATCGTAAATGTCACATACACTTGACATTAAGCACAATGTACATGTTTATTATGCCACCAAGTATATTTAATTTGAGTTTTTATTTCTACTTTTATTAACGTTCTATTAATTTATTTGATTTTTCGTTATTTAAACGAAAAATTATGATAATTTATATGATTTGGTGAAATTGGTCGACGAGATAACCAAGTAGTACCCTTTTTTTTTCTCTTGAGTCGCAAATGAAAAAGAACGGCCTCCGTGGCCGAGTGGTTAAGACGCCGCTCTGCTTATCTGGACGTTGTGGGTTCGATTCCTATTGGCTCCATTGCATGCACACTTTGTGTGGATCTCATGGTTGTATTTCTCTTGAGATATAAATTTCCTTGTGCTATCTCGTCCCTGTTTATTGACGATGACTTATAAGCAGGCTTTCATGTCGAGCACACGAGTCAGAAATATGTTGTCCAAATAAATAAATAAATGAAAAAGAAGATACAAACAACACAAATATAGAATAATCTTTATTTGAGGTCTTGAAAAAGACCTCGAACTTGAAAAAAATTTGAGTGGTTACAAATTTTTTCTTCCTTGTTAAATTCTTTGGCAAATTTTAATAATTTTTTGTTTCTCTTAAACACACATTAGTTAGTTCTCAACTTTAATAATAGCCAATCATCTAGAAAGCACGAAATTATGGCGGCGATGCGAAGGAGAGTGCGTATGAAACACAGAAGCGGATTGGGCACACAAAAAACACACTTCTGGAATGGTTAGGGACTAGAAAAAACAGCAGGAGGATATCTGCCAGGAAAAAACAGTGGTTGTTCTCTTTTTTTTGTTTTGATAAGTTGTTTCATACATAAATCTTCAAACGCTTGCATTATGCAGATTCAAACATGGAATGAAGTTCAGAAAAAAAAAGCAGTGAACTTTGTAATACGACAAGAAAAAAACTTGGAACAACATGGAAATTAATGTACAGTGGTCGCTCATTAATAACGAATAAATATAACAACGTCGTGTCATAACTCAAGAATCACTTTTTTTCTGCAAAAAATAGGATTGAAATGATTTTAATTATTTTTACTTGGTAACTAAATGCAGCAGACTCCCTTGAATCCGCATCTCTCTAAAATTCGCACAAAATGTACGGATGTAAACAATGAAACATTCACTTCAGATATAGGGACAAAATTTGACATTTTTAGTTTTATATATCCATTTCACACATATTTTAGTTTGTAATTTTTGTTATTATTACTGAATTAATGTTTTTTCATGAAGGAAGAAAAAATTTATTTCTGAAAAAAAAAAAAAAAGATACTGTTGATATCGTTAGTAATCACAATCTTCTTATATTATTTATGTACCAGCTTTTTTGGTTATGAAGTCTGGGTGAACCTGAAATAAAACTTCCTTTTTTATGATTTTGTTGTGAATTCGTAATGTACCTTTATGAGACAAGTTTCGTTGAATAAATTAAGAAAAATAGATTTAATTTTTATAATGAATATTTAGTCATACATTATTAATATTAAAATATTAAAAGCAAATGTCAAGTTATCAGAACTTAACCTTTGCTTTTAATATTTTTAATAATTTAAAAAATTATCTAAATTTTTATTATTTTAGTTTACATTTATTATAATATTTTTTTATATTGTAAGTATTCATTATGAATGTGATTGCATTATTAATTACATTCAAATTATTGTTAGAAAAATGTAAACAAAACAATGACCAAAAATACCAAAAATTCTAATAAAATACACACAACCTCTGGTCCCAAACTGTGCGGATTTGAGGAAGTCTACTGTATTTGAAAGGAATTTTATGATGAAATCTTCTTTATGTAATCATGGAATGGAGTTTGGAGTTATATATTTGACAATACCTAATAGGATTCCTAGTAATATACCTAACAGTAGTATAGTAGCAATACACCTGAACTTTAACTTTTTTTAGAACACATATAAAATTTAACGAAGTATACAACGATTCCTCAAACTTTAAAACTGCATACTATACCTGATGCTGAATAGTTTTTGACAAAACAGGTATGTTAATATAGTTTAAAATCAATTTCAAATCTTCAAATTTTGTTATTTTTGAGTTATGACGCTTATATATAACTACTATAATAGTTAATGAGCGATATTATTTAACATATGTTTCAACATAGTTGTTTTATTTTCTCCATTTTGCTAAAAGGGAGAAATAAAAATATGTAAAGGTTTAAACAACTTTGTAATTAAAAAAATAATAATAAATTTTTATTTTTTTATTACAGATTTTTTACTCTAAATTAAGCCTTTTGTAAACACAATCCACCTGTTTGAAAAGCAAATTCGGCCATTAGCAAATCAAGTGTGCTTGTTGATACCTGAAAAAACTTTACAAAGTATTCATTTGAGGCAACGAATCAATCATTTCAGAAAAATATAATTGGCTACAAATATTCTCCCGAAAATACAGTATAAAAAATAAATTATTTCAAATTTTTAATCACAGTAGATTGCTTCCATAATGCCTTTTTTGAATCGAAAAATTTCCTCCGAAATTTGGAAAAAAAAAATGCTCTTTAAAAATAATTTTTTTTCTAAACAGCATGAGATCAGATACAATAAGTTATAGCGTTTATAAAGCACTTATAGCATTGTTTAATTCCCTTTAAAAATAATTTCCTTTATCAGGTTAAGAAAAATTGTTTTTGTAGCATTAAAAAAAAAAAAAAAATGTTTGTTAAAAGGTCATATCATTAGTAATTAGAAAAAAAAATTGAATTTAAAAATTTTATATTAAATGATATAAGTTAAAGTTCTGGATTTTTATACCACTCGATGAATGAACGTATTTTTATACGCTTCCCTTTAATTTAAAAATTCTAACCTGCATCCTAATTTGCATGAGGCCTTTATAACTATTCAGTTAAAGAAACTCAGGTAATTTTTTATTTATTCTTTGATATTCTTAAACAAAAAAGCGCACAATCAAAATTTATTATTTAAATGTTCAGCACTAAAAAGATTGTCATATAATATAAAAATCAAAAAATCGTTTTTACGACATTGTTAAGATGATCTTTTTCGTTATATCAGAAAATGTTGCTCCCAATCAAATATATTTACTTACTGCTCATACATAAAAAATTATATACACAAAGCTTTTCCCTCTTTTTTTGTTGCAAAATTTACAGTAAAAAAATATGTACAAGTGTCCACTCATATACAAATATAACTTTTGCAGCATCATAATGCAAGCGAATGAAGATTTCAACTGGGCGGAACTAAGCTCGCCAATTGCAAAAATTAAAAAAACAAATACAAAAAACATAGTTTGATTAGGGTGCCTCTATAACAGAGTGGCGACATATTGGAATTAATATGTTATACATCGAGGCATTTTTTTTGCAAATCGCTAATCAGCGTGGTCGAGCCTGCTAAGCTCATGTTTGTTGACCTGATTGTTATCTTTTTCATATAATCTAGATCGTTTAGGCGAGAATCACCATGTTTTAGATCAACGGTATTTAATAAAATTTCAGCAGAGCTTAAATCTGCTGAAGAATTCAACTCGAAGGTTGCACTTACATTTTTGCAGTCTAATGCTGTATTTTATATTGACTTATTGATATATTTTAGCTATTAATACGCACTTATTAATTTTGTTTGAAACCTGATCAACTTTATCTAACATTTTATCAATTTTTGCAGATATCTTTCAACAGCGGTTTTTTTTTTGTAGTCTCATATTCAGGCGAGACTTTCAATTAAATGTCGTGTCAGATGAATATGCTGAACTAAATCGACACAAAATGCTTTAGCACAAAATCTCAAATTAGGAATATAATGCGTAGTTAATTTCTAAAAACCAGGATAACATAAAATCCGAAAGTATGTATCTTCCTATGGAACTGTACGATATAAATTCAAGGGTTATGCAGTGAGTAACACAGATCAAGAACATGGGTTGCCATAGTTTTGACAAAAACTTTTATCTGAGTATACGCTTTCTGTGTATGTCGCCACTCTTATACGTAAAGGCACTCTAAGTTTGATTACTGCCTAGCGTGCCACGTCAGCACCGGAATCTTCGATAAAGAATTCCTCCTGATATTCTTCATAGAAGGTGCTCTCATTGGAGACGAAAAATCATCAGTCAATGACGAATCTGGCGACGCTTCCCTCGCCCTGTAAGCATTTATTAACCTCTCCATGCGTTCTAATATTTTCTCATCAGAGTCCAAAACTTCAGAGTCGTTCAGAATCTCTTCTAGTAACGGTGGCACGGGTTTCACTGGCGAAGATTGCAATGAAAGCGTCCTCCTTTTAGGGTTCCATTCAGGAGTCCTCGCAGGAGAGGAGGATGCTGTCCTCGTCGATGAAGAGGACCGAGGACGTATCCCAGTAACACCTCTTCTTGATGCACCTTGGTGTCCTGGAGTTCGACTTCCTCTGTTGACCGCAGATTGAAAAAGCGATGTTTCAGATCTACTTGCTGATAAACGTCTTCCGAGGACTTCGTCTGCCCTGTATCTATGGCGAGGGGAAGGAGACTGCGACATCGGGATTCTGCTGCGAGGTGAAGATTTCGACGACATAATGGAAGGAGGTTCTAGTGAGGAATCTTCAGCATCCTCTGAACAAGCACTCTCGCCGAACTTCATCACTTTTCTAGGAGAGTACCTCCGCTGTCGCCTCAAGAAATCGGGACCTGCTCGGCATATCTCGGCCTCCGATATCTCCGAGGAGCTGTCGGCAGAACTAGGTCGTCCCAGCTTGCCCCTGTGGTTCCTCCTGACTGTGTTCGACTGTGTCCAATCTTCGCTGCTGCTGTTTCTGGAGGAAGTACGGTCGTCAGAGGGGGAGGAACCTAGCCTCGAGAAGTCGAAAGACCTGCGACGTGAAGGTGGCGACGGGGGAACACTTGAAGACCGAGATGAGGAGGAGGTACCGGATGATGGAGGTCTGAAATGGATGAAGTAAAAATAGAATCAACACATTTATATAAAATATATTATAAAACTTCTCAAACAACATAAAATTGATCTCAGCACATCACATTTCGAAAGAACAATGTCCTTCATTATCTGGCATGCAAACAAAACCTGCTCTTGCTTTCAAAATGGTAGAGCGGTTTGTTTGTACTTAATGATGAAAAAGTTCATTCGAGTTCTGTGCTTATTTTTATGGCGTTTAAGAAGTTTTTAAATTACATTGTAAAATTTACACCAGTTTTTATAATACTTTATTGGATTTATATCATATAATTACAGTTAAGAATTCTGAACTGGTCTGTCTATACGAAACCTGAAAATTCTATTTCAAGTAAATCTGAAAAATCCACATTTCAATGTAATTATGAAATGATAATCTATAATTATATCTATAACATCTATCATACAATGAATTTACAATCATACAATAATCCGTTCAATAACAATCGCAAAAAGCTTTTTATTTTATTATTCTGGGTACTAAAAAGAAAAAAAAGTCTTACTTTTTCAAAGATTTAGGGAAGGGGTTGCTCTCCTTGCCTCCCTCTGCATAGGCCCATAATAATAACTCTTTTACGTTTTAACACGATAATGTCGGCGTACTTGAAGCCTATGTTATCAAAAAATCTTTGTGGAAATAGAGGCGAAGGGGGAAAAAACTAGTCAGACGCGGGAATCCCAAAACTTTCTTCTATCTCATGCATGTTAATATTTCAAAATTCCCTATCACAGTACCAAAATTAAATAATAATCTACATGCATCGGGAGGATTCTAATGGATGGAATTCCAGCCATTAGTTCTAGAAATAGGACTAGCGAATATCGAGGAAAATGCAGAATAAAAGTGCCTCCTGTTGTGCGATTTACACCAAAACATAATCAGCAATAATATTTATCAAGGAAAACCCGAATCTGAAGTTTGATAAAAATTCGTGCATTAGTTCTTGAGATAGAGCTATTGCAAGAATCGGAAAAAATTCAGCATAGCAGTGCCACCTATCGGGCGATTGACACCAAAATGTAAATAGAATCACTTCATATCAGGGATTAACTGAATCTGTGCATTAGTTCTTGAGAAATAGTTGTTGTGGAAATCGTGAAAAAGACAGTACAGCAGCGCCACCTGTTGAGTTATTTATGCCAAAATATAAACAGCATCTATTCATGCCAAAGATTAACAGAATCTGAAGATTGGGGAAAATCTGTGCAGTAGTTCTTGAGACAGAGCTATTGCGGAAATCGTGAAAAAGGCAGCAAAGCAGCGCCATCTGTAGAGCGATTTACACCAAAAGCTAATCAGCATAAATTTATATCAGGGGCTATCTAAATATAAATTTTTATTAAATCCCGTGCATTAATTCTTGAGACAGAGTGCCCACAAAATTTGTGTCGCATATAGACAGACAAACAGTGTCATAAACAGACATTTTGTAAAAACATATTTTTTTTTTTTAATCTGTGACCCTTAAAACGTGTAAATTCGTCAAAAACCGTAATTCGAAAATTTTCACGAATCCAATACTTTCTTCTTGTAAAGAGAGAAGAAAGTAAAAATGAAACAAAATTTGAACCAATGAGGCTGTAAAAGCTGAAATGCAAGCTTATGAAGTCCGATCAGGACCGATGAAAAGATAGAGATTTCCAAGGATGTAATACCAGATCTGCGAATCTAATGTTTAGCTTTTAATTTACAATGTTAAATCATTAAATTAATATTTAACTAGCAGGCTATGCCCGCTGCGCTAGTCCATTTTTCCAAACAAATTTTGATTCAAACAAAATGGTGATTTAAAATTTCTTTTTTAAAGGAGTGTAGACCATCGCCTGGAATGTCCTTCCGCAATGTTGAAAACGATGCCAGTGCCAATGTCATTGCGATATACCACTATTGTATGCCTTGCAGAAAATTTGGGTAATTAGGTACCATCTCTCTTATTTGATCATTTATAGAGAGTTTGATATGAAAATGAGACCGTTGTGACAGCAGAAATTAAAATATTCTCTACTCATCACATTATTTTGTTAGAAATCATTGCAATGATTATCAAACTCTATTAATTTTCAAATAGCACATTATCATTTGTTAGTTCTTAAACTCCCGAATCTGAACTTGCACTATATGCAGATCCTATAGCCTAAATACAATCTCGTTACATGTTGCATTACATTTTTTAATAACCGTCCTCTTCTGGCAATTTTACTACAGTTTTCTATCTACCTTGGTCAGTTCCAGCAAAGTACATAGCACAGAAATGTAAAAAAGAGTGTTTAACTTATATATTTATTAGAACAATGAAGCATAAAAGGTGTGTTTTAAAGCCGAATTATTTGGGTAAAATTAAAATCACTGCCTCTTCATTTTTAAAAACCAGTTGCAGGGATGCCACAGGCGACTATTTTTATATTCCGTTCGCACCACTATTTTTCTAATAAAAATCTCAAAATAAATTTTTCTTGCAAATGTTGTCTAAGTATATGTTAAGGATTTCTGTTTAAAGAAAGTGGTGCCAGTTAGAGTTAAAAAATAGTCGCCTGTGGCAGCCCTGCAGTTGCAAATATGTAGCTGTTAAATCGGGAATAATCTTGATGCTAAATTTTGTAGAAAAATAAACCTTCAGCTTGTAATCAATTCCATTATGATTTTTGGCGTGAAACATTAGTATTGCTTATAACGATTTGTTACAAATGAATCAGACTTATTTCGTGTTTATTGTCAAATGAAAGTGAAGTTTACAATCATCTATTATTGGCATTTAATCTTATATGTTGGCGATAGTTTTTTTTTCGACAGGGAAATGAAGTAGTATTTAATAGTTAATTTTTAATAAAATTATGTTGATAGGGCTTAATGTTAATTAAAACTGCAACATAAACATCATAAAAAAATTCTACTGTCGGTATTGTATATTTTTTTCTTAGCCAATTTTAAAGTATTTTTT
Source organism: Maratus speculifer (assembly GCA_964019185.1). Taxonomy (NCBI): domain Eukaryota; kingdom Metazoa; phylum Arthropoda; class Arachnida; order Araneae; family Salticidae; genus Maratus; species Maratus speculifer. The sequence continues at coordinate 322,205,261 of OZ025295.1, read as the reverse complement.
TAACCTGAATGATTGATAAATTAATTGCAAATATATATTTTTTAATTCTATATCATTGATATTCCGAATATTTTTCCTGCACATTGCAAATATTAGGGATAATAAAATAACTACAGATGAAAAATACATAATAAGGCTAAAACACAGAATTAACGACAGCTTGGCGAATGCCTCTACGGAGACTTGAAAAAGACGCCAGTTCTGTCATCTTAAATATTCATCTAGAATTTTAATAAATAATAGATACTACTTTATGATTCCATAGATCAATTTCGCCAAATTATACATATTGCAAAACGATTCACCATATTATGCAAACGAATATAACCTTTATTTTAAATAACCAAAGAATCAATAAATTATGAAAACATTAATAGAAATACAAATAAAACGTCGAATTAAAAAGTAGTTAATGACGTAACAAATGCATGTAACATGTTTAATTTCAAATGAATGTGGCATTTACGATCATCCATTATTGACATTTAATCTTTTATTTTGGCGGCAGTTTTTTGGTCGATGGGTTAATCAAGTAGTACCAAATAATATAAAAAATATAAATAATAATATAGCCAATAATATTTTGGTTAGGTGTCATGTATGCATTACGTTGGTGCGATTGCAACAAAATTGTGATTTTATGGATTGCGTGATAATCTGGTTGTTGTTGTTTATTTACTAATAAACTTTGTTTCTTTACTTTTCTTTAATTATTTCTTTCTTTATTGTTGTATTCCATAATTATTAATTAAACTTCACTTATTTATTATTGTTTCCTTTTTAAAATAATACAAAATAATTAAAAATAATATAACATGTAACAGGTATTTGAAAACGCAGTGTTTGCCAAACTGATGTCAGATTTAAAAAAAACATGCCAAGGTGATGCGTATATAAAAATGGAAAAATATTTATAATAATGTAAACAAAAAAAGTAAACAAATAATTAAAAAATCGCCTTTTCGATTTTTTTAAAAATATAAAGCCAAGCAGTCGTTAAGTCTGTAGTTGCATCAGTAGTAAATTTTCTTTTCTTCGTTTGTTTAGTAATGAAAAAGCATAAATTTAATAATCTCAAATAAAATAATCTGAGAAATTTTCTATGATCTCGTTGATGATCTAGAAATCTTCTTAATACATAAACAAAACGGCAAAGTTGTCATATGCGCCGAGTTTTGCGCGATAATTTTGTATGCTAATTTGGCGGAAACATTGTTTTCGAATACCAGTTACATGTGTTTATTTAAATTATTTTCTATTATTTAAATAGTAATAAAAATTTATGAAAAAAGTTTAATTAATAAGTATATAACAAAACAGTTTAAACAATTTATAATATAAATATAAGCATTTTATTTATAAATAAATATTAATAGTCGGGTTAATATATCTCAGAAAAAATAATGCCAATTTAAAGTCTATTAGTTACCTCGGTGATATATAATATCCGTGCCAATAAAACTTTCAATAATATAGTAAATATGCTATTTGGCGATGCTCAATTATCGAAGATTAGTCCAATATCATTTTAAATATTATCTAACACAGGAAAAATATGAAGAAAATTTAAGAAAAAATGGCTAATTAAAACAGACTTGTAAAATATTTTGGCACAAATGCCTTATGTGCACCACATTTGTGCAATTTTTTTTCCTTTTTTACGCCAATTTGGCGAAAACTTCGTTTTAAAAAATCAGTTACATATATATTTTTTAATTGTTTTGTATTATTTTAAAAAGGAAATAAAAATAAATAAATAATGTTTTGCTAATAATTATAAAATAAAACAATTTACATCATTAAAAAAAATAAATAAGAGTAAATAGTTTATTAATAAATATACAACAGCCGAGCTACCATATGAACATAAAATCGACGTTTTGTTGCAATCGCGCCAATGTGGTGCATATATGACATCTGTGCCATTTTTTTTTTACCAGGCAATTTTTATTTCAAAATGTCGAATTTATCGATAGTAATAACGCGAAATTGCATAAATTTCATTTAAATTGCATAGATATCCTTGTTCAGTTTGTAAATTTTAAAACTAATTTTCCCTGGAAGAGAATTTGACAAAATGGCGCAAAAAAGTATGTTGATTACAATTTTCAAAATTGCGGTGAAAAACTTTTAAAAGAGAATGACATTACTTTACAGAATTTCACACTAAATCTAAAATTTAAATATTTGATTACAATTTTTAAAATATTAACTTATGTTTATTGAATTTACAATTGAATCCCAAAAATTATCTTCTTTTGGAAAAAACAACATCATTGCGACCTAATGTTAGACATATGCATTTTTGACTTAATTCTTTGCCAACAAAAGTAAAAAAAAAAAAAAAAAAAATCTCAAAGAAACAAATATATAATTCACAATTACTTTTATAATTAGATCTGCCTTTTTCTGGAGTAAGTTATATACTACCGAAATTTGATAAAAAAAGAGAAAAATAATAATAAAAAGGAAAATAAATATCGTTCAAAATTCATTTAATGAAATTTTCAAGTTTTTTTTTTTTTTTTTTTTATTCTAACGCAAGGATAAGTCGCCAAATGTTGCATCAAATGTAATATTTCAGTTAAATTATTTTTTAAGCGTTACAAATATTTCTTTTAAGATAAATATTTTTTTATAATATCATGTCTCATTAAATGGTTTTTCTTTATTATTATTATTATTATCATTATTAATTATTATTATTATTATCAAAAGTTATTTTCTGCTTTTATTTGCAAGATGTTTGTAATATTTCTAACAGATATATCATTTTTAATTTGTTTAGTAATGATAATTTTCGCCAAAAATAACTACTGGCAACCCTTTCATCAAAAATAACCGAAAAATACAAAATTTATAACCAAAAATCATACTTATCCCTGTATATTTGAATGAAAAACCTCCGCAAAAATATTTCCTATCGAATGATACAATCAGCAAAAAAATCCATCGGGTAGTTTTTGAAAACACTGGTGTGGAAGTTTCAGAACTTCTGCTTTATAATATACTAGCTGTTACCCGTGACGTCGTTCACGTAGCATTAAAAAAAAGATAAGCGCTTTAATTAAACAAAACATTTCATTAACAACAATTTAATATATATATAACACATATCTTATACCAGGCTATGCAGTAGTTTTTTTTATAGGGGACTTAAAGAACTCAGTCAAATAAATGGAAAATGTGTTAGATAATATTAACGATCGCGAAAATGAATCGCGGGTATTAACCTCGAACCGAAAAACTGAATAGGGTCCATTTATTTATTTCATTTTCTTTTATCACGTGAAAATCTTTCAGTTGAAAATTAATTACAGAAGAGAAATAATTATTCCGTTTTTTTTATTTTTTGGCAACGAAAAAAGAAAGATGATTAAATATTGTGGAAAATTTTTCAATTTATTCTGTATGAAAAATAGTGAAATGTTGAATTATTAAGAAAAATATTTGAATAAAATAAATAAAAATTAGCCTATGTTCATTTCAGACCAATAATCTATCTATATACAAAAATTCAAAGACATTAATCCATCCGTTTTGAAGCCAAGTTCATTCCAATTTTCGGACACACTTTCACATTTATAATATATATAAGGACTAGCTGTTACCCGTGACGTCGTTCACGTAGCATTAAAAAAAGATAAACGCTTTAATTAAACAAAATGTTTCATTAACAATAATTTAAAACATATATAACTAACACATATCTTATGGGAGGCTATGGAGTAGTTTTTCTTTATAGGGGACTTAAAGAACTCAGTCAAATAAAAGGGAAATGTGTTAGATAATATGAACAATCGCGAAAATGAAATTGCAACCACTTATACTGTAGAACAACTGTAACGCACCCCAATTGAACAGAAATCATGTTGAAGTGCATTTCACAATTCCTTATCAAAGAAAGAAAAATCAATTTATCTAGGTAATAAAAAAATATCCAACATTTCCATAATACATAACTTGGCCGGCCCATTCTTTTCTGCATTTATGTATATGATCTATGTGTTTGTAAATATTCTAAATACAACGTTAAAATATTGCTTAGTTAGAAAAAGTATAACGAAGATTAAAATTCACCTTTAGCAATTTCTAATAATAGACAGAAACGTACTTGAATTCTTTTGTACAATCCTGTATATTACGTGCAGATATTTATACGACCGCATATTTAGCTTAAATTATTTAAAAAAAAACGATTAAAATTATTCAATTCATATTTACGGGAATCGCTATTGCACAGTTGACCGTATATTCAGTTTATTGCATAGTCCGATACATGATTTATATAAATTTTACAAAGATTTATAAAAATTCTACCCGAAAGTGCATTTTTAAAGTGATTTTTATTTATATTTTCAGAATTGAACAATTTTAAGAATTAACACACAAAAATATATTTTTTTGATTAGTTGACCTTTTCTTACTTTCTAAGAATGATAAAAAGTATTTTTCATTGATCATTACGTCATTTACGATATGGATAAATTTGCGTTATAAATTATTAATATTTTCTAGTCATTTAATATTTAACCTTTAAAAAAACTTATTTCATTTTAATATTAAATATTTATATTAACCCCGCTCAGACGATAAACTTAATTTTCTTTAAATAATAACTTTTGCTATCATAATTCAATCTCATTTCATTGCAATATCAGAGCATATTTATTTTATTTTTAATATGTGACGTCACAGTCGTCTCTTTTTAGCACTTACTCAAAATTACATTGTGTTATTAAAAATGAAAACTTGAAAACTTATACTTTGTTTCAAATATGACGTTACATTGATATTTTTAAAATTCTTAATGGAAAGTATTCCTGTGACGTCACAATTGGTAAAAAGTTGAATTTTATAGCCTCGAACCGAAAGAAAGAAAAAGATTCATTTTTATTACGGATTAATATCTGGAAAAACTACTAAAATATTTATATTCTTGTAAAGTGTGAAGTTATATTCTTGTAAAGTCTTCTAAGTGTAAAAGAAATTTTATATAATCGTCTGCTTGATATAAGAAGAAAAACAGTATTCCTCTGACGTCACAATTGGTAAAATTGCGGTTTTTAACCTCGAACCGAAAAACAGAATAGGGTCCATTTATTTATTTCATTTGTTTTATCACGTGAAAATCCTTCAATTGAAAATTAATTACAGAAGAGAAATAATTATTCTGGTTTTTTTTTATTTTTTGGCAACGAAAAAAGAAAGATGATTAAAATATTATGGAAAATTTTTCAATTTATTCTGTATGAAAAATAGTGAAATTTTGAATTATTAAGAAAAGTATTTGAATAAAATAAATAAAAATTAGCCTATGTTCATTTCAGGTCAATAATTTATCTATATACAAAAATTCAAAGACATTGATCCATCCGTTTTGAAGCCAAGTTCATTCCAATTTTCGGACACACTTTCACATTTATAATATATATAAGGATATGATATCTTGGGTATGTCAAACGAATCACTGCTTGGCAGACAGTTAGACAGACTTGTCTAATATGCCATTATTGTCAATCTAATATTTATTTCAGACGAGTTGTAATTTTAAAACTGGGTAAAAATGAATCCAAAAAATCAGGATTCAAACCAGGGACCTTTTTGTTTAAGCTTCCAATGCTCTACCAACTGAATTATCCTGGACATCCGACAATATTTCTCGGACACAATTTACTCAGAAAACCTTATCGGTTGTGACATTGGTTCTGTTATCTGAATCAGCCCAACAGAATAAATAGGGCATTGGTGGTAAAGGAATTCCAAGAAATGTTGAATACGTAATTACACTTTATTAATTAAACACAATTATTTTAACTGGTAAATAAATCAAATAATTTGTAATTTTTCAATTGAGTAAACAAACTCGTGTGATTTATTTACCAATTAGAATAATTGTGTTAAAATTAATGAGGTTGTATTTATTTATTCATCTAACTTCATTCATCATCCATTTATTCAACTCTGTACCACAAAGTCTTGTAATGCTGCGTTTATATTACGGCGTAATCTTGTCCCCTGGTTTGTGAGGATTGCGAGACACAGTTTTCCCAACCAATGAGCGTTTACATTGGTTATTTATGTTGTAGCTGATTTATTAGGTTTTATGCCTGAACGTCTGGAAAGGCAAAATCTAGGACGGTAACTCCACAATGTAAAAGAACTTAAACGTGTGCCATAATTTGAGCAAATACTTCTTCTATGAACATGCGCCCTGTGCACATGAAGCTATTCTGATACATATAAGTACTCTAGCAGTATCTGGATGAAGTATGAAGATCTTTAATTAAAACAACGGCTTTCAGATCTACTAAATTTAATATTTTCAATCTATTTGATGGTAACATTATTATTATTATTATTTAATTTATTAATCTTTTTCGGCACAGACAAATGATGTTCGTAAAATGAGAAATTATCGATTGACACCGGAATTTACAAATGACTTTTTTAGAAATTAAGAACTCCCTAATCTAAACTTTCGTTGTAAAAGGAAAATTTTATCAAAATATTATTGGTGCCGTTTGCAAGTTTGAAATTAAAATTAGGTGTGCCCAGAATGGGACCACTGTGCCAGAAATGGCTTACTATTTTAAAACCTCCGTGGACGAGTTGTTAAGACACCATTCTTCAAATCACTTGTGAGGATACACTGTCAAATATCTACACCATTTGCTGTAGCGTCACTTCACTGTATTATGGAAAATTCTCATTGGTCATAATAGAGATATTCTGCAAAAGCGGTGGAGTGACGATGCATAAAATGGTACAAATTTTTAACAGTGTAGAAGAGATGCCAGATTCAACTCTCGACGAGTCCGCTGCACACTCTTTGTGCCGTTCCCGGATATAATCTTCAGGTATTGTCTATTTTATTGTTACTTGCCACTCTATCATTTATATCTACGTGGTTTATAAACGGTCGTTTGGTGTCAAGCACAAAAGTCGGATGTATGTGTTCAATAAACAAAATTGACTAAATCTTCTGTTTAGAGACATGATTAACTCTTTCCGGCACGGACAATTTTTTTTTTTTTTATTAAAATGTGAAATTATCGACTGACAGAGGAATTTACAAACGACTTTTTTAGAAATTAAGAACTCCCTAATTTAAGCTTTCACTATAAAAGCAAAATTTTATTAAAATATTATTGGTGCCGTTTGCAAGTTTGGAATTAAAATTAAGTGCGTCTGGACTCGGTACACTGTGTTGGAAAGGGTTAAACAAGTGCCGGCTTTTCACAAAACTCTTCTGGCCCGTTTCGCTAATCAGAATTCCACATTTATATTTGCAATGCGGATAACATTGTATACGTTTTAGTTATAATAGTAAAGGGGAAATCCGATTGGGAGATGTTAGAGGTCTTCATCTGACATAATCTGATTTCACCATGACATCGTAATCTGACGGACAATTGGGATTAATAGGAAAGGATGCGGTTGTTACCTGTTATGGCTGTTTAGATGAACTTGGATCGACCCTGAACTGGACGGAGACACACGGTTGACGGAAATGCGCCGACCTGGAACATAGAATAAACAATTGAAAAAAAAAAGGCACTCGCAATATTAAAGCAGAATTAAATCAGTGTTATTGTTAAAAAATGTTATATAATTCCTAAGATAAAATTGCAATTGAAAAAAATGTACAGTTTTGGCTATAAAATATTGAGCATCGCAATATTTTTAATATCTATACAAATATTTCATTGCATATTAATTATGAGTTCATTATTTTAGTTTACGGTTAAAGAAAAAAAAAATCAACTTTTTGCTTATGTGTACTTTTAATTCGCTTTAGAAGTGATTTTTTTTTTTTTTTTTTTCTTTTTTTTAATGGCTGTCGTGAGTTTTGTTTATTCGCGAAATAGAAAATACAGAACATTTCAACATTCGTGCATACTTAACTTAGTTATTTGTGAATTTTGTTTTATAAAGAAATTTTTCTTTACAAAGTAAACTCTGTTTTACCAATTCTATGAACTACGTGATACAAGTGATACCTATCTCCTGTTTAGCGTATTGTACTACTGTATGGCTTAAGTGGCGAGAACTTCATCTCTTATATTTGAAGGAAAGTATAGATTAGTAATTTTCTTTATTTTTTTCTATGCAGATTTTTTTAACGTTTCTAAAATTCTGAATTTTTATTGCAAATGAAATATTTTCTGCAAAAATTGTCGGGTAATTTTAAGACATCAACAACTTGTTGAAAAGAAAATAGAATGCGATTCTTCAGTGGTGAAGTGCCTTAAATTTAAAATAGAAATCGTGGACGAAACTTTTACTTTACGTGAGAATCTTTTCTGTCAAACAATTGCACACACTAAATTTTTTCCATCATCAACTCGCAAATAAATTTTGTACAGTATGTTTATAATTATTCAAATTTATTTAACACTAAAACAGCCGGGTATTTTACTAAAGATTTATAAAAAGTGTTTCGCACCAGAATTTTAATTTTAAACTATTTAACTTATTTAATTAGTCTATTTTTCTGCTACATGTATTTAACATATCTTTTGGGAAAAATTCTGGTTCGAATCGACTATTATCATTCTGGTAGGGGTCATTTTGACCCCTTATGGCGGTTCTAGTGTTAAAGCACGTACTTTTAATGTAATATAATGCTTAAAAATGTACCCTTTTAACTTTGCTTTTTTCCATTTTAAAAAAATATATAAAACAAACATAATTTTATGCACGAGAAGATAGTCTCAACATTCATAATTTTGACGTTTGTGGAGATTTTCGTGGACCTAATCCTCGCGAATGTTAAAGGGATTACTACATTAAGTTTAAGAGACGTCAGCACAAAAATCTAAGGTACCGAGCACAAGAAAAAAAAAACACCTCTATTTTATGGAAGAGTAGAAATAAGAGAATATAACGATCCATATCTGCCGGAAGTGAAACGGTGCATAAGCCAAAAATTAATACCACTAGTGGCTCACTTATAGGCTTATCACTGTGTTCATTCTACAATCAAAGGTATGAAAACATTGAAAACTGGGAGCAGGAAAACACAATGATAAACCTACGAGGCAACCACAAGTGGTACTAATTTTTGGCTTATGCACCAATTCACTTCCGGAAAAAATGAATATATAGTAGTATAGTAGTAGTATTCACCTATTTCTACTCTTCCATAAAATAAAGGTTTTTTTTCTCGCGAGCGATACCTCAGGCTTTTGCGCTGTCAGCTCTTGGGCTAATTGTTGTCCTGGAAGTTTTATTTCTGTATTATGCAAGTTCTGTTATGTCCCAAATCTACGTTTGTTTGAAATGATCTCGGTTTAAAAATATAAATTACACAAGTTTAAGGTTCGTTTAGATTAACTGACTGGAGCGGATATAAACCGCCAGGGTGTATGAAAAAAGGTAACAGGGCATCGTCCTAAGTTCGTCTATAAATACTTTCGCCTGCAAACAAACAATCACAATACAAATTCAAGGTTTGGTATTGAAAAAACTGACTGGCGCCTTCTAAGACTCATATAGATGAAGCCAATGACAATGGGGGCCCTCTAACACTAAATAATGCATGGTTGTAGTAAATTACAAAACTGTGGGATCAGAAAAGGAGAAAAGTACACTGTCAAAAAAATATGTCAATGTACACTAAATTATTCCTCATTTTTAAACAAATAATTTCCGTACTCCTAGAAAACATGTTTGATGCGTGAATTCTTCCCGGACGTTCAAAAAAGAGGAATAGATTACGTTCAATTCTAGCACGCATGCGTATTGGGTCTATTAGTAATAAATTCGAATTTATTTTTTAAATGAAAAACAAAATATTCTATAGATTAAAATGTCTAATTTAGTTTAAAAAGACAAACATCTTTTCGAATTTGAAAATAAATAACAATTACTGTTTTTCATTCAATTACACAATTTGTTTTTTTAAAGTTGGATAAGTTGTATAAATTAAAGTAAGTTAAATTTATAAAATTGTTTATAAATAAATATTTGAATTAAAATATACCGGGTGATCCAAAAGTCAGGACGAACTTTAAAAATAAATAATTCGAAAACGAATCAAGATACAAAGATACGCTTTACACCGAACGGATGCAGAAGAGACCGGGTTTTGTGTAACAACGAAAAAAAAAAAAGAAAGTTTTGTTGGCGATCAACAAATGGCGCTATAGTGTTTTATTGCACCAAAAGATGATTTACAAATGAAAAAAATGTCGACAAATCACAAGTCAGCTTAATTGCAGTTAATTAGTTCTACATTAAATGTTCAATGTGCTGTTCATCATTCATAAGTGCAGCTGTAAGACTAGGCACCACTCCATTCACAGAATTTAGTAGCATTTCTTGTGTTATGGCATACACATTTTGGCGAATGGCACCTTTCAGTGCTACTAGTGATGTCGTTGGTCGCCAACAGAATCATATTTTTTTTTCGTTGCCACACAAAACCCGGTTTCTTTTCCATCGGCTTGGTGCAAACCGTATCTTTGTAATCATGATTCGTTTTCGAATTATTCATTTTTAAAGTTTTCGACCTGATTTTTGGATCACCCGGTACTTGTATTTAAAATATACTTGTCATATAAAATGAACACATTTAAAAGATATTTTAGTTTTAAAAAAAATTAAAAAGAAAAAAAATCGATATTACTTAAAAAAATATATCGAATAAAAATATAACATCCGTATTTTACCTCTAGCAATCTACGTAAATATATTTAAAATTCATATTTTTATCCTATATTAATACTAAAATATAAAAACCCCAGCCACAACTTCATTAAACACGAAATCTTTCCGAAATTAACTTCAAAATTAAAAGCTTTCTAAAGAAATTGATCAAGCCATACCCAACTGCAGCGAACACATTTACTTTAAAGCGTTTCGCTGCTGCACAACTACAACTTCGTGTTTGTAATCCGCGTAGCGTGTTCACCTTCTAACGGTGGGGTAGCTCATTCGAATCCGGCGTCTGCCGCTTTTGCTTTTTCTCGACTTTCTTCAATTGACGGATATTTTGCCTCTTGGAACGGAAGAAAAAAATCCCAGATATTTGTCAATTGAAAGAAATATAACGACAGCACTGCTGCCAGTAGATTTTTCGTGGAATAAAAAAGTAATCTTTTTTAGAGGGTAGCCTATAACAGCATGTCAGACTAATCAGTGCTTTCTGAATACCATAAAAAACGATGCAAATTTTAATGAAGTACAACATAGACAACACAAAATTTGATGATGTTTTGATATGTCTCTCAGAAGAATGGGGGAGGGATATCCTGATTCAAAAACACTCGATAAACGTATGAAAGAACCGAGAAATAGCCGAATAAATGCCACTGGACTACATTAAGTGAAAACTTTACCAGCACGACATAGAAATAAAAATAAAAATGTTAAATTAAACACTCATACGACACTCGATAATTGATTTCAAATTGTCTTTGTAGCAAACTCACCTGATTTGCACCTACAAGGATCGTGTTTGTCCAGGTAGTGCTCTAATGTGTCCCATCCACCGCCGACGCGCACCATCACGTGATTCCTTAAGATCTGAAAGGAAAGAAATAAAAAATATATTTTTAAAAAGTTTTAATGAGTATACTTTAGGAATAAACAACCTATCATTTTTTAAAGGAGGAATTTATTCGTTTGTCCTAGAAGCAGAATTTCTGTTCTTTTCATATGAAGAAGTATATTTATCAATAGCGGATTCAAGAGCGTTCATTTTGTTCTTCGGAAGAAAAGAAATCGATCAAGCTATTAAGGCAAAATTTACTTTTAATACTTTTATTTAATACTTAAAAATATTAGTATGAAGAAAGTTGCGATGTATTAAGCAGATAAAATTAATTAATTTAAGCCTATTTAATTGCAAAATACAATAATACAATATTTAAAAACCCTAATTGTGTATATAACGTACAAGCTATTAAATTTAAAATTTTAGCTGAAATTTTGAAATTTTATTTTTTTGACTATTTTTTCCTTTATATTAGACCAACACATAGATTTCAGATAATTTTTTTTAAATAAAAATAGAAAAAATCGTGCAGTGAGGAGTTGAGGAAAAACATTTTTTTTTCTTTTCAATACCGCTTTAAAAGGATTGTTTATATATGCTACTATATGACCTCCTTCCCAAATTTTATTACTTCCCACTCAATAGAAAAGCACCTTTTTAGGTATATGTAAATTTTTCCTCCTTTAAAATGTCAGTTACTGGGTTAGATAAAGGGGCCAGACGCTGAACTTAACTCTTGACTCACGTGAACTTGAAATATCAATAGGATCTTTTATTCATCGGCTAAACGATGATGCAAGATATAATAAAAGCACGCCGTTAAACCGCTTTTAACATTGCCAGTAATTTCTGCTTTTATTATTTTATCTACTGCAAGCAGGAACCCATTACGGCTTTCAGCTTTCTGTTTCAGTATACCGTAAAAAACATGAAAGAAAATCATTTGTCGTGCATAGATTCTGAAACGCTTTCCAATACATTCAAAATAATGTATCAAAATTTCACCGTTTAAGGTATATGCTTACCTTCGAAACACCTTTTTTTATGTATATATATGGGAAAATTTTAGTTAAAAAATTGAATATAACTAAGAATTCAACATAAATTTTTAATGGAATTTTAATTATTTTATCAAATTTAGGCAATATTTAGTAAAATTTTAATAAAGAATTGCACTTATGCCACACCTTCTATAACGAAAATTATTTAATCTATTAAATTCTCGTATTTGATCTTTATTTTTTTTCAACAATATATTAGGAAGCCCCTTGTCTGTGTTATGAAGCAAAATATTAGCAATACTTCTTAAATTTACAAATATATACCAAATCTTGCATACAAAGTATGATTTTTTTAAGTGTGTATTTTTCAATAAAAATAACACTTAAAGGGAATCCGGAACATAGAAATCTTTAATTTTTCTAAAAAAAAAATTGCATTAAAAATTTCTGGGTTTTTTTTTTTTTTTTTTTTTTTTTTAAATTCTTATAATGACGTTTAAACCATGTTTCGATCTTAATTAGAATTTTTTTTTTTTTTTTTAAATGTAGCTTTCAAGTAATGGTTGTCCGTCATGTAAATGACTTCCTGTGTAGATGCGTTTTTCCACAATTTCTCAGATTTAAATTGTCATAACTCAAGAACCATTAAAGATAAATGCTTCAAACTTATAACATGTGTTTTTTGATTATTTTGCTTTAATTTTGATTCAGAAAATTTGAAAAAAATATTTACTTTTTTAAAACATGAATTTTTTTAGATTTTTAATTTAAATATTTTTAATTTTTTTTAATTAATATTTTTTAAAATGCTGAATAAAATTAAAATTTAGATATTTCTGTTTATTTAAATGAAAATAAATTGAAATTGTACAAATAATATTTTGACACATTATATTTATAACAATTTTAAATTACCCGACTTCTTTAATAAATTTTTTATTTTTAATTTAAAATATAAACTATGAGAAGTTTTATGATATTTTGTTTGCAAATAATGTGGTTAATCATCACAAAAAATTTCAAAAATTTAACTCAATAAATAAAAATTATTTTAAAATGTGCTCTGGTATCGCAAATAAATAAATAAAATGAAATAAAATAAAATAAATAAAAGACTTCACACCAGAATTTTCAAAAAGTTAAAATAAATCTTTTTTTTTTTTTTTTTTTTTTTCCAAAAGTTATAAAAGTAAAATTTTGTTCAAAAAATTGTGGGACAAATTATTTTAACTATAACATTTTAATTCCATTGGTTAAAATTAAACGTCATAAAATGTATTTCAACGTCCTTCAAAGGCTTATGTTAACAAGGGACCTTTAATATAGAAAATCCTTTAAACATTTACCCTCACACAAAAATAAACAAGCAGAATTTGATTTCTAATTTTATGTTTCCGCGACCTCGCAACATTAATAACGAATAAACAAACAGCAAAATAGAAATAAAAGTAAACAAAAAATTGAAACATGGGCTGTTTTATTTAAGTAGCGTCTCTCCCGTTCAAAAAATAATTTTTATGTAAAAAGCTTCAATTTATGAAGCTTTAGGAGGAAAAATTTAAAAGCTTTTTAGAAATGTTGTGTTAATAACTGTAAAGTATTTTCCGAACGACCTAAGAATCTATTACAGTATTTGTAAAACTTATTTCCACACAGAAATAGCGTCGGTCGTTTTTTGTCAACTCTATAAAGGACATTTAACTTTTTGTTCAATTACTTAAGCTGAAAAACAATTTATGCAAGGATATGATAACAGTTTTCTTTGTTAAAGCGACACAGCACTTTTGAAACTATCCCTTCAATTTTGAATAATACTGTAATGTATGTGGTGGCATAATACTTAAAAATAAAAATTAAATAAAATTAAAAAAAATTCTTTTAGAACAGTCTATTTTACTAAAATTTAAATTTTTAAAAGGAAAATTAGCTTTTTAAAATACAAATATTTTAGCTTCGATTTTTTCCCCACATCAATTAGAATATACTACATAAAACTGTGTATGGATTTTTAGATGCATGAGATTTTACATTTAATATCGTTTTTACTTCGCTCTTGCATAGTAAAAAAGGAAGAAAATTCAACAAACTCTCTATTTAAATATTAAAAAAAAAAAAAAAAAAAAAAAAATTATAAATTTGAATGTTAAATCCATGCACAAAAGTATTAAATACACCAAGGAGAACAATTTAAAAAATTTCAAACCTCGTTCTAAATTAGCAAAAAAGCCTTAGTATTTTTCGAACAAGCAAGTTTTAAAAGTGAATACATTGTAAATCGTTAAACAGATAGCAAATATAAATAAATAAATAAATAAAAATAAAATAAAACAAATAATTAAATAAATAAATAAAAAAATAAAATAAAGTTAGTCGGGTGTGTTAACTACAAAACTTTCTTCTATCTCATATACATGCTAACACTTGCTGAAAAATGAAGCGTATAGCAGCGCCACCGGCAAGGTGATTTACACCAATATCTAATCAGCAACAATTTATGTCAATTTCTAACTGAAACAGAAGTTTGTTGAAAATCCGTGGGTTAGTTTTTAAAATAGAACCATTGCGGAAATCGTAAAAAAATCTGGATAAAAGTACCACCTGTTGAACCAGATATTTAGTCTAAAAACTAAACAGCACTAATTTATATACCGAATTATCTGAATCTGAAGTTTAATAAAAATTCTTACATTAGTTCTTGAGATAGAGCTATTGCGTTAATCATGAATAATGCTGCATATAGTAGCGCCACCTGATGAACGATTTACTCCAAAAAGTAATCAGCATCTTATTATATCATCTGAAGTTTTATATAAATCTTCCCATTAGTTCTTGAGATATAGCTTTTTCTGAAATCGGGAAAAGGCAGTATAGTAGTTGTTGGTCGATTTACGCTAAATATTAACTGTGAAAATAATTTAATTTTTTGGAAAAAGAAAAAAAAAAAGTTTTACATTTAGTGTTCAATTAATGAAAAAAAATCTAAAACATTTTCAGAAATACCTGTTTAATAGCTATATTCTATTTTATAAACAAAGTTCCTCTTATAAAGTATTTTTATGCATAATATAAATAAAAAAATTCCACAAACTAATTTTGTTTCAAATTTATTTTAATGGAACAAAGGACATTAACTCTTTCCTCCATTACTAAAATAAAAAAACAACTGTTATTGTAAAAGTGATAATAGCCCTCATTGTTCAGCAGCTATTTTCAAAGTACTAATATGCAGATAACAACAGTAATTACTATTATTTGCTTATCTTACGTTTATGTGATATGAATTTATGTAACAAAGAAAAAAAGATAAGGAGGTGTTCCGAATTTTATTTAGAAATCGTTTAAATTATTATAGGTTTAAAAATATATATTAGCTATGTGCATTATATAAATACGATACTAATTATCGTTTCAGTAATTATGCAATGAATAAACTTTGCATACTTTACCAATGTAGTTATTAATGTAAGTATTGAAATATTACACAAGAAAAAAAAAATAGAAATGTTTATTTTAATCTACGAAAATATAATACGTAAGAAAAATACAATAAGCTCATCTGAGTTATTCACCATTCCAAAAAGCCTTATTTATCACAACCTACATAATATGAACTTGAAAAAAAGTTACCGTTGCGTTTACTTAAAAAGTGACAAATAATAATACAGATGTCAAAAGTTTAAGACATTTTATTTAAATTTCCGAGTAAATTTGGTTTGTTTCGTCATCCAAATATTTTAAAATTTCATTATTTTTATTTTTAAAATATCTTTTTAAAATTTAATTTCTTAGCAAATGTATTTTTAAACCATCAAAATTTGTGGTTTTTAGAAGTCTAAATTGCCTATTTATTTATTTCGTCTGTATTTTTCTTTAAATATATAAAATATAATATTTTAAATAAAAGAACCTTTTCTTTTAAAAGTACTTATTACAGAGACAGTTATTCTAATTATAAAATCAAGAATTCGAGATTTTAAAAATGCATATTAAAAAAATAATGCATATTTTAAGAAAATAATGAAAATTTCAAAATGTTTGGATAATAAACAAAAATTTAAATATCACATATTAAACATTTATATCGCACAATTTTATTTTATTTTTCTGTAATATGTAAGAGATTATACATTCAAATAATAATAATAATAAAAAAAATTGTAATTTAACTATTGTAATTTTAAATGACAGTAAAAGTAGCCGGTCTATAGAGGTACAAATTTTCTTCTTAACTCCCCCCCCCCCCCCTGTTAAATATTGATAAATGTAAAATTGCATGTTAAAATTGAATTTATACGGGCAATTTTCACCATTTACTTACATTTCAGAATTTTATTTTTCAAACTTAATAATTTCTTTTAAAAATAGAGACAGGTGTTAAAGTAAATGTTTAATGTACATAAAAAAATGGTTGTGCATTTTGCCCTATATTATGATATGTAAATTCTATTTAAAGTTGGCTTGTAAGGTAAATTGTCAAGTCCGCTACCATAAAAAAATTACCGAAAATACTCAGCTTTAAATTTATTAAATTTCCTAAAATCAGCTTACTTTGAAGTGACTTATGTCCCTAAATTTCAAAACATGATATGTATCAATAATACTCGTATTTAAATTAAATTGAAATGAGAGACAGTTTTAGCCACAAGATTTTGATCACAGAGCAATTCCATCTCAGCTCAGGCAGGGCATGTCAAATCACCATCACAGATTTTTTTCAAAAAAATTCAGTAGTTAGAACTAAGTGATTTATAAAATTTCCCAAAAGGATTTTTCCCTAAAAAATTTATTTCTCTGATTACAGCACTTTAAAATTCATGATAAAATTGGCAGTTTTCAGAAAAACTGAAAAACGCTTCATTTTGAAATGAACACAATACCAAACATATTCAACATATTCAGTCAATTTATTTTTTATAAACAGTTATTAAACTGAATTTTACTTTGGCATAGTTTTAAAAAATATAGTGACATTTTTACTTAATTAAAAAAATTAGATTTTAAGTACAAAAAATATAATTATTAGTGAATTTAAGATTTTTTTTCAGAATGAAAAAAAATATTTTAAAGCTAAACATTGATGGCAATCCAAAGACCTTTAATGGGAGTTTTGCAGCAAATTTTATTTTAACTCTAAGGTGCTTACAACTTTTGTAATTCAATTTTAAATTATGCAAAATTTTGTAAAATCACTACTTTTGAAATGCAATTTCTCAAAAACACCATTTTTTAAAAATCTGATAATATGCTCAATTCATACCTTATTAGTCTCTAATAAATACCTTACAAGCAAATCGTGTGTTTTTGCTTAGAAAATTTTATATGATTTTTTGAAAATAACATGTTGTGTGTATTTTTCAACAGACCACAAAGGCAAGCTCTTCCTTATTTAACCGAACTTGTAATGTAATTAATATTTCAAACTAAAAAAAACATCACTAGTATATAATTATTACTGTTAAATTATAGCTAATCATTTGCTTAAATTTAAAATTGCGTAAAATACAGTCAATAATAAAATTAGTATTGATCATATGTCATTTCATTCCATACACATAAATGTGCTAAATTCATCTACAGTGTGTTAAATATTTTGTTATATAGTATGGATATAATATATTAAAATGTAAATACATACATTACAACTGAATTAGATTTTTTTTCAAGTTTAGTTTTTTCCAATTAGTTTTTTTTTTCTCAGAAAACCAGAAGATCAAGCTTTTTCTTATTTCTCTGTATTTATAATAATATTTTTTAATGAAAAAATAATTTGCACATTATTATGGCAGATAAATATAAGCTAATCTTCAAAAATTCCTATTCATAAAATTAAATAAGCCAAACCCCTTAAAAAAAATCTGCGCTTGTGATGCATTTTGACATTGCTGAAAATTACTCACTAATACTGCCAAATGAAGTACAAAGCTACCACTGGCAGAATACTCAGATATCGTTAGTTACCTGCACAGCATACTTTAGAGAAGAAATAAAGAGTTTTATCATAGTTTCTGATGATTAACTCGTGATACAGCTCATGCTGTTTGCGACATAGAAAAAGTAAAAAAAGAATTATTTAAGTTGTACCAATTACAAACACTGGAATCACCTGTGTATATATCAGATGGAGCTGGAGCACATTTTAAAAACAAGTATCAGTTTTATGAATTGCACAAAAATAAAATTGTACTGAAGTAGAGGATATTTTCAGGTACCGGCCATGTTAAAAGTGCATGTAATGCTATTGGGGACTGAGACAAGCACTATGCAACAAAATTTAATCTCCAAAAGGAGCCAATAAAAGCTATCCAAAATTCTGTCTCATTTGTTGCTGAACTATCTTCTCTGCTAAAAAATAACATTCTAGTCCATCCAGACAGAAATATTATTCAATCCTATAGAACTAATTAATGAGAAAGAATATGCTAATGCAAAATCTATTGTTGGTATTAGATATAAACATTATAGGGTGATTGTAAATAGTGAAAATTATATGGAACAAGCAAGTAAAAATGAATTGACAAAAGTTGAAACCTTCAGCCAAATGAAAAGACAATATTCAATACATAGTTTCCAAATCGGTGATTTCATTGGATGCATTTATGAAAATAATTGGTGGATAGGACAAATAAATGGTATATCAATCACAAGAACTAAATGACATTAAAGTATCATTCATGTACCCAACATGGTCCATAGATAAAGCATTCCAGTGGCCAAAAGAATCTGGAAAGAAAAAATATGAATGTGCATTACCATTGGAAAATGTGCTTCTAGAAACAGAAAAAACAGTTACAATAGGACAATCTGAGCGACTTCATACCTTCAACGATAAGGAGTTGAAGTTAATTTAAGAAACCTTCACTACCTAATTCTTCTGTTATGTATGTATTTGCACATTAATATATTATATCCATACTATATAACAAAATTTTTACACACTGTAGATGGATTTAACACATTCATGAGTATGGAATGAAATGACATATGATCAATACTAATTTTATTATTGGCTGTATTTTACGCAATTTTAAATTTAAGCAAATGATTAGCTATAATTTAACAGTAATAATTATGTACTAGTGATGTATTTTTTAGTTTGAAATATTAATTACATTACAAGTTCGGTTAAATAAGGAAGAGCTTGACTTTGTGGTCTGTTGAAAAATACACACAACATGTTATTTTCAAAAAATCATATAAAATTTTCTAAGCAAAAACACACGATTTGCTTGTAAGGTATTTATTAGAGACTAATAAGGTATGAATTGAGCATATTATCAGATTTTTAAAAAATGGTGTTTTTGAGAAATTGCATTTCAAAAGTAGTGATTTTACAAAATTTTGCATAATTTAAAATTGAATTACAAAATTTGTAAGCACCTTAGAGTTAAAATAAAATTTGCTGTAAAACTCCCATTAAAGGTCTTTGGATTGCCATCAATGTTTAGCTTTAAAATATTTTTTTTCATTCTGAAAAAAAATCTTAAATTCACTAATAATTATATTTTTTGTACTTAAAATCTAATTTTTTTAATTAAGTAAAAATGTCACTATATTTTTTAAAACTATGCCAAAGTAAAATTTAGTTTAATAACTCTTTATAAAAAATAAATTGACTGAATATGTTCAATATGTTTGGTATTGTGTTCATTTCGAAATGAAGTGTTTTTCAGTTTTTCTGAAAACTGCCAATTTTATCATGAACTTTAAAGTGCTGTAATCAGAGAAAAAAAATTTTTAGGGAAAAATCCTTTTAGGAAATTTTATAAATCACTTAGTTCTAACTACTGAATTTTTTTGAAAAAAATCTGTGATGGTGACTTGACGCATATCAGTACTGTCTGCCTGAATTGAGATGGAATAGCTCCAGACAGGAATTAACCCTTTCGTGCCCAGCACCTTTTGCGTAAATTTTATTTGGTTGACACCACTATTTTTAGAAGATTTAAGTTTAGTTCATTCATCACGAAAATGCATCATTTAAATAAAATAATTATTGCTTTTCTTTTTTACCGGTGTCAAAAACAGTGCTGAATGCACCTTTTGAAGCGTCCCTAAAAAGGGACGCTAGGCACTAATGGGTTAAGAAGTTTTTCTAATAATTACAGTATATATTCATGTAAATTATTAAATTTTAAGAAGATTGCATATTTGTTTCTTAGTTGAATAAAAAATAAAAGTAGAAAGGTGAAAAAATGATAATCATTAAAAAACCGTGCGGTAACAGACTTGACACTATGTTGAAAATGGCCGATACTACTACAAATCATACAATTTAATTCATACTTTTCGTAAATTACAAAACGATTATGCATATGTTTTCAATTGTGCTTTGAAAATAATTGATAAAAGTTTTTGGCACGAATTTTTGAATTAATATATCGGATTGTTTGTTATCTTTACAAAAAATGTTGGTTTAGAATGGTATTATCACTTTCGTATTTTATTGAAACAGTTTTCATTCTCTCTATGCGCAACACTGAAAAAAATGACACTTTCAAATCTGATTAAATCGATGTTTTTAATATTTTATGAAACTTTTTGTTTCAAATATGACGACTCAATGCTTTCAATTCTGAAATACCAGAAGTACCCAGTTTCAAACAAAATTACTTTTTATTTGTTAAACGCAGTAAATTCCACCACGGCAGTTCAATTTATTCATATTATTTCATTTATTATGATTTTGAATGAAATGCTCCTTTTAGCAAGTAATATTTATATAACATGAAATAGGCGAACTACATTTTTATCGTATTTGTGGAAGAACACTTAAAATCTGTCGTAATGTAATCGCAGAACCGCGGAGTTCGTTTTTCAGCTTCGAAGTCGAAGAATGGATGAAATCGAAAAAGAAAGACTTCGTGGATGCAATTTGACAACCATTCACAATACAACAATATATAAATGCAAACATCATGTATAATCATGAATAAAATTCATGAATAAAACGTCATATGTTCATATCTGAGTATCTCCATGTTTAAGATGCTTTCAGAAATGAGTATATATACATGTTTCAAACTTCAGTAATCTTGATTCAAAGCCATTTTGACCATATGGCATACTCTAATTTGAGTATTTGTTACTCAGTTTTGAAACTGTCGCGTTTAAAGTGAAGATTATCGATACACTTTTCAAATGAAAATTAGCGAGAAATCTATCTGTTTGTTATCTGAGTATGTAAAAAAAGGATTGAAACAACTCAACTCACCCTGACAAAGATGAGTAGCTGCGTTTCTCCGATTCGGTATTTCCCGTCACCTACCCGGATCATGGGAAACTGGGCGGGACAGGAGCAACGGTTCAGGAGTTCGGCCACCTGTAACAATAAAGAATAATAGTTAAAAAGAGAGTTTGTGTACATTAATCCAATAAAATTATACAACAAGAATGAAAAATCATGCATTAGGCATATTCCAGAACACTATTTTTTTAAAAACAATATTACTATAATTAGGAAATTTTTGTTTGTAGAATAAAATGAGGTATCTAAGTAAACAATTTAAAACATACAATGCAATATTTTTTGCATTGCAATTGCTCTCTATATCCGCTAATGTGTGCGACTTCTTTTGTTTATCCCTGTATTGGATCTATAGAATTTATATCGGGTGTCCCAATAATTACTGAAGGATTTTAAAATTCAATAACTTATAAATGGTGACAGATATTAAAAAAAATTCTTGCACGAGGGCTATGTGTGATGTCCGGAGTATTTTTATTGTGATTCTTGAATTCAGTTCGAATTTCAAGCAATAGATGGCGCTGATTTGAGACCCAACTTTTGGTACTTAGGAATTTATTCAATACATTTTCATCTTTTTTTTTTTTTTCTTGCATGGTAGAAGAGCGTAGCGGAAAAAATGAGCTTTTATTTAGAGGCTATTGCTTGCAGCGCCTCCTATCGTTGCTATGGGTAACTAAAACTGAGAATCACAACATAAAAATTTCTCACATCATACATAATCCTCCTGCAAGAATTCCTTTAATATTTCTCGCCGTTTGCAAGTTATTTAATTTTAAAATCCATCAGTCATTTCTGAGACACCCGGTACCTACCCTGTAATACAATAACAAAATAGTTAGATTTAAAAATGCATAATGTGGGGTATTAGATGAAAAACGGGAAAAATGTCCTGCACGTGACATTTACGTAAATACCTATATCAATTAACTTGTAAGTTGTTAAAAAGAATAAAAACTCTCCCCAGATTTTCATATTAGCACAGTTGTTTTAATTTCAGGATACAACAACATGAATATACAGCAGGATTACAGCAGTAATATGTAGAAAGACTTTTCCACACGTGACATGGAACGACTTATTAATAAATTTAAAAATCTCCACATTTTTATCCCAGACCTAAATAGTCTGCAAGTTTTTAAAAGGTTTAGAAAACTCCGCATTTCAAATCCCAGATTTAAGTAATGTGCCCGTTTAGGGCTACTCCATGATGAATTTTAAATGTGTTCTATGCGTGATATTTACTTAAGTTAACTATAAATTCACAAGTTGTTAAAGCATAAATCATTCATCAAAAGTAACAACAGAAAAAAAAAGTTTAGATTTTCATGTAAACATAATTGTTTTAATTTAAAGTTTATAACAGCATTGTTAAAATAAGCTGTCATACGTAGAAAAGCAGTCTTACACATGACATGGAATGACACGTATGTATTAAAGTAAAGGAGCCAGTTTTCAGTCCTACAAAAGATCCACTTGCCAATGTTAATCCTATGTGAAAATTTTTTAAAGATATGTGGTTTGCATGTCAGTATTGTTAAGTGACTGTTTTTTTTATTTTAATATTTTAATATGATTTTTATTTATTTATTTATTTATCTATTTTTTACACTGGATAGATGAGGCTAGTCTGTACAAATACTGCTTTTTACTTTTGCGGCTTTTTTTTTTGTTGGGGGGGGGGGGGATACAGATTTTTATTTTTTTATGAAAATTCTGAAGCTTACTTTCGAAACAGGTAGCGAAAGGGAAAGTGTTTTAATTAAAAATACCTGAAAGCAAAATTGAAAATAAAAAAAAAATGGCAAATGTACTGATGGATCTCAGCTATCCATTGCAGAAAAATATTTAAAAGTATTGAAATTCAAACGATATATGGTAAAAAAAGTTTTACCAATAGATTGATATTAGCACATGGGTGTTTTTGCTTGAAGTAGTCCCTTAATACAAAAATCACAAATTCTGTTTTACAACACGCTTAAGGTGCACTCATTAACTTGCGCGTGAAAGGATGAAGAAGCTAGATGCTTCTTCAAGCGCTGCTGAGAAATGCATTCTGGCCACACATACCTGTCTGAAAAAAGAAAGAAATAAAAAAAAAATCTTAACGATAAGAAAACAAGGGAAGTATCGCCATTTAGGTTATTCCGCCCTCATAAACGCATTATTCCTAACACTGAATTATATTCTTTAGAATAAAACAGAATGCGTTTAACGAGAGATTGCGTTTTCATTTTGCAAAGCAATATAATGCAATCCCCCCCTTTAGCGTGTAATTTATGCCTTTTCCGGGCCGATGAAAGGCGCCCGAAGTGGGCCGCTGATTCAAGGCGCGTTCCGCACCAGGCCCTAGAAGAAAAGTCGGATAGTTTGTGGTTACAAGTGCAATAGTCGAAACTGGGTCAGGAAGTCAGATAGACGTTTGAATCGCGGACTAAAAATTATTATTGTTGTTATTTAGCTTAAAAAATAATAAAAGTTTATTCGCAAAAATTGAAAGCCAGAGGCTGCGTAAAAATCGTAGACTTACTATTGTGATTTCTTGTACCAAAAAGTACAAAAACAGGGAGAATTGGGATTACGAAAACATAATGGTAAATCTATGAGTCAACGGCAAAAATCGGGTTTTAACCCATTGGGGACGAGCGACACGTATTCGTGCAGCATTAATGCTTAAGACTCCTTATTTATTTCCACCACTAAAATTTTACTGCAGAATTTGCCTTATTTAATTGAAGTATTTTCTCGATTTAATAAGGTACAAATTTCTGTTTTTAAAAACCGGTCACAAAACATTAAAAATTTCGTAAAAGCCTCCCGTCGCGAAGGGGTTAAAGTGTTTTTCACTAAGATAGGACTTGGCAGACTGATTGAGTTTGAATATGCGAATCGAGATATTACTAATTCTAGATTTTCACCTATGAACTCGATGAGATGTCTGTGCTGTCGCCTGTCGGGATATGATATTAATGTTAGTTTTTTTTTTTTTTTTTTTTTTTTTTTTTTTGCAACGCATAAAGTAAATAAATATATAAAGTAACCATAAACAAATTATTATACAAATACTTTTCATAATTAATAATGAATCATTAAACATATATGACAAATTCTGCAAGACCCTTAAAGGGTTAAGAAGATCCCACAGAAAAACTAGTATGCAAAAATAGAACGGTTTAACCACTAGGGTGTAATGCAATATTGTTAAAAATTTACAGCAAATCACGCACCAGACCCTAGAAGAGAAGTCTGATAGTTTGTGGTTACAAGTGCAACAGTCGGAACTAGGTCAGGAAGTCAGATAGACGGTTGAATCGTGTACTAAAAAATATTATTGTTGTTATTTAGCTTTAATAAAATAATAAAAGTTTACTTGCAAAGATTGAATGAACTTCATGGAAGTCAGAGGTCAAATATAAATGAAACAAGAACGAAATATTATACGTGAAAAATAGATTATGAAACATTGTATAACACATTAAAAATACTGAAACAAAACTTCACAATTTTCTAAGCAAAGCATTTGGTAAACGGACAACGCATTTGAAAACACAATATCAGCAGTTACGAATAATAGTCGAAACAAGTATCTAAATTACTTTGTGCAACTTTGCATATGACCAATAGTTTCATTTGTATACTACATAGTATACCAAAATTAAGTTCAGTTAGGAAGAGCACAACACAATTTAAAATTTCCCAGCAGCATTTTCCGCAAAAAAAAGGATTCATTACGACAGAAAAAAAGAATGTTGAATTAAAAAAAAAACTAATTAA
Organism: Maratus speculifer; assembly: GCA_964019185.1. NCBI lineage: Eukaryota > Metazoa > Arthropoda > Arachnida > Araneae > Salticidae > Maratus > Maratus speculifer. The sequence continues at coordinate 322,179,739 of OZ025295.1, read as the reverse complement.
TTTCACCTGATCTTACATTTTTCTGTTCTTATCAGTTAGAGAAAAATTTATAAGCTCCCAACTTAAAAGCCTGATCCTATTTGGCATAAAACATAAATTGTGTTAAACACACTGTCAATAAAAATTCCCCAACGTTTCAAGTGGATTATCCTCATTAATTAAAATAGATATGCAGAAGAGAGATTTGCGCGAAATGCAAAAACAAATAATCAAAACAGCTGAGGGTAAAATAAAAAGAAAAGCCAAATCAGCTGTGATAATGTGTCACACCTGGACTTGTTTGAGACGAGATAAAGAAAATGTAACTGAAACAATAATCTTAGATAGTAAAGGAACTTTAAATAAAATAAACTGTTTAATACCGCAGAGAAAAATTAAATTTCAAACGATTTAAGTAAATAAAGAATTTATTACCCAATAAATTCATTTGATAAAGTTTCCTTCTATAGAAAAATACAAAATGCTTTTTTTTTTCTTTGGCAGCTCGAGTTCGACGATTTGTAATCCTACCGTGATAGATTTTATGTCATCGGAGCCCGATTTCGATATCAAAATTACGTAGTAGAAAAGTGTTCAGAACATTTAAAATTTCTTTGAAAATTAAATTTATCATTTAAAAACTCCTCTGATCATACGAAGTATTAATCCCACATGATCCTTCATGACAACTTTTCAGTATTTTCAACCCCCATTCCCCTACCTGAAAATATGTTTTAAATAATTAATTTGTTACTGATATGCAACCGCTAGCAAAAATTTACGAAAGTTACAATCCTTATTTAAAGAAACAAAATGTACAAATGTAGCAAAAAGACATGAATTTTACTTTCCTGTTATTCTGGGAAAGAACTACAATCAGAAAACGAAGATAGGCAAGATATATATCTAACATTTTCTTTTATGTTATTACTAATACTGATAACAGTGCAAAATGATTCAAAATCCTTAAATCCCATCAATAACAGTTAAATCCTCTCTCAAACTGATTTTTACAGGATTGTAAAACACATTAAGAAATTTGATTAAATTCTTGTTTCTCAAGATTTTTTCAAGGTTTTTTTTCTTTTTGCATAAATATAATTTTAACTTTGAACCCAAACCCAGCGGAACTGGAAGACTAATACGGAAATTCAAGCTTGACCCATCAGTCTCAGCTTTATTTCCTTTATCCGGACTCTCTCTCTCTCTCTATATATATATATTTTCTTTTTTGTAGTATTGATATACAGGGAGTATCAACACAGCAGATGCAGGGAGATATTTCAAGTAGAAGAAATTTCAGAAGCGATAGCGTACACCTAGACGATGGGAAAACACAACAATACATGATTGGAAACAATTTCCTGGCACGGCAGTAACTACACAACCACAGCAAAGGAAGGACACGAACATGATACTTATTCTTAGTGCCGAGACAATGTTGGACACTGCTGAAGAACATGTTGCATGCTTCGTGGCAGTCTGGGACAGGGTCGGTATTTTCAAGAAGACTGGATATTTCATGCGCCACACATGTGAAGCCTGCATCACGGTACGGGGACGTAATTTTGAACAGCTTCTTTGATGACGATCGTGGTATCTCTTTTTGTTCTTATTTCGTAGTTTTCTGCTGTATTAAAGATAATAAATATGTTTTTCCACCCTGTTTGTGTCCTTCCTTTCTTATATTTTGTGTCGTCACTACCGCGACAGGAAAACGTTTTCAACCATGCAATGCTATGTGATTTTCCATCATCTAGATGATTCTATCCAAACTATCTGAAACTTTTCTACGGCTGTGCTGAAACATCCTGTATAAAACACATCTCTTTCAAATAAACTGTAAAATATTATTTTCTTCGAAAGAAATTCGGGACTATAAAACGGGGGGAAAACACCTTGTGTAAACTAAATCTTTTTCAAGTAAACTGTAAAATATTATTTTCTCCAAAAGAAATTGGGAACTGTGCAGCAGGATGAAAGATCCTGTATAAAACACATTTCTTTCAAATAGACTGTAAGATATTATTTGCTCCGAAAGAAATTGGGAGCTGTGCGAAGTCTGGGAATGCTTTTATTGAAAATGAGCCGACTTTTTTTTCTAGATGTTGGAATCAATACACAGCTCTGTCACTTAAGGGAGACCCGTAAGAAAAAACCCCAAATTTTTATTATTGATTTTAAAGTAATGAATTTTGGTGTACTATTTAAGAATCTTCTTGTAAGGAATAATTAGCAAAAAAATTCACTTTTTATTAAAAAGTATATTTTTTATGGGGATTTTTAGGAATTTTTTTTTTTTTTTGTCGAAAAATACACTTTTTAAAATTACTACTCCTCATTCAATTTTCAATATTTTGGTATTACTAAAATTTTTTAAATAGTGTTATAGTATATAGAAAAGAACTAAGGAGAGATATTTTTAATTTTCTATTTTAATCGGCTAAAAAAAAAAAAAGTACGCATGGAAAATTTCCTTAAATTTGCTATAATTTTCATGTTTACCAATTTATGTAAAATTTTCAGAAATAGTTAAAAAAAATATCTCTCCTTACTTTTGTTGCAAATTTTTTTTTAAGATTCTAAAAACATAACCACTTTGTTTCTAAATCATTTTACCACTGAGCCTTAGTATTTTGAACTTAGGCAAAATATGAAAAAAGTCATTTTCAGGAAAACACGTTTTAAATGGCCGCCAGTCCTTTAAACTCTATAGTGAGTACAATTAAAAAAGCTCATTTTCTACCTGTTCCAAGTGTTCCCGAGTTCTGAAATTTTGCATGGATATTCGCAAATATGTATTTTATCGTTTTCCGAGAAAAAAAAAAATTGAACTTTTGATGATTTTTGGCCGAAAATGGGCTTCGGGTCTCCCTTAAGGAGGTCGGGGCAAAAAAATCTTCAAATTTCCTTAAAATGTTTTATTGCATTAAAAAATTCTCTGTTTTTTCAAGCTTAAAATGACGTTTAAATCACGTTTCTATCTTAATTAGAAGAGGAAATATTAATTTTTTCGTTTTGATGTGTTTTCAAAATCTAGCCTTCAAGCAATGGTTGTCATATAAAGTGACTTCTTGCGAAAATGCGTTTGTCTTCAGGATGGATTTTTTCACAATTTCGCTCGTTTAAATTGCTATAACTCAAGAACCGTTAAAGGTAAATGCTTCAAATTCTAAACATGTCTTTATTTACTATTTTACTTTAATTTTAATTCAAGAAATTTGAAAAAAAAATATTTACTTTTAAAAATATGATATTTTAATTAAAAGTTACACCATTTTTTTCAAATTATTACTTTAAATAATTTTATTTTTATTTTTTATTAATATTTTTTAAAATACTGAATTAAAATTAAAATTTAGACATTTCAGTTTATTTAAATTTAAAAAAATTGAAATTCTACAAAGAATATTTTGAGTTACAACAATTTTAAACTACCCCACTTTTTAAATAAATTCTAAATTTAGAAATTTTTTAGAAAAATTAAGAGAAGTTTTATCGATTTTGTTTACAAATGACGTGGTTAACCATCGCTAAAAAATTCAAAATTTTAACACAATAAATAAAAATTATTTTAAAATGTGTCCCGGACCCCCTTAAAAATTAACCTGACTACTTCCCTTTACGCGTCTTTTAAGCTCTCAACTTAAAAAAAATATATAAGATGATCCAATTTAGCAGAAAATATAAATTGCGTTGATCAACACATTTTATCCGTGTCTGAGTTCGATTAACCTCATTAACTAAGAAATGCAAAGCAGAAATTTGAAAAAAAAAAAAAAAAAAAAAAAAAATAATAATAATAATACATGAACAAACAATTCACACTCTATCTCGACCGTTTAGATTACAAAAATAAATATAAATAGAAGACGAACTAAGCCGAGATAACAGGATAGATGACACCGCGTATTACCGTGTCACATCGGGAATAATCTGAGAGATAATGAAAATTTATTGAGGAAGAGAGGAAAAAAAATTAAGTACATCTAACGATGTAAAGAAACCTCAAATAAAATAAACTGAGTGATAACATAGAGAAAGAGAAAAAAAATAGATTTAAATAAATAATGAATTTATTCCCCATTTATTTATTAGCTTATCCCTTTCCGACGTGGAGTAAATCCGTTTGGAATAACTAACTTGCACCAGTATTTAATTTCAGAACTTCAGAACATTTAATTTCAGTTAATGAAATATAAGTGATTTTCTAATTACGTATGCTGCGTTCTAGAGATCGACCATTATTGCCAAATAATAATAACTATTAATTAATTATAAAATGAAAAAAAAGTGTACTCTACTTTTTTCACACTTATTGGAATAAGAATTTAACCGTTTGCATGCCGAATTGATATCGCAATATAATTATAATTTTGTTTTTCCGATATTACAGCTTCAAATGTTTTATTTTATGCATACAAATTTAGAAAATAACAAATATATATATATATATATATAAATATATGTATATATATATATATATATATATATATATATATATATATATATATATATATATATATATATATTTAATACCATTAAAAGTAGACAAGATTCACCAATGGATTTTATCAATAAAACAATAAACTAAAACGAAGAATTAGAACTGAATTGAATTATAAAAAAAAAAAAAAAAAAAAAAAAAAAATAGTGAAACGAGTAAATTTGAATAAATAAATAAATAAAATGAATGCAAATGTAATTTGTAGCCCCAAAGCAGAATCGTCAGGCCCCAAATGCTCTGGAACTATAAATGAAGTGTGCGGTTTCATCCGCGTATTAGCCATGAAATAGCAAAATAATACGTATTTGGGGCTACCAGCACACAAAAACCAAATTATTAAACAAAGAACAGAGTAATAAATGGTGGAAAAAATGAAAAAAAAAATATATATATATATTAAAACAGTAACGTCAGCAAATAGTATCAGTAACATAAGCACAAACTAACCCTATTTTTGCACGTGGAAATGATAAACTTTACATTCATATATAAATTGGATAAAAAGTAAGATAACAAAATATTGAGAGCAGTTTTTTCTCTGTTTTCATTTCAGTGTTCGCAATTTCTAACATGATTGACAACCTATGCAAATATAGCAAATTATTTTCCGCTATATGCTACTGTATATTGTTTTTGAGTATTTTCTCGAATTCCAAAAACATTTAGATTCCTAGTGGTAAATGTAAGTAACATAGAGATTTTCCTTATACCTGTCATAAATGCTTAAACATAAATATTTTTTTTTTCAAAAGTTGAACTCAACCTTATATTTTATAGGAAAAATAAGGTTATTATACTCAAAAAATATATGTGTTGTATTACAAAGAATGCAATGTTCCCATTTGAGAACTTGGCGTTTGTTTAAACGGTTAAAGACCACAATGAAACGAGCAATAGTTTCTTATTTCAATTCAGTCAGTTATTATTAATGTTGAAATTAAACGTCAATTATCTTTGAACTCAATTTACTTCAAATTGAATTTTAGTCACTTGTATCCATTGACTTCTGAGATCCTCACATATAAACTGGACTAATAAATAAAATGGACGCCACAAAAAGTAACCATCGAAATTTTCTTACAATTTTATGCCTGATTAAATTATCCTACATGAAAAGAATTTGCATTTTTTTAGAATATATGTGTAGAAACTTTCCCTGCAAGCAGTAGCGTAGCTATGTTTTTTGGCGCCCGGGGCCAGCAAGAAATTTTGCGCCCCACCCCAATATAGATATATAACAATTTCTCTCAATTTGGCGCCCCTAGGCCTCGGTGCCCGAAGCGGACGCCCCCCTTGCCCCCCCCCCCCCCCCCTTAGCTCCGCCACTGCCTGCAAGCTCTTTGCAGTGAGTGCAGCTTACCTGTAAAACTGGATTGACTGCGCAACATTAGATACAGATGCAAAAAAATAGGTGTGAGGTATGGTGACATGAATTACAAATTATTTTTTTCTTTCTAGTTATTTTCGTTGTTGCATTATAGGTATTTATTTATTTTTTACATTACTTCCAACAAAAATAATACAATAAAACCTGTAAATAATGGAAACTTTTATGAAAAATTCAAAACTTTTATTAATTTAAGTTTTGATTAGATTTTCATAAAACTTAAAATGACATGATGAAATTCTGTAACAATTCTATACATTAAATTTCGAATCATTCGGTTCGGTATATTTTGCGCTGTTATATGCAGACTGACAGCCGCGTGGACCAAGGGCAACCATAGGTTCAACGTATTTATATAATTACAAACGCACCTAAAAAAATCGTTCTTTTAAAGTCATTTAGTCTTTTTAACATATTCGAATAGAACATTCCATTGCTTTCATTAAATGACTGTTTCTTTTTATGCTCTTTGGAGAAACTACTACAATCTTTTCATTACCAATTGACATTGATCTCCTTTAATGTTAGGCTAATTTCTACTTCTCTTTTCCCTTTGTGCTTTTTATTTTCCTTTAATTTCTCACGTGATACATTATTTTTTCTTTTTTTCCCTTCAGCCATTTAACGTTTTTCTCTCTCGTAAAAAAAGACCCGCAAAGAGTTAAGGGTGCACGAATTTCAAGAGAGAAAAAGACCAATAGAAGATGTAACAAGAAGCTTTTATTTTTTTTTTTTTTTGGATTTATTAGTTTTATATCTTAAATGCTATTGCATTTTCAAAATGTGACATTGCTCATGGTGGTTGAAATCTATTATTGTGCTAATAACGTTAATGAATAAATTAGCATTTTAAAATTATTTTTGTGCCCAAATACGTTATTTTCTGCTAAAATAGAATTTTATTTATAAGTTTAACTCCAAGTAGATAAACACTATATTATATCAAATATTATCCAAAATTCAAACAAATTAAAAACTCGTCACCTGAGAATAATAAGGTTCTAACAACCGTATTTAAAAAATAACTTTTTGGCATATGTTTCTGGCTGCTTTTGACAATTTCTGATAGAACTAAATTACTCTCTATTGCAAGTGGAAGTAAATTAGGTATAACGTCATTTCAATGCAAGAATGCTTTCGTAGGTAAAAATAGAACCTTACTGTGACAAAAAATAATTTTTTAGAAAAAAAAAAGGCTGTTAGAACCTTATTATTCTCAGGTGACGAAATGACTATAATCAAGATTCTCGCTGATTTTCTACGAACGTTAGCAATTTGGCTAGTAAAAAATAAAAAACATTTGCCAAATAGAAAAAAAATAACAAATTAAATTCATTGTGAAATATTGAAAATTTGATCTTTAACCCTTTAATGCATGCCCTTCATTTCATTCTATATATTAAATTTAGAATCATTCGGTTGGATAGTTTTTGTGCTGTTATATGCGGACAGACAGATGGATGGACGAGACGGCGACTATAGGTTCTACGTATTTATATAATTACGAACGCACCTAAAAAAACTTATTTTTAAGTCATTTAGGCTTTTCAACATATTCGAATAGAACATTCCATTGCTTTCATTAAATGATTGTTTCTTTTTATATTCTTTGACGAAACTAGTATAATCTTTTCATTACCGATTGACATTGATCTTCTTTTACGTTAGTCGAATTTCTACTTCTCTTTTCCCTTTCATGTTTTTTATTTTCTTTTAATTTCTCACGTGATACATTAATTTTTCTTTTTTTCCCCTTCAGCCATTTAACGTTTTCCTCTCTCGTAAAAAAAGACCCGCAAAGAGTTAAGGGTGCACGAAGAGAGAAAAAGACCAAAACAGGATGTAACAAGAATTGTGTTTTTCATTCCTGTTTCATTAGCTTTGTCTTAAATGTTATTGTACTTTCAAAATGTGACATTAATTTTGATGGTTGAAATCTGTTACTCTGCTAATAATTTTAATGAATAAATTAGTTTATTAAAACTCTTTCCATGTCCAAATATGTTATTTTCTGGTAATATATATATATATATATATATATATATATCTTTAATTTGAATTCTAAGTAAGATACATATAATTACTTTTGTACTTTTTTTTTTAAAGTTTAAATTTTGAACTAATACTTCCATTAGGATATTTCAGTTTTATTGTCCAATCCAGGGCATAATCTCAAACAGAAAAAAGTACCGAAGCTCTAATTTTCTATCGTAATAGCAAACGTTATGTATTATCCAGTGTTGGGCACGTTCACAAAATAAACGAACTAACTCAAACTCACGTTCAATTTCTGAAAAGTGATTTAAGTTCACGTTCAAATTCAAAAATTTTCAAACGAACTCGTTCAAATCAAACTCATTTGTAAAAGTGAACGAAGTTCACTAAAAAGTTCACTTTTTTTAATGTTTGGATATTATTGTCCAAATTCACAAAATTTTGTGAACTAATCATTTGATTATTCGATATGTAAGATAGAGGTATGCACGGACGAAAATTTCCAGGTCCGATCCATAGAAAAAAAAATGTCCGGCCCGATATTAAAATAAAAATTTCGACCCGAGCTCAGCTCGGCTCGTAGAGAAAATTTAGCGGCCCGACCCGGCCCGATATAATGGCTAAAATCAAGGCTCGACTCGGCCCGATATAATAGCTAAAAACAAGGCCTGACCCGGCCCGATATAATAGCTAAAAACAAGGCCCGAGCTTGGCCCGACCCGGAAAAAAAGTTGAATTTCGCACCGAACCCGGCCCGACCCCGATTACATTTCTACAGGACATTGATATTTACCCTTACGGAAGAGTTCTGGCCAAAAAAAACTTACCTTAGTCTGTTTATAATCTTCATTTATGCAGAAGTGCCGTAGGCTGCGATGTTTATGCTTTCTTTTAAAATCTTTCCGATTTAGACATATTTCCGGCTTACACAGTCCACCTTGTACAGAGAGTTCACTGTATATATCTATTTTCGGCGAAATTGTATACAGCCCAGGTCCGGTTCGGCGCGACCCGAGTCTGCAGAAGAAGTAAGACTAGGATACTACCCGGAGAAGTGATATCCAGACTTAACCCGTCCTGAGGCACGTGTAGGCCTCTAAATGGCATTTGAAAGAGGGAAAAAGTGTACTAAGGTCTGGAAAAATTTTAAATAAATTATGAAAAAATTGAACGTAAATTTCGTTCAAACTCGTCTATTTTTTGAGTTTTCGTTCAGTTCAAACTCGTTTATAAAATAGTGAGCGAAGTTCAGTTCAAAGTTCACAAATAGTGAGCGAAACTCGTGAATTTTCGTTCAGTGAGCGCGTTCATACCCAACACTGGTATTATCCGCCTCTTTAACTAGTGCACAGTGGACACTCTGTAAGGCGGATTCTGTGTAAGACAAAAATCTGTCTAACTTGGAACGATTTTCAAGTCCCTACGAATCCCTCAAGTAAAATTTCTTTAAGGCGGATTATTGTGTACTACGGAAATTTTCTCTGTCCCGATCTATTCGGCTTTAGACAAGAGTTTGCTGTATTTATATTTCATTTAGAAATTTTAAAGCAATTTCGCCTTTAGAAAATAAATAAATAAAATAATATATATATATATACACAGTATAAAGTAAGAAATACTAATTTGCACTTTTGCGAACTTAGACGCAAATAAAGCTCCAACTAGAGCTAAAAGTTTTATCAGTGAGAAAATTTTACAAATAGGAACAAAGATAAGTGAATGAACATAACATGACCAAGAGTAAAAAAGATAGATAGGATTGCAGTTAATTCTGATATTCCTCGTCACCGTTCGGAAACCACTGAGATAGAAACATTTAGTCTACATCTCCGAGCGTTAGACAAAAATATATATTATGTGTGAGACACGCTATGTGAGAGAGAAAATAAAACATAATTTAAGATTTGGTTTCTCCTAAGCTCTGTTTCGCTGGATTCCAGAGCTCAGAATTTGTGAGATCTGGCGAATTCTGTCAAATATTAAAATGTTTACTAACCTTTACGCGGTGACTCGGACAGCATCTGTCCGTCTGAGCATGTATTCCGGACAGATGCTGTCCGAGCCCCCGCGTAAGGGTTAAAGTCAAAGAAGTACTGAGCTCCTGCGCAAATTAAGCACTTTCCAAACACTTAGTGCAAGAAAAATATTTATGCATGCGTGTGTATGAGACAGAGAGTGAATGAAAAGTGAGCTTTCAAATGATACTTCTGTTCTGATGGCAAATAAATCACTTTCCGACCAATTCTACAAAGAGAATCACCAGAGAAATTTGACAGTGTGTAAGTCATAAAGATTTTAACGAAGTTGTCAAGCACTTTTGGCTCAAACGTAACGTTTCTGTTTTGAAACAGGAGGTCCAGTGTTCGAAGCAACCACAAAAAGTAAGGCTTTCAGATTGATAAATTCTTGAAAAATAAAAATAACATAATTACTAAACGATGTACAAAATGTTGCAAGGTTTAAAAACTATACAAACATTAAAGTAAATTTAAGAAATTCAACGTTTCGATCTTTTTCTTGAAAACAACTTTATGCTTATTCCAAACAGAGAAAAACCCTCTTGAAATCCCAAAATTCATTCTATTACCAATCAACTATTGCTTCGACCAATAATAAGCAGGAAAACATGCATTGCCAACAACTATTTAACAAAAAATAGAATAAACATTCGAATGGTTTAAAGAAGAAGAATCACGAACGTGATCTTACATTGAAAAGAATGATGGCAATGTTGGGAATGCATGTTTTCCTGTTTATTATTGGTTGAAGCAATAGTTGATTGGTAATAGAATGGATTTTTGGATTTCAAGACGGTTTTTCTCTGTTTGGAAGCAGTATAAATACAGGGTGATTCAGCTCGTCGGTGACAAACTTTAAGGATCGATAGAGCACACCTAGACGAACATTTTTGAATAGGGAATGTAGGGTCCCTGACGCGATGGTAAGGCGCTAGGCGCTTTCGAAAATTTGGGTGCCGAAATTCGAAACGTCATAAAAACTAGGGAAATGGTTAGATTTTCTTGCTTGTTGCGTCGAAATGATTCTGTTTGTTTAGACTTTCTTCAGTACCAATTTGATAAGCGTATCTCTTAAAACATGGATAGGGGGCGCTGCAGACTTTGGAGAGCTAGACAACAACTTTAAGCCCGTTATTTTGATAATTTAACACATGCTCGCCAAAGTTTATACTCTAACTTAAAGTTTGAACCCAAAAGTAGAGCCCTGCAAAAAGCGTAAGAGCCGGAATAAAATGTCAAAGTACAGGGTGGTCGAAACTCGAAGGCTCCTAAGAGATAAACAAACAGATTTCTTGACTTATGGCATGCATTTTCATGATTCTGTTTGCTGGGGCTCTCTGAAACTCAGTTGAACGGTACAAAAAGAAACATCGATAGGGGGCGCTTTGGGCAAAAAACATAATTCGTTGACATTTCGGACGCTAACTGGAAACGGGGCGCTACGATCAGTTAGAAACAAAACAAGAGAGTAATTTACTTATCATAAGAAGCTATTAAAACTGCAGTTTGTTTGTTTTTTTTAACAAACATAGCTGGTTTCAATCATGCACAATGCGCGCAATAAAATTTACATAAGGTGCTTTTTGCTGATTTATGCAAAAGATATCGTACCATATCGATATGCAAAAGATACGTAATGCGTAGACGACAACGCGAGATGACGTAGTTGTATGCGCAGACACGTCTTTTGAACGTGCGATACCTACTTAAGCTTCGGGTTACTTGTCTGCAGATCGGTAGTAGGATGGAACGGTACACAAACTCTGAATTGGCTGACATGCATTTGGCGTATGGCGCTACTGGTTGTAATGGACGAGCAGCTCAGCGGTTGTACGCCGAGCGTTACCCCAACAGGCAAATCCCCTGCCATGCCTTCTTCGCTCGAGTACACCAGAGGTTGTCCACAACGGGATCTTTCGACGGAGGCAGGCCTGAACGGGAGCGATCAGTGAGCACCCCCGACAACGAAGAGGCTGTGCTTAACCTGGTTGAGGACAACCCAGGTCTTAGCACGAGAGATATCGCCAGACATGTTGGCATTTCGCAAGCAACTGCGTGGCGCATCTTACGTTCCCGGAATCTGCACCCCTACCACATCCAGCGGGTGCAGTTGCTCAGAGAGCAGGATTTTGGCCCTCGAGTGGAATTCTCAAGATGGTACTTGGCGATGAGATCCAGGGATCCCCGTTTTGTAAACAGCATTTTGTTTACGGACGAGTCCACCTTCAGCCGGGAGGGAATGTGGAACGCCCACAACAGTCATGTGTGGTGTGATGAAAATCCACATGAAACCAGAAGCCGAGCAGCCCAGGAGCGTTTCTCAGTAAATGTGTGGGCCGGCATTCTGGGGGATTGCCTCATTGGCCCTTATTTGTTACCTGAACGGCTGACAGGTGGAAATTACCTGATTTTCCTGGATCAAGTGCTGCCGCAGCTTCTGGAGGAGGCGCACGTACCCGAAGGTTCGCGTCGCCAGATGTGGTTATGGAGCTCCGGCCCATTACACGAACGACGTGCGTCTCCATCTAAACGCAAGGTATGGCCAGCGGTGGATCGGGCGTGGGGGTCCAGGTCACTGGCCTGCCCGATCACCAGACCTCACCTGCTTGGATTTCTTCCTTTGGGGTTACCTGAAGGCCGAGGTATACCATACACCTGTCAGCAGTGCTGAAGAACTTGTGGCGCGCATTGTGGCAGCTGCAGGGCAGATCAGAGATACTCCTGGCATTGTTGGAAACACACACTCCTCAATGCGACGGAGGTGCGAAGCCCGCATCATGGCCCAAGGTCGAAATTTCGAGCATCTTCTGTAGTGTTATTTTTTGTAAATAAATTTCCAGTATCATTGATGTTTTTGGTCTAAATTTATTCAGAAGTGTTGAGCAGAGGTAGAAAATGTGTTTTCATTATTACTAACTGATCGTAGCGCCCCGTTTCCAGTTAGCGTCCGAAATGTCAACGAATTATGTTTTTTGCCCAAAGCGCCCCCTATCGATGTTTCTTTTTGTACCGTTCAACTGAGTTTCAGAGAGCCCCAGCAAACAGAATCATGAAAATGCATGCCATAAGTCAAGAAATCTGTTTGTTTATCTCTTAGGAGCCTTCGAGTTTCGACCACCCTGTACTTTGACATTTTATTCCGGCTCTTACGCTTTTTGCAGGGCTCTACTTTTGGGTTCAAACTTTAAGTTAGAGTATAAACTTTGGCGAGCATGTGTTACATTATCAAAATAACGGGCTTAAAGTTGTTGTCTAGCTCTCCAAAGTCTGCAGCGCCCCCTATCCATGTTTTAAGAGATACGCTTATCAAATTGGTACTGAAGAAAGTCTAAACAAACAGAATCATTTCGACGCAACAAGCAAGAAAATCTAACCATTTCCCTAGTTTTTATGACGTTTCGAATTTCGGCACCCAAATTTTCGAAAGCGCCTAGCGCCTTACCATCGCGTCAGGGACCCTACATTCCCTATTCAAAAATGTTCGTCTAGGTGTGCTCTATCGATCCTTAAAGTTTGTCACCGACGAGCTGAATCACCCTGTATATTAGACTAATTTTAAACACGATTCTTCAATCGGTAAATCAATTATAACAGATGTAAATTTCCATGTGGGTGAAAAAAGTCTGGGCCAGGATTCGAACCAGAGATGTATTTGCTGAAGCCGCCAATGCTCTTCCAACTGAGCCATCCCGGACACGAACACCGGAGGACTATTTCACCCAAATAACCTTAACGATCACATAATCTGGTCTCTGGTCTGATCCTATGGATCAGCTAAACAGAAAGATCCAATACATCTTTGGTTCGAATCCTAGCCCGGACATTTTTCATCCACAAGGAAAATTTACACCAATATGAGGATGTTTTATTGGTTAAGATCTCAGACGAAGGTCGAAACATTGAATTTCTTAAATTTACTTAATTGTTTGTATAGCTTTTAAATTTTGCAACATTTTGTACATCCTCTAGTAATTACGTTATTTTTATTTTCAAGTCTATTTGTAACATTTCATGTTGTAAATGTCCAGCTCTTTCACTGATAAATTCTTTTTTGTTTTTCCCTGTACTTACATTTATTGTTTTCCCCGAGCATGTATTTTCAATGTTAAGAATGTAGTGCTGTTTATTTTTAAAAAGGTGGAAAAAACTTTTATTTATTTGTTTCATTCACCCAAATCTTTTTGTTTTTTTTACTCGTTGTGAGAAATGGACAGTCTTTGCACCCTTGTTCCAGAAGCGAGTGGATCCAACTCGCCTAAAAATAAAAGAACACACACTCACACAAAGAAAAAAGTTTGTATGGTCGACGGCGCGTGGCTTATTGTGGAAGCGTCCGACCAAAAACATTCCGTTACACCTCTGGGTCTTTGCACTTCGGACATTTTAATAGCTGGCTGAGAAAGGAATTCAAGAGAGACAAACTAACGGAGTGCTATGTGTTGACTGCTAACAAATAATATACAGAAAAAGTGACACGTAAAGATGTAGAAAAAAAACCCGATCACTTTTAAAAAAGAAAGGAGGCCGCGTTAAGCATTGATCACAAAACACCTTCCAACACATTTAGAATACTGTATCAAAATTTCTTCGTTAAAAAAACGCATAACACATTGAAAAACAGAAAAAAACAATTTCATCAATTACCACTTAAAGAAAAGTATCTCTATTATTTTAACCCTATATAGGATCTATAAATTTACGCAGATATTATATGGTGCGGGAAATTTAGTTTAATTAATACAAAGTAAAATCTCCCCCCCCCCCCCAAAAAAAAAAATATTAAATTTAAAAACATAAACCATGTTTGAAAACGGAATTAAAGAGTGATTATTGTTCATAGGCAGTACTATAACCGAATTATTTTGTGTATTCCTGTAAATGAACGATAAATGCTAATGCACACTTTTCTAAAATAATAATTTTGTAATGCACGTCAATTTCAATGTATATAAATTAGTGCAACAATTATTATTATCACAGCAAACAATTCCCTCTTCTGCATATTCCGTACGGTAATGTCATTCGTTAGAGTGCCTTTGTCTATGCTACATAGTCCATACATGAATGCTATAGGGGGAACTGGGGCACATTGATACACCCTCTGTACAGTACACAGGGTCATTACAGGAAGTTTCACAACAGCTCCAGAAGGTGATACTTGTGAAATTAACTACATACAGAAAGTTTTGGAATGATTCAATAGTTTGGTGAAATGGGATGGGTGATTAATTGTTTTTGTATGTCAAAAGTAAATTTGAGTTGTACAACTGAAATGGTATTATACAACTGTTCCAGTATTTTCAACCGAAAAGAATACCCTCCCTGGCAAGTAAAGCTACTCTTTACCAGTTCCTCATTCTTTATTGTTAGATAAATTATGAAGTGTTGGATTTGCGACTCATTTTATTCAAAATGACTGTATGAGGCACATTGATACAGTCTTTGTCGGGGCACATTGATGCAACCTAAATCCTTTTCTAGTTCATTTTTTTATTACCTTTTATTTTTTTTTTACCATACACTCCTTAATTCAACCATTTTCGTCAAAAATATTTATTATTAGTTTTTATTGAAGTGAAATAGCTCTAATTTCTTTATATTAGAACATATTTTTGCAAACAGAAGACGTACAAACTTACACAATATCTAGTGCTAGTAGAATTAACAAAAGAAATGGACGGCAGCCTGGCAAATCTACAATTTATACGATTCTCCAGCGAAAAATGTATTATCGACATGAGAAATGTTAAGTAAGAGAAACAAGCTGCAGAACAGTACTGGTAATTATATTATAAACATAATTTTAAATATAATTATCCTTTATTTTCTGTTTGCAAACCGATTTATAAACAGAAAACCTGGCAATTCTTTCACCTTTCCTAAGAAAGAAGATAATTCTGGGGTTAAAGTGCCAGATATGACAAAATTACCACAGCTAACAAACAGACAAGGAACAGCCAGAACATTAGGTCATTATATATTTCATTTTGATTGCTTTAATATAGCTTACAAATAAATTGTGTGCGATTTTAATGTCTCTAAATATATATAAAATGGTTTACTAACTATTTTTCTATGAAAAATATGCGTTGGTGTTATTTTGTTTCCATTTTTCCCAGATGTGTCAAAGTGCATCAATCTGCCCCAGGAATGGGGCACATTGATAAAATTACTTTTTTTTTATTTTTTTAAAATTACATGCAAAAATAATATATAAAACAACGATTGTACATTTTTATAACACACTACACAAGTTTTGCTGACATCACATAGAAAAATAACTTGAAATTTCTGCTTTCTAGACACCAAAATTTTTTTTTGAAAAAAGCTGTATCAGTGTCCCCCAGTTTCCCCTACATATCATACATAAGTACACATAAATGTTGCACGCTTCATTGTCAATAGCGAACATAACCTTAATAACATATATTTATTATGTGGCAGTCTGACAATATACTTTCACTCGAGTTAGCCAGACAGACGGCCGGACAAAAGGAACTCATAAACTCCTTTTCAAGTAATTTTCAAACACTTTCTCTTTAAGATATAAAGTGACAAAGATGATCTCTTTTTTTTTCTTACATTTTTTAAGTTTTATGACCAGGGTTCTAGCTGCCGCTCAACATTGCGTCAAATTACGACAAAATACTTTATTTGGTGAGTAAATGAATAATCAGCTTCGCCAAATTGCGAGTGCTCAATTTCTGCTCTTTTTTTGTGTGCCTGTGTGATTATAGTTGAGATTCTTATCTACGCTACTGTAGTGATGTCGCTTTTCATCTTCAATCATCCCGTGTCATTTACATTATTATTTATAGATATATTGACTCATCACCAATTCAGTTTAGCAACAGCCAAAAACACGAAAAGATACGATAATTCTCAATTGTCAGTTTATCACAGTGTCTGCTTCGGTAAAATCGAAAACAAAATTATTCGCATCGATCGCCAAATCGAGAAAAGTTGTGCTGAAATGTGGTGTTGAATTTGCACTTTACCGTAATGTTTATTAGTTGCATGCAAAGTATCATTGCCCAATTATCAATTTTTCTATCGGCAATTATTGAAATCTCATAGCAATTTACCACTAAAAGAATGAAACATTTATACTGCTAGGAGACATTTAGAAAATACTTATTTTTAATAGTTTCTGTAGTGTATAGTAGAATCTCTATTTTCTAAACAATGACAAAAAATTATGTTATTTCAGAATACATTGCAAAAAAAAAAAAAA
This sequence comes from Maratus speculifer, assembly GCA_964019185.1. Classification (NCBI taxonomy): domain Eukaryota; kingdom Metazoa; phylum Arthropoda; class Arachnida; order Araneae; family Salticidae; genus Maratus; species Maratus speculifer. The sequence continues at coordinate 322,162,619 of OZ025295.1, read as the reverse complement.
AAAAAAAAAGATACAATAACGAGTTAAAGGTAGATTTTCCCGTGTTTCATGCTGAATCTATTTTGCTAACATTTTCTTTCATTTGGCTACTGTTTTTTATTTCTTATTCGCCAAATTGCTACTGTTGATCAAAAGACAGCGAGAACCCTGCCTAAGACCCCTTAAGATTCATTAATTTCGTTAAAGACACTGCACAAAATATTCTCCAAGATCGACGACACGTCAACCGCCTATAGCATCACGAATCCAGCATCTGAGAAAAAGATTATCTAAAATTTTTTCTTTGTGATATTCATAATTCTGCCTAACAATATCTGGCAATAGATTAAAAATACATTGATCTGCAATTTACTGAACAAAGCGGTTCAGGTTTTAATAAATATGGATATGAAATGGGTTTTCTTTCTTTCCAGTTTTCAGAAAAAAGGGCAAGATGCCAGGAGGGCATCTTGCCCTTTTTTCTGAACGAACACCCTATTTGCATTTTTCCTCGTGTTTGGGTCATGAACAAGAGATTTCGCTTAGAGTAATGGACATTTTGGTATTTTTCGTTGAGATAACTTTTTTTACTTTTTCGTACTTACTTTTCGCACTTTTTTTAATGGATGCTACACGGTGCAAAAATTTTAGTTTAATTAATACATGCTATGTAACATGCAAAAGAATTAATTAAATTTAAAAGCACAGTTAACGTAATGGAAGAATAATTATTTTTCATAGACAGTACTGTTGCCGAATTATTTTGTGTGTCCCTGTAAATGAACGATAAATGTTATGCACATCTTTTTATAATAATCATTCTGAAATGCACATGCGTGATGCACGTCAATTTCAATTTATATGAATGAGTGCAACCTTTATTATCACTCCAAACGATTCCTCCAACACCCCCCCCCCCCTCTATATTCCGTAAGTTATGTCATTCTTTAGAATGCCTCTGTCTGCGCTACATAGTTCATACATAAATGCTACACATATCATACATAAGTACACATATCACACATAAGTATAGATGTTGCCGACTTCATTCTCAATAACGAGCATAATTTTAATAACAAATATTTATTACGTGGCAACAATGTTCTCGCTGACATTTGACCAACGTTAGTAATTTGGCTAATTCAAAACAAAAAACATTCGCCAAATGAAAAAAGTATTAGCAAAATAGAGTGGCCGTGTAGCAAAGAAAAAAAAAATAATAATCTTTTAATGTACCCCTCCCCCCTTTTTTTCAATATGTTCTAAAATAACCAAAATATATATAATAAATAAAATAAAGTTTCTATTAATTGTGACAGCGATTGTTATTAATCTTATTTCAACTATTCGATACAAATATAAAACTAGTCGTTGGGGGCCACCGTAATACTTACCCATCATGGATATGTATATGAAAATAAAACATGTGAAACTATTTATACAATGCATTGCAATTCATAAACAAAATTTAAATATTGTTAATATACATAGTAGTGCTATATTAAAGAACTGCTGATGTACCAATTTCGACAAATTATATAAAACGCCAAACGACTCAAGTAGTACCGAACTGCGTAAAAGAAATATCCTTATAACTCCAAAAATAATAACTCTATTAACTAACAATTAACTGCGTCGGATTAAGCGTCTCATTTCCAATTAAAATATACTTCTGAATTGAAATTTGAATGAAATACAGGGTCATGAAAAATCGAAGAATGTGGAAAACAAGATTACAAATATCTCGGCAACTAATAATCCGATCGACTCCATTCTATATGCAAAATGTGTGTTATTTTATTGCCTTTTACGTCCATTACTTAGAACAAAAAAATTCGAAAATTTTTATATACCTTTCATCAGAACGAATTTTTTGAGAGTCCGAAAAAAATAGTTCCGGATAATCGAGGTTGCTGATATTAAATAGGGTTCGTCCCATTCTTACATACTAACTACATACAAAATTTCAAGTCTCTATCTCAATTTGTTCGAGAGATAGAGCGTTTACAGACAGACAGACAGACAGACAGACAGACGGACGGCAAAATTTTTTTCTAAAAATATGTTTTTCGAAATCTCCACTATCTAAAACGTGTAATTCCGTCAAAATTTTTTTTTCGATTTTCAAAACGATTGCAAGACTTACCCTATACTACGTATGATGGGTAAGTAAAATATGTATATGTTAAATATATACATATATGAATATTTATGAGAAACGGAAAAAAAAGCAAAAGCAAAAATTGAGCACTAGCAATTTGGCGAATCTAATCGCTTGTTTACTCGTCAAATGAAGAATTTAGTCGCAATTTGGCGCATTGGCGACCGACAGCGAGAACACTGCGTGGCAATCAGACTATACATTTACACGAGTTAGCCAGACAGACGGCCAGACAAAGGAAATTCATAAAAATCTTTTCAAGTAACTTTCAAATAGCTTCGCTTTAAGGTATAAAATGACAAACATTTTTTTTTCGACATTTTTAAAGTTCTATGATCTTTTAAGGCCACTGGTCATTCACTTTCGAAATTCCCTTCCGTGATGTTAAGTCTATGGGCATTTGATGCATTCTTATATTCGAAATATCTCTCCAGGAAATCAATATTTTTAATTTCTTTCGGTGTTCTCTTCTTAAATTATGCCACTTTTTTTTTCTTAGATTTCAACATATTTCTAAAATCGGTGCTTAATTTAATATTTAACGCGTTAGAAACTGACGAATTGGAAGTAAAATTTTAACACTTCATATAAAATTAAGCAAGGATTTTAGAAATATGCTAAGAATAAACTAAGAAAAGAAGAGATTACCGAAAGAAGAAGTTAACAATATTAATTTTCTCAGGAGATATTTTAACTGTAATAGTGCATCAAACAGGCCCTGATTATGACTACCTGGGGCCCTGGGCAAATATAAATTAGAGGGCCCTTTAAAATCATTGCAACGTTATTCAAATAGAACTGAGGATCATTCGTATGTGTAAGTGTTATGCATAAACAAAACATATTTTCGCCCCTTGGCTATAAATAGAAGAATATTCTTATTTCCGTCAATTTTCTAAATTAAATGCTTTAATTAAGGGTGTATTCGAAAAAATGATTTTCCACCTTCAACAGCTCGAAATTTTCCGATACATTTTCAGACTCATTTTTAAAAGTAGAAACATGAAACTTGCTGGGGTGATTTTTGAAGTGATGTAGAAGATGCCGTGTGAAGTATTTTTTCGCTGAATTCATTAGAATTTGATTTATAAGAATTATTTTATCAACGTGGTCCTTTTTTTTTCGTTAGCAAATCTCCCGCCTTGGAAAATTTGGTCCAAAACGCCGTTTTTGACAGCATTTTTTGCAAAATTTTCTGCATTTATCAAGGAATTGATAATCACGGCACCTTGTATAGTTTTTAAATAAGAGGATTTGAAAATTTGGTGCATTTGAGAGCAAAAATGAATCTAAAAATAAATCTGAAAAAAGGCAGTTTGGATCGGAATACACCCTTAATAAAAGTACCTTTTCCCCCTTAGTATAGAATAAAACTCTTTTATATAACTCAACAAATTGTTATATTACTTTAAGATGAATATTAACTTCAACATATAGAAGAGTTGGAATTGGAAAAAGAAAGTAAATGTTTTATAGTTTAATATATGGATTGGGGGGTCTTTTAAGGTCTGGGGCCCATAGGCAAAGTCCCGATTTGCCCATTCAGTAATTATTGCCTGGCATCAAATGCCAATAAAATTAACACTACGGAGGGAAATTCGGAAAGTGAGTGACCAGCAGCCTTTAAGATTAATTTATTTCGTGAAAGACACTGCACGAACTAAGAGTGAAGACATGTCATTAATAATTATAATACATAAAATTATGAATCCAGCATCTGAAAAAAAAAAAAAAAAAAAAGGTTGTCTCTAGGATTTTTCTGGATCTGCACGTAATTCTGCCTAACAACTCAACTTTCCTCCTGTAATATATTAAGAATTCATTGATCTGTAATTTACTGAACAAAACGGTGCAGGTTTTAATAAATATGGAAATGAAATGGGTTTTCTTTCTTTCCAGTTTTCAGAAAAAAGGGCAAGATGCCAGGAGGGCATGATCAGTCGAACAACCCATTTGCATTTTCGCTCGTGTTAGGGTCATGAACAAGAGAATTCGCTTAGAGTAATGGACATTTTGGTATTTTTCGTTAAGATATTCAATTTCGTATTTAGCCTTTTTTTTTTTTTTTAATCCATGCATTTTGGTTTTAATAAAAAGTGTTAATGACCTCGATTTCATTATTTTTCAGATCTCCAGTTCGCTTCTTTTCTTTTCTATTTTTTAAAGTGTTTGAATACTTTCGGGAATTTTTTTTTTTAAATTGCAGAATTTCTGCTTCAGTTTTAATAAAAGGTGCTAATGACCCCAATTTCATTATTTTTCAGATCTCCAAACCATTTCTTTTCTGTTTTTTAAATAGCATTTGAATGTCACCAGAACATTTAATTTTTTTTTTTTTTGAAGTTTTTGTTCAGTTTTAATAAAAAGTATTAATGACCTCCATTTCATCCTTTTCAGATTTCCAGTCAATTTCTTTTCTTTTCTATTTTTTAAAATATTTGAATGTCTTCTGAACATTTAAAAAAAATAAATTCTAATTTTTGCTTTAGTTTTAATAAATTGTGTTAATGACTTCAATTTCATTATTTTCCAGATTTCAGACCGTTTCTTTTCTTTTCTAAAGTATTTGAATGTCATCGAAAAACCTTTTTTTAAATTTGTTAAAGTTTTATTTTAGTTTTAAGAAAAAGTGTTAACAACTGTAATTTCATTATTTTTTCACATTTTTAGTCCAGAGGCGCCAACTTATATGGGCGTCCGTGGGGCTTGAGCCCACCCAATAATTTCGAATTCCCAAATTTCATTGTTCTAATTTCGTTGTTTATTTCATTATTATTTTATTATACATTTTTCTCCCTAGAATAAAATTTATTTTGCCAATGAGAGCGCATTTTAAATCTCCGACTGACACCCATATAAATCCAAAATGAATGAAATGCAAATGTTTAACTTTCTGCTGTTTCAGTTTGTTCATGGTATGATGATATTACAATAAATATTATTTGCTTTATAAGAAAAAACGCATGAGAATATGATTTTAAAAAATTGCAAAACCTTAAAACATGATACTTTGACTTAAAAGTCTCACATTTCACTAGCTGCCCACTCTTTAAAGAAAAACAAACTTGTTGTACCATTTTACCAAAATATCTTTAACCTCTTCGATATGGGAGCCTTTTACAAATTTTTTAATGTTTTTTCAACTGTTTTAAAAAACAGAAATTTGTACCTTATCAAATCGAATAAATGCTCAGATTCAATAAGGCAAAATTTTCAATATAATTTTACTGGTGGGAATAAACAAGGATTCTGAAGTCTTTTTGCGGCACGTATACGTGTCGCTCGTCCCCAAGGGGTTAAGCCCACCCAATATTTTTGAGCCAACCCTATATTTTTCAAAAGTTGGCGTCACTGCTCTAGTTCATTTCTTTTCTTTCTTCTTTTTTAAAGTATTTGAATGCCTTCGGTATATTATTATTATTATTATTATTATTATTATTATTATTATTATTATTATTATTGCTTTCGTTTTATTTTTAATAAAAAGTATTAACGACCTCAATTTCATTATTATTCATATCTTCAGTAAGTATCTTTTCTTTTCTATTTTTAAAAGTATTTGAATGCCTCCGAATATTTTTTTAAAGTTTCTAACTTTTGTTTTAGTTTTAATAAAAAGTATTAATGACCTCAATTTCATTATTTTTCACATCTGCAAACTGTTCTTTTTTTTTTTGAGGTATTTGAATGTTTTCGGAACAATATATTTTATTTTTAAATTTAAAATTACCTATGATTATTAATGATGTCATACACATGTGACATAAACATACAAATAAGTAATTATTATTATTATTATTATTATTATTATTATTATTTGAATAGCTCAAAGTTAACAGAAAAATTGTTATTTTTTAAAATAACTATTTAAATTTAAAACTATTAAAAATAATTTCATTTTATACATTCTATAATAAATATAATAATGTAATACAGGAAATGGATTTTACTTAAATAAGATTAACGTGATAGTTTTAAAAGGTGTAAATATCAAAAGAAAAAAACACCGAACATTTCGTAAAAATATTTAATAATGCATAAATCAAAACCGTGTAATTTATAAATTTTCAATAAATCAGCATAAGAAAAGTCCACTTTTTTTAATATATATTTAAAATACGATTTTTAAATTTCATTGTAATTGAATTAATATTTAATGAATTATAACGATTTTTAACATAAAAAATTGAGAAGATGAAAAAAAAAATAATAAGAAGAAGGGCTTTTATTATAGCTTTTTAAAAGTTTGTAAGAAATATAAATGTAAATATTTATAAAAAGCGTCAGGATCATAAAGTTTACCCTCTTTTTTTAAGACAATAAGTTTTTTAGCTGAAATTATAATTAAAGATTGATACAAAATTTGGTTAAGGGGTTACTTCAGTCACCTGAAGGGATACGCTCGCTAATGCTAATATTATGTAAGAATTTTTTAAAGATATCTCGTTTGCATTTTAATATTTTTTCGAACGATTTTGTTTTCATTAAATTGCTGAAACTCGACACTATATCTGCTCCTTTTTAGGTAGATTTCGTATGAAATACGACCTATTGCAATCGCACCAGTTTATATATCTATCTATCTATCTATATATCTCACTTTTTTATGGACACGATAACTTCTATAATTCTTCACCAATCTCCACCAAACTGGTACATAAAATCAAAGGGGTTAAAATCTCAGCTAAGTTCGTTAAGGGCCAAAATCGGACCAAGGGGGTCGGAATAGGGGGCGTTTTTGTGAAAACCGAAAAAACGGCATAACTTCTTAATTAAAGTAGATATCGAATCGGTTTTAAGTTTATATTACTTCTTAAAAATGGGCTAAAAGTTTATGCATGACAGATTTTTGATAAATTTAGAAGTGGGCTCAAAGGGCGAAAAAAACAGGGGTTTTGAGAGAAAAAAATTCATAACTTCGTCAATTTTCAAGATATCAAGTCCAACTAAATTTTTTGTAAATGTTCTTAAAATTATCTAAAACTTTTGTATTTACAAGTTTTTGATAGGAACAACATTTACCGATGAAAAAAATTAAAAACGAAAAGAAAATGGGCGGTGAAAAAAGAGAAAAATCCATAACTCCGTTAATTTTTAAGATATCAAATCTGATTAAATTTATTTTACATCTTCTCAAAAATATCTACAACTTTTATATTGACAAGTTTTTCATAGGACCAATTCGTATAGCAAAAAGAAATTAAACAAAAATAGGAGTTGGAGAAAAAACCTCAAATCCAAACTGCTTATATTCTGACTCATTTTTAAATTCTTTTTGATTTTAAACGCATCCAAATGGTAGATCATCTTATTTAGAAACTGTATAAAGTGACGCATTGGTCAATTTTCTGATAAAGACAGAATATATTTCAAAAAAGGCTACCAAAAAGGGTATTTTGAACAGAATTTCCGAAAGTCATCGGGACTGAAAATTGAAGGAAGTATTCAAATAAGAAATTGCGTTTGTTTCTGACTCGTTTTTAAATCCATTTTTGTTCTCAAACGCATCCAATTTACAGATCCTCTTATTTAGGAACTATATAATGTGATGCACTTATCAGTTTTTTGATAAAGACGGAATATATTTCAAAAAAGGCTACCAAAAAGGGTATTTTGAACAGAATTTTCAGAAATCATCGTGACTGAAAATTTAAGGAAGTTTTCACGTAGCAAATTGCATTTTTTATGACACGTTTTAAAATCCATTTTCGCTCTGAAACGTATCCAATTTACAGATCCTCTTATTTAGGAACTATATACTATGACTCATTGGCCAGTTTTTTGATAAAGATAGAATATATTTTTAAAAATGCTGTCAAAGTGAGTATTTCGCACAAAATTTTCCGAAGCAATCATGATTAAAGAATTAAGGATGTATTCAAACAACAAATCGGTTATTTTATGACTAATTTTTAAATTCAATTTTTTTCTCAAATGCATTCAACTGACAGTTTTTTGTTATTTAGGAACTGTATAATGTACTGTTTTGGTCGATTTTTTAATAAATTCAGAATTTATTTCAAAATATGTTGTCAAAATGGGCATTTGAGCTGAATTTTTCTTAAGATGATTCTGATAAAACCAGTTTTTGGAGAAAAATGAAATTAAAAATTTTTCATAAACGGCCAAATGAAGTTATTAAACTGGGTTTATCTCTAATCATGTATATATATATATATATATATATATATATATATATATATACAGTGAAACCTCCAAATAAGGGACACTCCGAATAAGGGACACCTCTATTTAAGGGACAAAACCTCCGGTCCCAGTCCCAAGGTATAGGACGTGTAATGTATTTACCTCTGAATAAGGGACGCTCTATTTAAGGGACACTTGGAAATGAGATTAAAGGGACTGGTTTTTGAATTTCAGATAATGAAGTAGTCTTTGATGAAAATAAAAATACAGATTTTTGTGAACTTATCGAACAGACAGGCAGTCATGTTGATACAGAGGCGTACGATAGAATTTACGGCCATTTATTTACCCAGAATTCTGATTCGACATCAATGCCTTTATCCGCATTGAAAGTAATGCTAAAAATTTGAGGATGATTCTGAAATTGGAGAATAAAAGAAAATTGTGAAATAATGAACTTTAGAGATGCTTTTAGGCTGCTCTCAAATCCAAAAATGGCAACTTTTAAGCGATAACTTTTAATTTATTTTTATTCGGAAATGCCTAAAGCTAGCAGGTGTTGTTGTTCAGAAAATATGTAATCGACCACTTTTTTTTTTCAAATGCAATAGATTTTACAGAAAATATTGACAAAGTAGACGTTTTGAACCAAATTTCCATGTGAAAGAAGAATAACTACTCAAGAAAGGGTAAAAAAGTCTGTCTCGTGATCAAAATCGCATATAGCTCAATAGGTGATTTATTTCTTAATAAAATGAAAACGCAGTTCAATTCCAAATCGCTTCCATATTGAAACTACAGTCAAGCGTTCCAATTTTATACTTTTCTGTTGAAAATAAATTTTTAACTTTTAAAAAAATAATATTTTAAATAAAAAATAAATGAATTCTGAGTCAAAACGTTTTCCGCTTACTGAGTAGAGTAGGGCAGTGTAGAGATTTGTTGTCCTAAAATACGCAAAGCATTGGAATACTTTTTTTTTTGGGGGGGGGGGGGAGGGCGAGGGGATATTGGTGGTAATATAGAATTGTAAATATGGTAAATGAACACTTCAAAGATTTCTATAGAAAAATTGAAATTTGCAAAGCAATCCTTTTTGACTGATTACTTCAAGTAAAATTTAATTATCTTTTCTTCCTTTTGTCTGATTAACGTAATTTATACACTTCATATACATTTAAATTTCTCCTTTGATGCTTTGTTATTTTTATATCCTAATGAATTAAAAATAATGTAAAAAACTCCGAATAAGGGACACCTCTATTTAAGGGACAAAAGTTCCGGTCCCATAGGTGTCCCTTATTCGGAGGTTTCACTGTATATATATATATATATTGTTGAAATGAGCACTCTTCGAAATCTACCTCCGCCTATAGGCCCAGCCGACAGGGATTTTTACTTTTTCGATTTTGTTTGCAGATTTCTTTCAAGAGGATGCTTTTCCTTTCGAAACCGGTTTCGAATGTGAAAGATCCTAAATAAAGATATTTGCAAACAAAATCGAAAAAAGATTACCTTTTGTATAGATCGATCTCGCTAGTCAATACAAAAAGAATTGTTTAAAAATATTGAAATGCAACCGATATTTCATTAAAAAAATTCTTCCATAGATTTAGCATTAGTGAATGGGTGTTTCAGGTGACTGAAACAGCCTCTTAAAAAGAAGCCCCTTGTAAATGTACAAAAAAAATTCCAGAAACATTTTCGTTTAATATGTCAACTGTTCCTACTCTAGGGTGTTAAATCGATCAGCCATTATGCTTGCCTGTCCCAGTCAGGGCGTAGCTAAGGGGGGGGGGGTGGTACGGGCGCCCCCCTAAAATATTTTGAGCCCCCCCCTGGAAAAGATTCTAAGGTCACTAAATGAATTTATGTTCCGGAAATCTAAATAAAATTCTGTTCAAAATTCTAATTTAATTTTGAGGCTATTTCACAGTTTTGCAGAATTACTAAAGTGTATCTAAAATAAGCGTTTCAACAATCGCTCAACCTATTTGCACATATGAAGCTAATATGATATTTAATTTCACACCAGTTATATACTCAAATTTTACACTATCATTTTCTCTACTTAGCACAAAATGAAGTTATTAAAAAAGTTTAATAAGAAACATAGTACCTACAATGGGAATATGCTCTAATTTATCTTTCTGCGTCAGAGAGAGAGAGAGAGTAAAAATATAACCCCCCCTTCTACATTTTCTTGAGCCTCCCCCCTCTATTGTTCAATTCTAGCTAAGGCCCAGGTCCCTGTCATAGAAATTATTTCCTATAACTTTTGGAAATAGTGAAAAAAGAAAAAAAAAAAAACATTGATTAATACACAAGGAAAAATACTAGTGATCAATCGAAATTTCGGTTTCACATGCATGTTTGGTTGAAAATCAGAATTTCGCTGAAAATAGTGCCGAAAATATCGTTTCTTTCTTTTTCTTTTTCTTTCTTTTTTTTTTTTTTATTTATTTCAACATGACTCATTGATCTGAGCTGTATCGGCTGCAAAGAAACATTCTTTATTTATTGTTATGAAATTCATTGCGTACAATTATCACTCATCACAGACTCATGACTTGAGTGCAAATTATAAAGATGCCTATAGAACTAAACTTTGATGAAACTTTTCATATGATTGTTAACAGTTGCAGACTTAACAGTTTTGACACACACAAGTATTTCGAATATTCTTTTAGAAATTTTTAATATAAAAGATGATCTTTTACAAAAAAATTTATAAAAGATAAATCAAGAATGTATATTTCAAAATAAATAAATTAATTAATAAAAAAAAATATACAACATTTGTATAATTAGAAAAGAATTGCATGTCATTGACAAATGAATTATAGTTTATTTTATATGAAAATAAAAAACTTTACTCAATGGCAGAGACTGCCCACTTGGACCATATTTATAATCGATGACTAATTATATATTTAATAAACATATGTAATTAACTAATAATTAAGTATATTTATACATCTGTTTATTATTCAAGATTTTTTGGACATTTTCATTTTCGTTTTTAACCGAAAACAGGAAGATTGCCGAAATTCGATTTCGGTCTTAAAAACCTGTTTCGGTTAATCCTTAATTTTAATCAAAATTGATATTTTAAATGAGTAGACAGATACCTTAAGCGTAAAATAATTATTCAGAATCATCCCGAAATTTATCTACGGTTTATCGATCCTCGATACAGAAACTATTTTGTTATCTGTGCCACGAATAGCGTAAATAACTTATTCTGTGGGAATCCACACTGTCAAATTAGGTGTGACTTCTCCTTTTATATCAGTTCGTCACACAAACAAAAACAAATGAAATGAAAATCACTGCGAGTGACAAGAAAATCGCGCTTCGCTGCCCAAACCATCCTCAAAGCAATAAATATATTTTATTTGTTCTCTCAATATTTAAATTCATGGAAACAATACAAACGGAGTAAAAATATTTCTATGGTTCGGAGGATCCTTCTTGTTTAACATGCCAAACGCATCGTCGATGCGATAGTTTCACGGTCTCCTAACCTATTTTAGGTTTAATAGTATGTGTGAAATTCTCACACTTTCATTCATGGAAAAAATTCAGGAGTTGTCGAAGAATATTCAACTGAAAGAAGAAAAATAAATACAGAAAATACATATTTGGATGGTTTTACATTCTAAATTGGATGGAACCAACCCAAACTTGACTGTAAAGTAAAAAAAAAAAAAAAAAAAAAAATAAAATAAAAATAAATAAATAAATAAATAAATAAATAAAAAAAAGTTAGGGTCCGTTTATAAATAATGTCACGCTTGGAGGGGGGGGGGGATTCATGAAATTGTGACAGTTTGTGACAAGTGGATGGCAGGGGGTAAGAAGAAATATGACATCACACATTTTGGTTAAAGTAAAAACATTAAAAACGAGCAGATTAATTTTGAAATTATTTTGAAATTAAAATCACCGTGAGTGACAAGAAAATCGCGCTTCGCTGCCCAAACCATCCTCAAAGCAGCATATTATATTTGTTCTTTCAATATATAAATTCATGGAAACAATACGACCGGAGTAAAAATATTTGTACGGTTCGAAGACTCCTTGTTTAACATGCCAAACGCATCGCCTATGCGATAGTTTCACGGTCTCCTAACCTATTTTAGGTTTAATAGTATGTGTGAAATTCTCACACTTTCATTCATGGAAAAAATTCAAGAATTCTCGAAAAATATTCAATTAAAAGAAGAAAAATAAATATAGAAATATGTTTGGATGGTTTCACATCCTAAATTGGAGCTAACCCAAAGTTTACTGTGAAAAAAAAGTAGGTATAAACTCTTCAGACCTGATGTATCTTATAGAATACAACACATCTTTACAAATGTTTTCACGTTTATAAATAACGTTAAAAAAAAGAGAAATTAGTATGAAAGAAGTCTAACAGATAGAAGAACCAAATAAAAAAGCAATTTGTTTGTTCTAGCGCTTTTTTAGTGAGCTACGTGTTATATAAAAATGCCGAAAAATGAAAACGTAAATAATTTTATTGTGCGTTCAGATACCATTTATAGAGTCCATTAGTAGTAAAAAATTATTAAATATATATTTATTTTATGTTTTTCAATATTTTATGCAATGCAAAAGAGTAAAATTAAAAAATTAAAAAAATCCTAAAAAATTGTCCCCCCCCCCCCAAAAAAAAAAAAAATTATTTTTTGAGTTTACATGTACATTAAATGTAAGGTACAAAAAATAAATTTTAATGGTTTTCTCCTTTCTATCTTTCTTAGCTATCGATTTGTTAATATAAATCCATAAATTAAATTAAAAAAGTACATATACATAAATTGTGAGATCTAAAGAGGATAGCACTATGAACAAATATCATTTGGGTAAAAAGTGCTATCTTTTACTTTAACCCATTGTGGCTAAAACTCAAATGTTAGAATTAAGGATCGTCCGGAAAAAATATTTTGAGACCGAAACCAAATTTCTGTAATATTCCTAGTTACTGTCAAAAAAAAAAAAAAAGAAAAAAAAAGTCCAAAATTCTTTAAAAATATTTAAAAAAAAAAATTAATACATATACATAAATATACATAATTATTGATTTATTATACGTGTCCATTATATATGTGACCCAAGTTCGATTTCTGTGTCTCTGGCCAAAACTTTTTATTTTCATACAAAATAAAATATAATTAAGTCATTACATTCAAATACTTTTCTAAATATACGGATTTCATCTAATTAAAAAAATTTTAAGATTAAATCTTTGATTTCTTTTTCTTTTCTTTCTTTTTTTTTTTTTGTAAAAAGTCATTTGATATAGTAAAATATACTGTTATATAATACTTAAAGAGTTTTCGAAACACTTTTGCGGTTTCAGTTTAAAAAAATTCTATTACTGTTAAGTCTGTGCAGCTTTTAATGTGAACGTGAAAAGCGTCTTCAAAGTTTAGTCCTATAGGGATTTCTTGCTTTATAATTTGAGCTCACATCATGAGCCAGTCACGTCTGATAATTATAAACAGTCAAACTCATAATCATAAATAAAGAGTGTCTCATTTGAACCGATGCAGCTCAAATCAATGACTAATGTCAAAAATTTTTGAATTAAAAAACGAGATTTTTTAAAAATACTGACAGTTTCTGTCTTGCCAAATATTTTGGCAGCATTTTCGACGAAATCAAATGTTCGGTGAAACTCATATTTTTGGTCGAAAGCGAAGCTTAATGTTTTTTCGATCTCAACAAAAAATGCTTAAAGACTGCCAGAGAAGAAGTGAAAGGGGATGGGCAAAAATAAAATTGCATAAGAGGTTGAAAAAATGCTTTTGACGCGCAATGTTATATGGCAAAAAGGTCTAACTAACGTCTTTTTGACACTGCAATTTCAATTACTCAGCTTTATGATCGAAAATTTTCTTCTGAAATTTTTACAGAAGTTTAAAATTTCTCTGTTTTCTTTTGGTTCAGAAATTTAAAATTTCCCACACTTTTCCCCAGGAATAATAAATTTCCTTGACCTTTCCTAGTTTATATATACGAGGTGGAACCCGTCAAAATTCGACGAAATAAAATGATGTTTCAGAAGGAGCTGTTTCATTTATTTATAATAAATCAATAAAATTAGTTACATTAAAAAAATGCATTTTATATTAATCCATCTAACTTTCAAACAAATATTATTTTAAGCTAAAAGTAACAAAATATTATTTCTATAAAACTCTGTTGTCCAAATTATTAAAATTAAATTTTATATTGCATAGGTAATCAGTAAATTATAATAAAGATAAGTTATTCTGATGAAGTTATCAATTGAGGCTCTTATGTTTGATATAAATGCGAATGAAAAAAAAAAAAAAAAAAAAGATATATATTCCAAATTGACACGATCACAGACGACATATTTCACACAGTATTGGCATTTTAATTTGTATTTATTCATTTTTTCTTTCAATTTTAGGAGAAAATGAACTGTTGCCACTGTTACAAAATTGGTACTAAAAACTATATAAAAAAATTAATATCTCAAAAATAAATTGAAATACTGCTTTGAAACAAATTGCATTTAAAAGCATATTTTTTTCTCTATACGACGGTGTAAAAATTTAAAATATGTCATGTTTGGAAGTATCATATTTGCAGTAGCGAAAATTGAAAAACCGAAATTGCAAAGGAAAGTGTTGCCATTCGCAAAATGACGTATGCGTTACGCACAGATACGTTTGACCTTTATTATATAGATTTTCTTAAATTTTAAAGGTTATCCAGAGTTTCTAGGTGAGTAGACACTTTGAACAGGAATGAAACAAAAAGATTTAGGCTTTGCAGAGTACTAATTTAAGAGGTAGTCGCATAAACAACGTGATGGTTTCATGATCTTCATATTCGTCCGTTCCCAAACTTTATGCTTAAATAGCTCAGGTAATAGGCAAGTTTATAGGGTTTAAAAAATTCTTAAGAGAAGACAAGATTGGGTGTAATCTTATGGGAAATTTGCGAGATTTAAGATTCGTTTCCTCGGAAACTACCTGACCGATTTTAATGAAATTTGGAATCTAGGTTCACTGGATTTTGCTCAAGATTTGTGGAAAATAGTTTATTTATTTTTTTAAATTCCTGAGATTAAAACTTTTTATTTTATAGCAATGACAATTTTTCAGAAAAAAAATGAAACTAATTAAAATTTTTAAAACCGTCTGCCATATATGATGTTATATTTATACTGTGCGACCCCAAAAATTTTTCTCGAAATCGCTCAACTATTTTAGGAGTAAACATGTTGAGTGCTACGGTGAATGACAGCTGAAAAATTTATGATATTTTAAGTACTTTTTGAGAAAGTATAATCCTGTAATAAATAAATACTAAGTAAATTTTAAATACATTTTCAATAATTACTTAAAGCAATATATGCATACATTTAGTGAAAGAGCTGGACATTTACACCATAGAATGTTACAAATAGACGTCCTCTGGCGTCTGTGGACATAGGTGTGTATGAAAGTCAAATAATACATGGATGCTAACTACTACGCCTATTTAAAGACGAATAAACATACCAGAAACAAAAATTTTAGTAGATAATTAACAATATGGAATTTAATATATAACACTGAATACATCTGGCATACATTTTACTAAAACTTTTTTGTGGTTCCAAACATGTTTATGTGATTTAAATAGATATAGAAATTGGCAGCTCTGACAATATAATGATATATGAAAGATACGACACAACTTTATTTGTCAACATAAGTTTGGTTTGGTTTATTTTGTGTCGGCCGATTATCTACACTATGGATATAGGCCCAGGGGGGCAGTGCCCTTCGTGGGGGTCTTTCTAAGGGAACCTAACCCGTATTTACGCAAGGTTCGAAGAAAACCACGAACGGTTAGGCCGACGGCCGCGATTGGGTTCGAACCCAGCACCTGCCGTCTACCAGTTGAGAGGTCAGAACTTCTCGGCCACTGGTGGGGCTCGTCAACATAAGTACTAAACACGTTTAGACATTCTGTCATACCGCCAGATAAGCTGCAAAAATCCCTCCAGGAAAACATCCTGGCTTTGTATATGGACAAGAAGTTAAACGCTTCTTCCGTATCCAAAGTCCTGAGTTTTTTCCTTTAGGGATTTTTTAAGCTTATGTAGCTTAATCAAGCTGCATGACAAATGTTTAAAAATGTACTTGGTAATTATGTGGAAAAATAAATATATGTCTTATCTTTCATATCTCAATCGATTTTTTGACTTTTATACACAACTCTGACCACAGTAGACAGAAGAAACTTATTTTCCGATTCCCCCTCGTAAATCGTATACACCGTTCAATAATCAAGTTATTTTTACTTTCAAACCTCTTTGTATATATTTTTAGTTTTGTATCATATTTTAAACCGTCAGTCATCAATGAATGATGCATTCTAATCGGAAGTATCAGTGTCAGTCACGTATGAGTGATGTGGCGCGTAACATGTTAATGGGGCGTTTAGCTGAATAACAGAATTTTTCGAAGAGCTAAAACACTTAGACAGCTCTAACATGTGTGAAGTTCTTCTAAAATTTTGTCAAGCACATTATTTAAAATACATAGAAACATTTGGATAAAATAGAGTCACATATAATAAATAGGTATAAAATATTAGAGTAAAATTAATGTGAGTAAACATGGCGTCCCAGTGTTACCTTAAGGGCAAACAGAATAGACCAATTTTACATTTTTTATGATCCTTAGTAATTTAATATGCATTAATCGTATTCGTGTAACTGAACAAAAATCACGGTTTTTGTACATTCCGCAACTAATTTGTCTCGCTTTCAAAAAAAAAAAAAAAAAAAAAAAAAAAAAGATTTTTGAGTATATTGGTTTATTTAAAATAGAATATCGTTATATTACAATAAACCAAAAAATGAATTTAATTTTATCGAAAAAAACTGAAACAATTATTCAACAATAAAGTGTATGCCTATAATTATATTTCTTAATTTAGACACTGAAGATTTTTAAAGTATTCATGATAAAATTCTGATGGTACTTATAACACTATGCGACCTAAAAAATAATTATGTTCAAAGTGGACTTGCCTCAGTTTCAAAATCAATGCATTTGAAAGATCGTTGACCCAATGAATGACGAATAGCAAATTTATGCTGATATTAGATATCTATATTATAAATGCATTTAAAACACAAATTTTATGCTTATTTGTCATAAGACTGATCTTTAATCATTTTTTTCGGAAAATGGACTCGCCCAGAGGCTCATATGTATCTTTTCAATATTTAAATTCATGGAAACAATGTGAAATGGGGTAAAAATATGTATGCTTCACAGAATTATTCTTGTTAACATGCAAAACGCATCTAAGCAGGTGATGGTTTCACGTTCTTATAACCTATTTTAGGTTTAATAATAGTATGAAATTACCACACTTTCATTCATGTAAAAAAACCCAATAAATTCTGAAAATACACAATTTTCATAATAAATATACAAAGAGATGCAGCAAAGACTTTTAAATTCCAAACAGGCGTGTAAAGTTGGTTAGACTATAGTCTAACTAACCGAAACTGGAACTGACCGAAGCTTCTCTATTAAGTATCCGCACACATTCAGAGATAATTTTTTTAATCTTTCTCTTGTTATCTATTTTTTATAATGACATTTGCTTTAAAACTTTAAAAATACATATATAAATTTTAGAAATTACCCAGAAATAATTTTTTTAAAGAGAAAAATAGTCAAAATTATGTCAAAAAATGACATTTCCAGAAAAAGTTGTTATTCAAAACTAAAACAGTGTATTGATAGGGCCGTAGCTAATGGAGTGCTAGGGTGCGGCTCAGAATCCCCCCTCCCCCCTTGAATAGTTTCAGTCTCGCCTAGAAAAAAATCCAAGGTCATTAAATGAATTTCTGTTCTGAAAATCCAAATGAAATTCTGTTCAAAAATCTAATTTAGTTTTGAGGCTCTTTCACAATTTTGCAGAAATACTAAATTGTAACTAAAGTAAGTGTTTCAACACTCGCTCTACCTGTTTGCACTGCCATGATGTTTAATATTGCATTAGTTGTACACTCGAATTTTCCATCATCATTCATTTCTTGGTATAAAATAAAGCTATTACAACAATTTAATAAGAAACATAGTATCTACAGTGTGAATGTGCACTAATATATCTTTCTGTGTTAACGAGAGAGAGAAAGAAAATATGAGCCCCCCCCCCTGCACTTTCTTGAGCTTCCCCCTCCCATATTATTCTAGTTACGGCCCTGTGTATTGACATTTTGTAAACTGCATAACAAACAGAATAACTTTCTCTAGAATTTAGACTACACACATTATAGTCGCATCGCTATCTGAGATGATATGTCAATTAAAGTACTAATTTAATAAAAAATTTCCAAAATTTGTTATTTATACTAGTGTAAATATAAAACTATCTAGCATATTATAATGACTGTAATCTATTCCCTCAAAAGGCATTCATAAAAGAAGTATAGAAAATTTCGTGGCATTACATGCATCGTTTTTAGGTGCGTTCGTAATTATGTAAATACGTAGCACCTATAGTTGTCGTTTAGTCCGTCCGTCTGTCTGTCCGCATATAACAACGCAAAAACTACCCAACCGAACCGTTTGAAATTTAAAATACATAATTATTACATAATTTTGTCGAGTCATTTCAAATTTTATGAAAAGCGGATGCATAGATCAATTACAGGGACAATCAAAAGGATTCCGTTACATTACGGTCAATGGGGAAAAAAATTTCAAATGCATTTTTATCGTTTGAAATTTAAAACAAAATATTATTACATAAGTTTGTCGAGTCATTTCAAATTTTACGAAATCGGATGCATAGATCAATTACAGGGACAATTAAAATATTCCGTTATATTACGGTCAGTGGGAAAAAAGTTTCAAATGCATTTTAATGGAGTTACACTCATTCGAACATAATGAAATTGACATGAACTAGAGGTCTGCACGGGCCGGGCCTCGGCACGAAGCCCGAGCCCGGCCCGGCCCGCGGGCCGGGCTCGGGCCGATTTACAGTAATGGCATTCGGGCCGGGCCGGGCCGGGCCTAGTCACTAATCCTTTCGGGCCGGGCCGGGCTGGGCCGGGCCTAGTCACTAATCTTTTCGGGCCGGGCTGGGCCTAACTTTTTTTTTTCGTACGAAGCCGAGACTGATTCCATTCTTCCTAGTTTTCATGGACCAAAATAATCAGTTCCTATTGAATCTTCTTATATGAAAATCCTTTTCTCGACTTTTTATAAATCAGTAACATTTGGCTTTGTCCAAAAATTTCTGCAAAAAAAGCATATATTTTTAAGCCGTCATTATTCTACAATTAAACATTAGAATTTATTCCTTTTAAAGAATCGTAGATTACTAGGCTTTTTAAAATAGAATTAAACACACACACACACACACACAAAAACATGATTATGACGGAATTTTCTTTTAAAACTAAAAACTGAAAGTTTCTTTTAAAATGTTCATCCATGCAAAATGAATACAACAATACGGGAGAAAAAAATACATTAAACATTTACATCTGTTAAGAAGGGAATGCATTTTTTTTCGTTCCAAAGCGATTTCGTCTTTGGAAATTTTACCATATACCGCTTTTTCGATTTTTTGTCTCCATTACAGGGAATATGGATTAATAATACTAGTGATAACTAATACATTTACATACAACAAACAAAGATTCATTTAAAAACATAAATATCGCAGCCTACAGCACTTCTGCATAAATGGAGATTATAAACATGGAAAAAAAAAAAAAAGACTAATATAATTTTTTTTGGTCAGAAATCTTCCATAAGATTAAAGATCAATGTTCTGTAGAAATTCACTCGAGCCGGGCCGGGTTCGGGCCGAATTTTAAACTTTTTTCCGGACCGGGCCGAGCTCGGGCCGAAATTTTAACTTTCGGGCCGGGCCGGGTCGGGCCATTATTTTTTTCGTTCGGGCGGGCCGGGTCGGGCCATTATTTTTTTCGTTCGGGCCGGGCCGGGCCGGGCCCGGGCCGAATTTTTAACTTTCGGGCCGGGCCGGGTCGGGCCAATATTTCTTTCGTTCGAGCCGGGCCGGGCCCGGGCCGAAATTTTAACTTTCGGCCCGTGCAGACCTCTAACATGAACCTATGAAGTATATATATACTAAAATATACTCTGTACAATCTGTGATGCAAAGAATATTTATTATTAAATTACAGGGCCACACAAAAATATTAAACTACATAATACTATACGGGGAAACATTGTTTAAGGCGTGTTTTAATTATATTAAACTGTTTCAAATTTTATGAATATGATATAAGTTGCTGAGGTGCATTAAAAATTACTTCCTGTATATTTACAGGAACACAGAGATTTCGACCAATATACTGTATCCGAAGTACTGTCAATTATTATCAGCAAGAAATGAATATTTTTAAAACTTCGTTGTCGTACGAACGCACCCCATTTTCTACGCTTTACGTGCAATTTCCAACTTGTTTGTCCTAGGATGTTTTGTGTATAGTAAAAATCTAAAAAACTTCATTTTAATTAAAAGCTAAAAATAACTTTTAAACACATTTCAAAGCTGTTAAAGTTGTAACTTTAAACAGCTGCTTATAATTAAAATAAGGATACAATTTAAGCAGAATTTTGACAGATAAAACAGCCAATTTTAATATTATTGCATAAATGAAAAATCGATATTTTGATCAACAATTGTATTTTAAAGGTGTTCAGATACATTAAAGGTATTCATATATCTAAACTATCTGCGCCCCACCGGTGGCCGAGAGGTACGGACCTCTCTACTGGTAGACGGCAGGTGCTGGGTTCGAACCCAATCGCGGCTGTCGGCCTAACCGTTCGGAGTTTTCGTGGTTTTCTTCGAACCTTGCGTAAATACGGGTTAGGTTCCCTTAGAAAGACCCCCACGAAGGGCACTCCCCCTCGTCCTATATCCCTAGTGTAGATAATCGGACGCCAAAAAATAAACCAAATACACTAAACTATCTGCATCCTGACACACGTTTGAATATGTAAATACATTTTTAATGTTTTTAATCACTTTTCCAGCTGGGACATTCCAGCTTTTTTAATGACACTCTCGTTATAAAATAAACAAGTTGGAAATTGCACGTGAACGTAGCGAATGAGGTGCGTTCGTTCGATAACGAAGTTTTAAAAATATTCAGATCTTGCTGATATAGTAGAGCGTACTCCGGATACAGTATCGTAGTCGAAATCTTTACGTTTCTGTAAATATGCAGGAAGTAATTTTCATTACACCTCAGCAAAGTATATTTTATTCATAAAATGTGAAATAATTGAATATAATTAAAACACGTCCAAACAATGTTTCCCAGTATAGCATTACGTAGTGGAATACTTTTGTGTGGCCTTGTAATTTAATAATAAAAATTCATTGCATCACAGATTGTACAGAAGGCATATTTTAGTATATATTTCATAGATCCATGCCAATTCTATTATGTTCGAATGAATGTAACATCATTAACATGCATTTGAAACTTTTTTCCAAATGACCGTAATGTAATGGAATACTTTTGATTGTCTCTGTAAATGATTTATGCATCCGACTTTCATAACATTTGAAATGACTCGACAAAATTACGTAATAATTATATTTTTAAATTTCAAATGATTAAAATGCATTTGAAATTTCTTTCCCATTGACCGCAATGTAACGGAATCCTTTTGATTGTCCCTGTAATTGATCTATGCATCCGATTTTCATAACATTTGAAATGACTCAACAAAATTACGCAATAGTTATATGTTTTAAATTTCAAACGATTAAAATGCATTTGAAACTTTTTTCCCCCATTGACCGTAATGTAACGGAATCCTTTTGATTGTCCCTGTAATTGATCTATCCATCCGATTTTCATAACATTTGAAATGACTCAACAAAATTACGCAATAGTTATATGTTTTAAATTTCAAACGATTAAAATGCATTTGAAACTTTTTTCCCCATTGACCGTAATGTAACGGAATCCTTTTGATTGTCCCTGTAATTGATCTATCCATCCGATTTTCATAAAATTTGAAATGACTCGACAAAATTATGTTATAATTATGTATTTTAAATTTCAAACGATTCGTTTGGGTAGTTTTTGCGTTGTTATATGCGGACAGACGGACGGACAGACAGACGGACAGACGGACAGACAGACGGACGGACTGAGCGACAATAGGTGCTACGTATTTATATAATTACGAAGGCACCTAAAAAGGTAAAAATTGTTTGAGAATACACCATAGATTAGTTTTAGCTGTTCATTTCCTTTCTAATTTCATTTTAATTCTTCGAATACAGGATTTATACCTGGATTTTCGAATTTTTACTGCATTATTATTTCATTAATCTTCCATTTGTTCACATCGTGTTGATTATGTAGTACCATCACTGTTGTGATATTCACACGAAATCCGGAAATGTTTTATTCGATAATATTATATGTAGTTTTCTTTTTAAAATTTTTATAACATTATCTTTTCCTTCGAGTTCACACATGGGATTTCATTTTAATTTAGATAAATATATATTTTTTTTAATTTAATCTTATTTTAATCTAAAAGTAAAAAATATATACATAATATATTTTGATTTTGTTCCATAAAAGATCAAAATGGATTTTAAATATAGTAAAACCTCCCTAAAACGACCACGTTCCGTTTCCAATTAAAATTGGTTACTCCGAGAGGTGGTTTCTTAATGGAGATCGTGTTTAAATACAGATTTTCCTTTTCGGACAAACCTTTTCGTATGTTTTTAATCGGCGCGTACATCCTGCGTACTTTCGAGTGTTGTCGGCGCCAAGATTCGTTTTTTAATTTGTAAAAAAAAAAAAAAAAATAAAGTTTTAATTTAAGCATATTGTTATATTTTTCACTATGTTCAGCGCATCCTTCTGTTCTCCATAAGCTATGGCTGTTTTTTTTTTTTTTTTTTTTTTTAAATAATTATTTGGAAAGTGACTTTTTCTCTTGGTTTAGAGATATCAAATTCATATCTGAATCTTTGTGATGTTCGAATTTTATTCTTTTTCTGATTGGTCATTGTTTAATCTATAGCGTACGTAATATAGGATTCTGTCATTACGTAAACCATGTTTAATCTACTATTTTTCCTTTACTTTCAACAAAAATGGGATACTTCTAATGCCACAATTTCAAAAAAAAAAAAAAAATTAAAAAATACAAAAAATTAATAACTTAAAAGCAAATTGAGATAAAGCTTTCAAACAAATTGCTTTTATACGACATTTTCTTCCCCTATACGACGGTGTAAAAATTGAAAATGTGCGAGGTTCAGAAGTTAAAAAAATTGCAGTACCGAAAATTGTAAAACTGAAATTTCATTTAAAATTTGAGTTTTCATTCGTAGAAAGATATATGCGTTACACACAGATATATGTATGTCCTTTATAATATAGATAGATAGGATAGACATAACTATATAAGAAATTGAATGAATTCAGAAAGGAAGACACACTATCACCTTATATATATATATATATATATATATATATATATTAATAAATTCTTTAGGGGCCGTCCATAATGATGTCACGCTTGAAGGGAGGTAGGGGGGCTCACAAAATTGTGACAGTTTGTGATAAGAGGGTGGGAGGGGGTAAAAAGAAATGTGACATCACACGTTTTCGTTAAAATAAAAGCGTTAAAATTCTGCGGATTAAGTTATGAAGTATGAAGTTATTTTAAAATTAAAATATTTTGTATTCACAAAGGTAAGATTTAAACCAAATATGTTAAATTGTATTTCAAATTCCAAAATACTACTATTTTCAATTGCTCTTATATATTAAAATTTTACTACTATTCTATATTAATTATTCCTTTTTGTTGTAAACATTATTTTATAGAAAATAAGTACACGGATAAGTTTTATTGTTCAGCTCACAACAATTATTAAAACAAACAGTTAAAGTTTAAAAGTAAAAATTGAAATATGATCTAAAATGTAGTGTTTTGTTTTTGAAATGCATGTATATGTTTACGTAATATATCATGACATGTGACAAGAGGGGGGTGGGGTAAAGGGAAGTGTGACACTTTGTGACAAAGGGGGGGGGGGGGGAGGGGAGAAAAAAAATGGAAAAAACGCGCGACGTCATTTATAGACGGCCACTTAGAAGGAAAATGACTGTATAAATGATAATGTCTTCTAGGTGTTTTAGTATTATTTAATTTTAACTGTAAAATAAACATGTCTTGTTTACAAAAAGTGAGGATTTTTTTTTTTCATTTAGAATTTATTTATAAGTCTTAAATTTTAGCCTTTGAAAAAATCATTTTCCAACTAGTTGTTCTAATTTGTAAACTA
Source organism: Maratus speculifer (assembly GCA_964019185.1). Lineage (NCBI taxonomy): Eukaryota > Metazoa > Arthropoda > Arachnida > Araneae > Salticidae > Maratus > Maratus speculifer. The sequence goes on along the minus strand of OZ025295.1, from coordinate 322,137,955 downwards.
CTTTTTTTTTCTTCTTCCAAACCAAACACACCTCCGATAATAAACTTATTCCAACTTTTTGTTTTCTTTTTTTGGCACAAAACCACCTAAAAAGCACAGACACAGAGAGAGCAAAGTTTTAGCATCATCTATCTCCTTTTGTATTATTTTACGCCGGTTCCAGTCCGCGAGTCAAAATTGGGCGCAGTTTGTTCGTCCGCCACGCACGGATGACTCCAGATCGATTTCACATGCTGGGTACAGAAAGGCTTGTGGAATTTGATAATTGTGTCTCGTCCAAGGTAAAGGTTGAGCGGACCCTAATTTCATACACATCGATTTTCAGATTTGATTCGATTGCGTTCTGCGAACAACAAACGCGTCTTTTTTTATATCAAAGAATGGACTTATTTATCTGCTTTTTGGAAAAATATTCGAACTATGGAAACAACTTTCCCTGATATGCATCAAGGAATTTGATGTTTTCTTGATAAATCAGAAACAATGTAAAATGCAACGAAATTGGATTGTTGGTGATATTGCACGATACAGTGGTTAGATACTACTGGCCAATAATCCATAATAGTGATAATAGATAAATACACGATCTATAAGCATAAAAAAAACAATAAAATAACCAAATAATCTCTCTATATATAGCGAAATGAAACATAATTATTTTATATTTTATATAATAATTATAAAGGTTGAGCAAACTATATAATTATAAAGATTAAGCGGACTATAATTTCATATACATCGATTTTTAAATTCGATTCGATTGCGCTCTGCAAACTACAAATGCGTCTTTTTTTTTTTCCGATTAAAGAATGGGCTTATCTATCCTGCTTTTTGGAAAATATTCGAGCTATGGAAAGAACTTTCCCTGATATGCCTCGAGGAATTTTGATGTTTTTTGATAAATCAGAAACAATGTAAAATGTCACGAAATTCGATTGTTAGTAATATTCCAGGATACAGTGGTTAGATACTACAGGCCAAAAATCCGTAATAATGATAATAGATAAATACATGATCTATAGACATAAAAAAGATAACTATAAAATAACCAAATAATCTATATACAAAATAACAAATAAAAAGTAATTATATTTTCACATGCTGGGTACAGAAAGGCTTGTGGAATTTGATAATTGTATCTCGTCCAAGGTAAAGATTGAACGGACCCTAATTTCATACACATTGATTTTCAGATTCGATTCGATTGCGTTCTGCGAACAACAAACGCGCTTTTTTTTTTTAACATCAACGAATTGACTTATCCATTTGCTTTCTAAAAAATATTCGAGCTATGGAAACAACTTTCTTTGATATGCTTTGAGGAATTTTGATGTTTTTTTGATAATTCGAAGCAATGTAAAATGTCGCGAAATTCGATTGTTAGTAATATTCTATGATACAGTGATTAGATACTATTGGCCAATAATCCAAGATAATGATACTAAATAAATACATGATCTATAAGCATAAAAAAGTTAACATTAAAATAACCAAATAATCTATATACAAAATAACAAATAAAAAGTAATTATATTTTTACATGCTGCTGGGTACAGAAAGGGTATTGGTATTTGATAATTGTGTCTCGTCCAAGGTTAAGGTTGAGGGGGCCCTAATTTCATTCATACACATCGATTTTCAGATTTGATTCGATTGCATTCTGATAACAACAAACGCTTCTTTTTTTTCCGATTAAAGAATGGACTTATCTATCTTCTTTTTGGAAAAATTCGAGTTAGGGAAACAACTTTCTCTGAAATGCTTCGAGGATTTTTGATGTTTTTTGATAATTCAGAAACAATGTAAAGTGCATGAAATTCGATTGTTAGTAATACTCCACGATATAGTTGCTATATACTACTGGCCAATAATCCGTAATAATGATAATAGATAAATACATGATCTATAAGAAAAAAAATGATAACTATAAAATAACTAAATAATTTGTATATAAAATAATGATATGAAAAATATTTATATTATCACACGCTTTACGGTAAATAAATAAATAATAATAAATAAATATACAATCTATAAGTAAAAAAAAAAAAAAAATAATAATAATCTATGCAGAATAATAATAAAAGTTTAATTATGTTATTAAGTTGTATAGAATAAATAATAATAATAACAGTAATCGATAAATACACAATGTTGTTGTTGTTGTATGATCGCCGATTATTTGCACTAGAACTAGAGATATAGGCCTTAAATATCCTAAATGTGGGTCTTTCTAAGGGATCCTAACCCGTATTTACACAAAGTTCGAAGAAAAGCACGGGAAACTCCAAACGATTAGGCTGACGGGCGCGATTGGATTCGAACCCAGCATCAGAGATCTTCATCGGCCGGCCTTTGGCCTTTTTTATTCTCAGCATTAGGGCCTTACTTTTTCCTTGAAGGATTGGAGCGAGAGTAACTTATTTTTTTCGCACCGTGCTGGGACTGGATTAATTCTTTCTAGTCTTCATGGGCCAAAGTTTTCAGTTTCGGTTTTGAATCATCCCATGTGAAAATCATCGTCTCGCGCCATAGACTGTTCCGTACAAAGATCAATACGATTTGACTTGGCATACAAAATTTTGGAAAAAAAAAGGACATTTCTTAATTGCAGTTATTCTACAATTAGGCATTAAAATATTTTCCTTTTAGATAATAGTAGATTTCTAGGTTTATTAAAGAATAGCTTAACACAAATATGGCAATAAGTGTGAAAAATTACCCGTCTTAAATTGAAAAATGTGTTGAACCATGAAAAATAAGTATAATAAATACGTGAGAAAAGAGTATGTAATGCATTTACACCTGCTAAGAAGTTAACTTGCCTATAACACATTTTTTTTTCCAATGCGATTCTGTCTTAGAAGGTTATACTCACAGCATTTTTCAGATTTTTAAATCCCAAATATATGGAATATGGGTTCATAATATTAATAATAATTGAAACATTTACACACAACAAATAGAGATTCATTAAAAAAAATAAATATCGCAGACTAAGGAAATTTTCTAATAATAAAGATTATAAATATGAAAAAAAAAGCTAAGGTAAATATTTTTGGCCAGAATTTCTTGTACGAGACAAATTTTAATCAAATCGAAGTAAAAATGAATGTGTTGCAGAAATTCTCTCGGGGCAGGCGGAGATTCTAAATTTTTTCTAGGCCAGGCTTGGGTCAAACTTTCCGTTAAAATACTGGCCAGGCCGGGCTTGGGCCAACTTTTAACTTTTATACCAGCACGGGCCAAATTTTCGTTTCTATGGGCTGGGCCCGGGTTGAAAGCACAATACGTCAATACGTAGCGTTAACAGCAAAACCTCTCAGCCGCTGGTAGATCTATGAGCACATAATAAATAAATAAATAAATAGAAAAAAAAGAATAAAAAAAAACAATAATAGTTTTAAAACTAATAATAAGGAATAAGGTATTCGATAATCGTGTCTTGTTTAAGGAAAAGGCTGAACAAACCCAAATTTCCTACACACCGATTTTTGGATTTGGTTCAATTTCATTCATTTCTCAGACATCGAACGCGTCATTTAGATAGAAAGAATGGATTTCTCTTTTAAAAAATACAAACTACGAAGGCATAACTTTCTCCGATATGCCTCAAGAACTTTAAGCTAAGCAATTTAAAAACAATGTAAAGTAGCATGGATCGATGTGGAATTTCGATTGGTAGAATATCCTACAATCGATTACGTCGATACTATCAGGCCGTAGTGAATAATAATAATAATAATAATAATAACAAATAAATATATAATTTATAAAACTGATAAAAAAAATAAATTGATTTAATAATTTGTACATTAAATAACAATAAGTATTTAATTATATAATCGTATATTGCCCAATGAATAATAATAATCAACTAATATACAATCACAATCTAAAATAATAATAATAATAATAATCTAATAACCTGTATAAAAAGCATAATATTTTTTATTATATTACATACTACAAAACAAATAATATTAATTCATAAATATGCAATCTATAAATGAAAAATAATCTAATAATATATATATATCTAATAATATATATATATATATATATATATATATACTCAGATTAGTAAAAAAATGTATTTTGCTATTTCATTATAAAAATATTTACTTTAACGAATTTTTCAGTATAGCGAAGTTAATCAATGTTTATCAGTAGCGACATTTTACTTTAACTCAATCAGTCTCTAACCACAGTATAGTACATTGTCATGATTATTGTTCCTCTCTTGTTTTTTGCAGATTATCTTTTTTCTTTCTTTTTTTTTAACTGTTTTATCATATTCAATATCAATGTTCATATGTTTATATATGTATACTCTTACAAAGTTTTTTTTCTGTTACGCTATCATTACATCACTAGACTTTGCATAAAAACATACATCACATAAAAAAGGGGATATTTCATATCTCTTACAAAATAAATAAATAAATAAATAAACAAATAAATAAAATAAATAAATGAAACAAAATAAAATTAAATATTGAAAAATAAATAAAAGATGAATCTTTATATGACGAGAAATTTTCATGTTGATGCGATAACATTACATTATCCAAAATTACATTAAGACGAAATTCTGCCCAAAAAAGGAATTTTGGTTTGGTTATTAGAAAGTTTTACTGCGTTGAATTTCCTAATATTAACTGCATTAAAGTGCTATAAAACCTGTGAAAAACGAAACTATTTAAAACAAGATCAATTGTTAAAACAAAACGATTTAAAAAACTATTACTTTGCCAAGGCAGAGTGCCCATTTCTCAAACAAACTTCATTCTCAAAGATTAATATAAATGCTTTTCAATACTACTATTCTATTTATCGGATCATTTTGATAAGAATAAAAAAGAAAAATTCACAACATTTTCTTTACTTTAACAAATTCTGCTAGTTAAGGGTGGTTATTTCGATAACTCTTTCACTCTCTCCTTTTCATACCTGAAAACTTCCAAGAAAAATAAAATAAAAAGGTATGTTCACAAAGACTTAGTCTTATCGATCTGAAGATATCGAAGCGCTGTTTGCACATCTTCTTATTCTCTTGAGCTCTTCTTCTTTATTGACATGGTGTTTGTTCTTGGCTTTATTTCGATGGCGATGTTCGTTGAGGATACACACAGGAGTTCGCTAAGACGTCCGATCCGACGTAGCAATAAAGAAGTGGTTTCGTTTCAATTTATGTCATTTGTAAATAAAGAGAGAAAACGTGTCTCTGCTTCGCTCAGGAGCATCTTACCAATTTTTTGCATTTTATTTCATTTTTTTCTCACAAGATTTTCTAGCATATTTGGAAACGGCCATTCAGAAGTTTTGTGACGGTTTCGTGCGACAGACATTTTTAGTTTAAGGAATATTACTCAGACTGATAAAATAAATCTATTTTACTATTTCAAAAATAAAATATTCACTTTAACGAATTTTTAAATATAGCGAAATTAATCAGTGCTTCTCAATAATGAGATTTTACTTTAACTCAATCCTTACTCTATCCACAGTACAGAACATTGTTATAATTATTCTTTCTATCTCTGTTTTTTTCGCAGATTGTTTATTGTTTTATTGTTTCACCATATTTAATGTCTTTTGTTTATATATTTATTTATACATATAAGGTACCCTGGGGTAATAACGCCACGTTAAGGTTCTACCAATTTTCACGGCTTAGTTTTAGATTGTATTTTTCAAACAAATATAGGATCTGATACAGCAACTCATTGACTATCTATATAAAATATAATAATTTAACAGATATGTATTCATAAAATGTAATGGCGTTTTTTCTTGACCGATGCTATTTGGCGTTATTACCCACCTATATGGGTAATAACGCCATGCAAACAAAACTATGAAATAAGATGGAATAATTGCATGTAGATAGCCCAATTCTAAAAATACAAACTCTACAAACTTAGAAATTGACAAATTGCATTCCAAGCTATTAAAAATGTTAAATTTTTTGTGAAAGTGTAAGAAAAATAAAAGTGTGGTGTGGTAGGGGGGGGGGATGAGGCAAAAGAATATCAGACCGTGAGCTTCTTTTTGCTTAAAAATGACCGCTTAAATAGAAATATGAGAAACATTGCACAGTTTTAACTGTGTTTATTTGAATCAGTATTTAGGATGTAGCTCGGCCACTGTAGGGAATCAACCGGGGTTTTAATGTCAAGGATTGGCGTTGTTACCCCGGTATAGTTATTGCGCAGTACATTTTAAATTACAAATTATCTCGAGAAGATATCCAAAATCTTCAACAACATTTTAAAAGTACATGAAATGCATTACAAATTTATGTAATTAACAAAGTATTTCCGGATAAAAAGATAGTCTTCACATCACAAAGCGTATCTCGCAAATTTTAGATCAAGCGTTAATTTTAGTTGTTTGTAAAAACAATAAGACCTAAAAATGAAACAAATTAACTTGAAGCTGTTTTTTGCGATTTATATGACTCAAATCCCTTCTGCGCAGAGCACATGGGTGTCATTTACCTGATTATTTCATAATTATGCAAAATATAAGCACTTGGCGTTATTACCCCAGGGTACCTTACATATTTTATTTTTACAATTTTTTTTTCCTGTTAAGCTACCAGTGACAGAAGATTATCAGTACTAGTACCAGTAGCAGTATGCCATTAGTAGATTTTGCATAGTAACATACATCGCATAAAAAAAAGAGAGAGATTTCTTTAACAAAATAAATCTTGTAACACTGGAATCTTCATATAACGGAAAATTTTCACGTTCTTGTGATAACATTACATTATCAAAAATTACATAAAGACGAAACCCTGAAAAAAAAAAAAAAAAAAAAAAAAAGGTATTTTGCTTCGGTTCTCAAAATGTTTTGCTGAGTTGAAATTTAGAAATATTAACTGCATTAAAGTGCTGTAAAACCTGTTAAAAACGAAGCTATTTAAAACAAGAACAATTGTTAAAACAAAATAATTTAAAAAACTATTATTTTGTTAAGGCAGAATGCCTTGACAAACTTCATTCTCAAAGATTAATATAAGTGCTTTTCAATACTATTATTCAATTTATCGAATCATTTTGATAACAATAAAAATGTTAAATCACAATATTTTCTTTCCTTTAACAAATGCTGTTAGTTAAGCGTGGTTATTTCGATGATCGTCATCTCAACTCTTTCACTCTCTCCTTTTCATACCTGAAAACTTCCAAGAGAAACAAAATAAAAAAGGTATGTTCCCAAAGACTTAATCTTATCGATCTGAACCGAAGTGCTGTTTGCACATCTTCTTATTCACGTGGGTTCTTTTTCTTTATTGACACGGTGTTTGTACTTGGCTTTACTATTTCGACGGTGATGTTCGTGGAGGATACACACAAGAGCTCACTAAAACGTCCGATCCGACATGTAGCAATAAAGAAGTGGTTTCGTTTAGTTTTATGTCATTTGTAAATAAAGAGAGAAAACGTGTCTGCTTCGCCCAAAAGCATCTTACGGATTTTTCACATTTTATTTCCTTTTTTAGCTGAGATTTTCTTATTTATTTGGAAACGGCCATTCAAAAATTTTGTGACAATTCATGTGACAGGCATTTTTCAGTTTAACGAATATTACTTAGGTTGATACAAAAATATGTTTTACTATTTCATGAATAAAATATTCACTTTAACGAATATTACTTAGATTGATACAAAAATATGTTTTGCTATTTCAAAAATAAAACATTCACTTTAATGAATTTTTCAGTATATCGAAATTAATCAGTATTTCTCAGTAACGAGATTTTACTTTAACTCGATCCGTATTATAACTACAGTACAGTACATGGTCATGATTATTTTTCCTCTCTCATTCTTTTCCCGCAAATTGTTTATTGTTTTATTGTTTCACCATATTTAATGTTATTAGATTAATTTCGTATGCAGCGATTTTCTGCAGTTCCATACATTGACCTTCGATTTATTCTGTTGAACTGATCCAGAGTATCAGACCAGATAAAGTAATCGTTGAGGTTAATTGGGTGAAATAGTTCTCCAGTGTTTATGTCCGGGATAGCTCAGTTGGTAGAGCATTGGCGGCTTCAGCCAATACATCCCTGGTTCGAATCCTGGCCCGGACTTTTTTCACCCAATATTGAAAAGTGGAATAAATTACTTCTGCTATAATTAATTTACTGACTGAATAATCATGTTTAAAATTAATCTAATGTAATTTCGTATGCAGCGATTTTCTGCAGTTCCATATACTGACCTTCGATTTATTCTGTTGAACTGATCCAGAGTATCAGACCAGATAAAGTAATCGTTGAGGTTAATTGGGTGAAATAGTCCTCCAGTGTTTGTGTCCGGGATAGCTCAGTTGGTAGAGCATTGGCGGCTTCAGCCAATACATCCCTGGTTCGAATCCTGGCCCGGACTTTTTTCACCCAATATTGAAAAGTGGAATAAATTACTTCTGCTATAATTAATTTACTGACTGAATAATCATGTTTAAAATTAATCTAATGTAATTTCGTATGCAGCGATTTTCTGCAGTTCCATATACTGACCTTCGATTTATTCTGTTGAACTGATCCAGAGTATCAGACCAGATAAAGTAATCGTTGAGGTTAATTGGGTGAAATAGTTCTCCAGTGTTTGTGTCCGGGATAGCTCAGTTGGTAGAGCATTGGCGGCTTCAGCCAATACATCCCTGGTTCGAATCCTGGCCCGGACTTTTTTCACCCAATATTGAAAAGTGGAATAAATTACTTCTGCTATAATTAATTTACTGACTGAATAATCATGTTTAAAATTAATCTAATGTAATTTCGTATGCAGCGATTTTCTGCAGTTCCATATACTGACCTTCGATTTATTCTGTTGAACTGATCCAGAGTATCAGACCAGATAAAGTAATCGTTGAGGTTAATTGGGTGAAATAGTCCTCCAGTGTTTGTGTCCGGGATAGCTCAGTTGGTAGAGCATTGGCGGCTTCAGCCAATACATCCCTGGTTCGAATCCTGGCCCGGACTTTTTTCACCCAATATTGAAAAGTGGAATAAATTACTTCTGCTATAATTAATTTACTGACTGAATAATCATGTTTAAAATTAATCTAATGTAATTTCGTATGCAGCGATTTTCTGCAGTTCCATATACTGACCTTCGATTTATTCTGTTGAACTGATCCAGAGTATCAGACCAGATAAAGTAATCGTTGAGGTTAATTGGGTGAAATAGTCCTCCAGTGTTTGTGTCCGGGATAGCTCAGTTGGTAGAGCATTGGCGGCTTCAGCCAATACATCCCTGGTTCGAATCCTGGCCCGGACTTTTTTCACCCAATATTGAAAAGTGGAATAAATTACTTCTGCTATAATTAATTTACTGACTGAATAATCATGTTTAAAATTAATCTAATGTAATTTCGTATGCAGCGATTTTCTGCAGTTCCATATACTGACCTTCGATTTATTCTGTTGAACTGATCCAGAGTATCAGACCAGATAAAGTAATCGTTGAGGTTAATTGGGTGAAATAGTCCTCCAGTGTTTGTGTCCGGGATAGCTCAGTTGGTAGAGCATTGGCGGCTTCAGCCAATACATCCCTGGTTCGAATCCTGGCCCGGACTTTTTTCACCCAATATTGAAAAGTGGAATAAATTACTTCTGCTATAATTAATTTACTGACTGAATAATCATGTTTAAAATTAATCTAATGTAATTTCGTATGCAGCGATTTTCTGCAGTTCCATATACTGACCTTCGATTTATTCTGTTGAACTGATCCAGAGTATCAGACCAGATAAAGTAATCGTTGAGGTTAATTGGGTGAAATAGTCCTCCAGTGTTTGTGTCCGGGATAGCTCAGTTGGTAGAGCATTGGCGGCTTCAGCCAATACATCCCTGGTTCGAATCCTGGCCCGGACTTTTTTCACCCAATATTGAAAAGTGGAATAAATTACTTCTGCTATAATTAATTTACTGACTGAATAATCATGTTTAAAATTAATCTAATGTAATTTCGTATGCAGCGATTTTCTGCAGTTCCATATACTGACCTTCGATTTATTCTGTTGAACTGATCCAGAGTATCAGACCAGATAAAGTAATCGTTGAGGTTAATTGGGTGAAATAGTTCTCCAGTGTTTGTGTCCGGGATAGCTCAGTTGGTAGAGCATTGGCGGCTTCAGCCAATACATCCCTGGTTCGAATCCTGGCCCGGACTTTTTTCACCCAATATTGAAAAGTGGAATAAATTACTTCTGCTATAATTAATTTACTGACTGAATAATCATGTTTAAAATTAATCTAATGTAATTTCGTATGCAGCGATTTTCTGCAGTTCCATATACTGACCTTCGATTTATTCTGTTGAACTGATCCAGAGTATCAGACCAGATAAAGTAATCGTTGAGGTTAATTGGGTGAAATAGTCCTCCAGTGTTTGTGTCCGGGATAGCTCAGTTGGTAGAGCATTGGCGGCTTCAGCCAATACATCCCTGGTTCGAATCCTGGCCCGGACTTTTTTCACCCAATATTGAAAAGTGGAATAAATTACTTCTGCTATAATTAATTTACTGACTGAATAATCATGTTTAAAATTAATCTAATGTAATTTCGTATGCAGCGATTTTCTGCAGTTCCATATACTGACCTTCGATTTATTCTGTTGAACTGATCCAGAGTATCAGACCAGATAAAGTAATCGTTGAGGTTAATTGGGTGAAATAGTTCTCCAGTGTTTGTGTCCGGGATAGCTCAGTTGGTAGAGCATTGGCGGCTTCAGCCAATACATCCCTGGTTCGAATCCTGGCCCGGACTTTTTTCACCCAATATTGAAAAGTGGAATAAATTACTTCTGCTATAATTAATTTACTGACTGAATAATCATGTTTAAAATTAATCTAATGTAATTTCGTATGCAGCGATTTTCTGCAGTTCCATATACTGACCTTCGATTTATTCTGTTGAACTGATCCAGAGTATCAGACCAGATAAAGTAATCGTTGAGGTTAATTGGGTGAAATAGTCCTCCAGTGTTTGTGTCCGGGATAGCTCAGTTGGTAGAGCATTGGCGGCTTCAGCCAATACATCCCTGGTTCGAATCCTGGCCCGGACTTTTTTCACCCAATATTGAAAAGTGGAATAAATTACTTCTGCTATAATTAATTTACTGACTGAATAATCATGTTTAAAATTAATCTAATGTAATTTCGTATGCAGCGATTTTCTGCAGTTCCATATACTGACCTTCGATTTATTCTGTTGAACTGATCCAGAGTATCAGACCAGATAAAGTAATCGTTGAGGTTAATTGGGTGAAATAGTTCTCCAGTGTTTGTGTCCGGGATAGCTCAGTTGGTAGAGCATTGGCGGCTTCAGCCAATACATCCCTGGTTCGAATCCTGGCCCGGACTTTTTTCACCCAATATTGAAAAGTGGAATAAATTACTTCTGCTATAATTAATTTACTGACTGAATAATCATGTTTAAAATTAATCTAATGTAATTTCGTATGCAGCGATTTTCTGCAGTTCCATATACTGACCTTCGATTTATTCTGTTGAACTGATCCAGAGTATCAGACCAGATAAAGTAATCGTTGAGGTTAATTGGGTGAAATAGTCCTCCAGTGTTTGTGTCCGGGATAGCTCAGTTGGTAGAGCATTGGCGGCTTCAGCCAATACATCCCTGGTTCGAATCCTGGCCCGGACTTTTTTCACCCAATATTGAAAAGTGGAATAAATTACTTCTGCTATAATTAATTTACTGACTGAATAATCATGTTTAAAATTAATCTAATGTAATTTCGTATGCAGCGATTTTCTGCAGTTCCATATACTGACCTTCGATTTATTCTGTTGAACTGATCCAGAGTATCAGACCAGATAAAGTAATCGTTGAGGTTAATTGGGTGAAATAGTCCTCCAGTGTTTGTGTCCGGGATAGCTCAGTTGGTAGAGCATTGGCGGCTTCAGCCAATACATCCCTGGTTCGAATCCTGGCCCGGACTTTCTTCACCCAATATTGAAAAATGGAAAAATTTACATTCATATTCAATGTCTTTTGTTTATGTATTTATTTATACATTTACATATTTTATTCTTACAAAGTTTTCTTTTCCGCTACGCTACCAGTGACAGTAGATTACCAATACCAGAACCAGTAGATTTTGCATAAAATCATACATCGCATTAAAAATGAGAAACATTTCTCTTAAAAAATAAAACGTATAAAACTAAAATCTTTATATAACAGAAAATTTTCACATTTTCGTGATAACATTACACTATCCAAAATTACATTAAAACGAAACCCTGTCGAAAACGGAATTTCCCCCGGTTCTTAGAACGTTATACTGTGTTGGATTTCCAAATATTAACAGCATTAAAGTACTGTAAAATCTTTGAAAAACGAGCCTTTTTAAAACAAGACCAATTGTCAAAACAAAATAATTTTAAAAACTATTATTTAATCGAGGCAGAGTGCCTGTTTCTCTGACAAACTTCATTCTCAAAGATTAATATAAGTGCTTTTCAATACTATTATTCAATTTATCGGATTATTTTGATAACAATAAAAAAGAAACAGCATAATATTATCTTTTCTTTAACAATTCCTGTTAGTTAAACGTGGTTATTTCGATAATCTTCATCTCAACTCTCTCCTTTTCATACCTGAAAATTTCCACGAGAAATAAAATAAAAAGGTATGTTCACAAAGACTTAGTCTTATCGATCTGAAGATATCGAGGCGCTGTTTGCACATCTTCTTATTCCCGTGAGTTCTTTATTGACAAGGTGTTTGTTCTGGGCTTTTATTTCGACGTTGATGTTCGTGGCGGATACACACAGGAGCTCACTAAGACGTCCGATCCGACGTAGCAGTAAAGACGTGGTTTCGCTTCGTTTTATGTCATTCGTAAATAAAGAGAGGAAACGTGTCTGCTTCGCTCAAAAGCATCTTACCAGGGGTCGATTTAGAAAAAGAAAGTTGCATAGAGTAACTGCTATACAAAGTCCATTTTGAATAGCAGTTAGACACTTTTGTATAGCAAGTAAAAAATAGCTAAAGTAACTTTTAAATCTTGAAAATTTACAAAAAATTTTTCAAGCGAAGTACGGTCGGAGAGAAGAAGTGGGGTCAGAATCTGCGCTGTCTGTTTCGATGCATAAAGTAAAAGGATCGAAACAGTGAGTGTTCATTTTAGAACCACTACAACACGCACGTCAAACTTCTATGAGCAAACGCCGTGATTAGTGAGTAGCAATGGTTCAGTAATCAATCACAGCATCAGGGCGGTAACAAATCATGTGTTTACTGGGAAAACTGCGCCCAGCAATGGCGTCTCGCTGTACTTCCATTGTAAATTAACACTTGGGGAGAGTGAAAACACAACGTATGTCGTGTAAAAACATCTTTAAATTTTAACTTTAAGTGTACATGACATAACAAAAGGTGTGGGAAATATGCATCGCAATGATTGCGATTTAATGCATTTCTTGGATCGCATTTTAGTTAAATTTGAATCGCAAATTTCGATGCGATACCGCTTAAATCGAACCCTGCATCTTACCGATGCAATGAAAAACTATTTAGTAAACCTGCTCATTTTTCATACAATTATTATTTATTTATTTTTAAATTCTGATTACAGGGTATTATGTACAATGTTGTTTGTCATATTTTCGGAAAAGAACATTATCTTATATTAAGAACTCTGCAAATTATAAGCAAAAAACTTGGAAAAATTTGTGACTTTTTTTAGAAAAACCTCAATTTTTCCACGAATATACATACTATCCGCATAGAAATAAGTACAGTTTATTACAATAAGCCAATTAATTGTAATCTATAGTTTGAATGCTTTTGGTGACAGGGTTATCCAAAAAATATTCGTTCTTTTTCAATTTGTTGACGGTCCCCTATGGAGTTTTGTGAAAAAATCTTCCCGGAAAATGTTTATACTATTATGTTTACTATATGACCTGTACTATTATGTTTACCCATTTAGAGTTTCAGGACAATTTCTCATGTATTTTTCTAGGTATTTAACAAAATGTCAAAAATCGCACGCGGCCGGTCACCTTTAGCCATATAGTGTATATTGTTTTACAATTAATGGTTTTGTATACATATATATTTCTTTTCATGTTTCTGCAATAACATTATATTATCCGAAATTGAATTAAGATTTAACCCTGTCAAAAATAGAATTTTGCTTCGATTATTTGAAAATGTTACTGTGTTGAATTTTCTAATATTAATTCAATTAAAGTGCTCTAATATTTATGAAAAAGTAACCTATTTAAAACAAGAACAATTGTTAAAATAAAATAATTAAAAAAAACTTATTATTTTGTCAAAGTAGTGGCTATCTTACCGACAAACTTCATTTTCATTCTCAAAGATTAACATAAGTGCTTTCCAATACTATTATTCAATTTATCGGATCATTTTTATAACAATAGAAAAGAAAAATCACAATATTTTCTTTCCTTAACAAATCCCGTTAGTTAAGCATGGTTATTCCGATAATCGTCATCTCAACTCTTTCACTCTCTCCTTTTCATACCTGAAAACTAACAATAGAAATAAAATAAAACGTCATGTTTCCAAAGACTTAGGTTATCGATCTGAAGATATCGAAGCGCTGTTTGCACATCTTCTTATTCTCGTGGGTTCTTTTTTGTTGACATGGGTGTTTGTTCTTGGCTTTATTTCGACGTTGATGTTCGTGGAGGATACACACAGGAGCTTACTGACAAGTCCGATCCGATGTAGCAATAAAGAAGTGGGTTCGCTTCCTTTTTTATGTCATTTGTAAATAAAGAGAGAAAACGTGTCTGCTTCGACCAAAAACCATCTTACCGATTTTTCGCATTTTATTTCACTTTTACTTTCTTCAATTTTGAACAGTAGTGGATTCGTGAAAATTTTCGAAATCCGGTTTTCGACGGATTTACACACTTTAGGGGTTAGAGAACTCGAAAAACATGTTTTTGCAAAATATCTGTCTGGGAGTCTGTCTGTATCTGACAAAAATTTTGTGGGCGCTCTATATCAAAAACTAAAGAACGGAAATTTACAAAATTTCCGATTATGTTAGATTTAGATATAAACTAGATTTTATTAGTTTTTGGTGTATATCGCTTAACAAGTACTTGCAATTTCCACAATAGTTATACCTCAAGAACTAGTGTATGGATTTTCGTAAAACTTTACATTTAGTTTGTACTTGATATAAAATGGTGCCGATCGCTCAACAGGGGTGCTCTGACATGGTGCATTATTCGTGATTATCGCAAAAGCTCTACTTCAAGAACTAATGCATGAAATTTTCTAAAACTTCAGATTCAATTAGTCCCTGGTATAGATAAGAGTTGTTTAGTTTTTACTGTAAATTGACCTATAGATGGCGCTGCTATGCTGCATTGTCACGACTTCTCAATTAATGCATCTCAAGAATTAATGCATGGATTTTCATCTGACTTCAAATTCAGTTAGTGACAAATAAAAAATTAGTTTTTGATTTCCATCACCCAATTTGTGGCGTGGTTATGCAGATTTTTTTTAAAGATTTTGCTGTTGCTGTATCTCAAAAACTAATGCACAGATTTTCACCAAACTTCAAATTCAGTAATAAGTTGACATAAGTTGTTGCTGACTAGATTATGGTTTAAACCATCTAACCGGTGGCGCTGCTATGCTGCATTTTTCAGGAAGTATTAACATACATAAGATAGAAGAAAGTTTTTGGATTGCCACATCTGACTAGTTTAGGTAAAATTTTTTAACTTATTTGGGAATGGCCATTCAGAAATTTTGTGATAATTCGAGCAAATTTTAATGTATGATCCCAACTATTTTATTAAAAATTATAATTAACCCTTTGTATCATTGTTGTTTAATGAGATATCTCCGTTAAAATAAGCCACATTTTCTCGCTCTAAAATACTGGTAGCCAAAAATCGCAGTATGTGACAGACATGACAAGTTCGCATAGAAATAGCCAAATATTAACTTAAGTAAATTTTGCCGAATTAGAAAAGCTGGAGAAGTCCGAAAGTAGAATTTTTAAAGGTAATTTTGCATACTTTAAAATTTTGTACCCGAAAATGAACAATATTTATGAGAAGTATGTTATTTTCTGTTTATTGTAGATGTGAAAAAATTATCTTTTAATCAATTATTTTAGTTTTACTTTCTAAATTTTTCAAAATTTTTTACACGCTTAAATTGATGCATTCTAACATCTGAACCAATATTTTTTAAATCGAAGTTATTGAGCCACAAAGGTTTAAGATAAAAATATCATATAACCAGTTAAATAGGATTGCATTCCACTCACATAACATACGTCTTTCTAATTGTTTTTTTAATTTGTAACTTTGTAATTACTTTGCAATTGTTGTTTCTTTCTAACTTAATCAAACTATCTGTTAATATATGAGTCTAAAAAAACTTCCATTTATAGTACCACAGCATACAATATTTAACATACAATATTTTAACATACAATAAATCCAAGGAAACGAAAAAGAAAAAATACTTGCTACTCTTTCAACATTTTAATCAACAACTAGCATTATTATTCAATAATATTTTCCACAGAGATATCATGACGTCACAAATTATTACAAAGGCGTCAATCCGTTGACATTTAGAATTAAATTATAAACACAAAAAAATAATATATCACACTTAATGTTTTAGGGAATGATTACAACATAAATAAATCTTACTTAATGATAAAGAAAATAATTATTATAGCAATAAATCACTTTTAATAATTTAGAAAATTATTTTACATTACTTTTGACTGATTTATTATGTTAAATGATTATGTCACTGATAACAGTAACAAAAACCTTTTACTGGTTTACATATTAAATCAAAATTTTGTTACTCTTATTACACTCTAGTCACAAAATTTTAATTTATTATATAGATAAGCAAAATACATTTCGTAACAAATTAAGATATATTTTATGAGAGTAGATCACAATGGAATTCAACTGGTTGTATCAATTTTTATCTTAATTATATTTTTAAATAAAACAAGAATTATGCATGGGAGCGTGGTGCATAAGCCAAAAATGAATACCCAAAGTGGTTGACTCGTAGACTTAACATTATGTTTTCCTGCAACCAGTTTTCCGTCTTTTCATACTTTTGATTGTACGGCAAACAAAATGATTGACCTACGAGTGAGCCACTAGAGGTATTCATTTTCGGTTTATGCACCACTTCGCTTCCGGCAGACATCGATCATTAGATTCTTCTATTATTACTCTTCCATAAAATAAAGGATTTTTTCTTGTGCTCGATGACTTAGGATTTTGTGCGGTCGGCTGTTGGGCTATGATTTTTCCTAATGCTGTTTTAGCATGGTTTGGACAAAAGTTAAAGCTGAAAATAATGGACTACTAAGTTATTGCTAAATAAATTTAACCATTAATTTTTTTATGGTGTAATTGGTTCCTTCGGGGCGAAGGGGGGGGGGGGGAGGGAATATGGAGAGGGGAAAGAGAGACCCGTTTTGTGCGGTCGGCTCTTGGACTATTTATGTGTGTAACTATTTATGTGTATATTTCTATGTCCGGGAGCCGGAGACATCGAAAGCCCCATGAATGCGGAATTGAAAACAAATTATGCAAATTGATAATGAAAAGTCATACGAATCATTAAACGCATCGCAAACGATTTCTTTCCTGTAGATCAAAATGTAATATAATCCTTTTATCCATTAGAGTTACTTTAACTCTAAATGCTACTTGTTCTGTACTCCGGAAAAGTATTTTTTATTCCACTTCAGTGATGTATATGTATTTCATTATGTTTAAAGTATTGTAACCTAATTAAAATGCACCGAAAACAACATTTCGCCGCAGACCTTGATGCAACGGAATTTTTTTTACTGCGTCCCTGTAATCGAACTATATACAGAACTAATATTACCCAGGAAATATCAATAGGTAATACATAAAAAAATCTGTGGTAATCTGAGTGTATTTACCATAGTTGAAGCATGGACTGACAGATGACAGAGAAGAAAACCAAATCCATAAACAGTTTTTAATTGATTTAGAAAGCGTAAAAAAGAAAAATTGGAATAAATAAGTTAATAAATCTAAAAAATAAAAAGATGGATGTCCATAGATAAAAAAAAAATCATCTTGAGTCATTAAAAGGGATTTTAATCCTTTTAAAATCATTACTTATTTAGTTATAGACTTATTCCCCTATAAATTCAAATTAATCCATAAAGATGTTTAGAGCACTCTATAATAACATTTGTAAAACATGACTCCGCATTGAAAAAGTAAATATAAATATAAAAGATGAAGTAAAGAAAAACATATGCATTAACTTATACCAACACTATCTATTTATCCACCTTTTATAAACTCGATAAAAGCATGCTACAAATACGATCTTTCCTGAAAATATATTGTCTTCTTGTGATATAGAATGATAATTAAAATAATTGAAAAGATATTTATACTCTAAAATTTTAATGACATAAAAAAATTGATTAAAATACTATAAAATAAGCTTTTGCGTATTGTTAGTCTTTAAATACATAAAGAGAGAGAGAGAGAGAGGATAATTTAATTTTGCTCCAATATAAATCACAATAATTTTAAAAATTTTGAAATAACTTGGGATGAATATGTATTAATCAAAAATCAATTTCGGTGGAATAATTTGATACATCTGAAACAAAAAGAAAAGCGTGCTTTACTTTAAGCTCAAAAGGAAAAAAAATATATACCTTTCTACATTATTGAATAGTTACGCTTTTCAAAAATCCTTATTGATTTATTTTTCCTTTTCAAATCCCATTTTATCCATTAAAATATTTTGTACCCCATAATAAAATTCGTAAATGATGAAACCGCATTGGGGAAAAAAGGGAAAAATAATAATTTGCGTCTAACCACATACAAACACTCTATATTTATCCACGCTCTATAAAGTGGAAAAAAGAATGCAAAAATGTATCCTCGCAAAACACAGCCCCCAAATTACTACTTTTAGATAAATATTAGAAGATGATTCACATTTTAAAAAACACAAAAGATACTTTCTATTGAAAAAAAAATAAACTTACCCGGACAGCGCTATTGTTAATCGAATATTTCCTGGTATGTGAATTCAGACGCATTAGGATGTGTAAAGAAACAGTGCATGAAATAAACATAACCTTCCAATAATATATATAATAGATTATAAAGGTTAACTTGTGGTTTCCGAGTTGATGGCTTAATTTTCTAAAATCCGGATAAAGTTAGAATGTTTAATGACAAAATATCACTATATGCCTGTATTTTCAAATCAAGGAACGCATGAAAAAAATCGCGGTTTTTGTTTTCTTTTTACGTGGTAGGTTAAATGCATAGGTCAGTGGCCGAAATGTTTCATTACAACTCTATAGACGGAAGTGTTTTTTTTTAGAAAATTCACTTTAAAAGAATACTTTAAAATCCAAGTGAAGCGTAGATTTTGATATACGTGCAATATATATACTACATGAGGTGAAAAGTCCCGGGACTAACAATAAAAAAAGTTTTCTTAGTCAAAAATTTATTTTATTTTTCAACATAGTTTCTTTCCCGAGGGATACGTTTCTTCCAGCGATCCTCTAACATTTGAATACCTTTCATATAGTAAGATTTGTCAAGGCCTTCAAAATATTCATCAGTTTCGCAATGAATCTTCATTTGATAAAAATATCTTTCCACGGAACCTTCTTTTCAAGTTAAGAAACAAATAATAGTCGCTAGGGGCCAGATCTGGAGAATCCGGGGAGCAAATCATAATTTAATTCATTCAATTTTTCTGTCGTTTTCATTGATGTGTGAGCCGGTGCATACTATTCAGATCATATTTATATGACAATAGGCTAAGGAAATTTTTCTGGAAATGTCTAAACAATATTGTATTATAGTAAGATTCGACTTATAATACAACTATCTAGTGCTTTAAACACATGATTCTTTCATGAAAGTAACTTTTAATTTAAATTTAAAGAATGAAATATATGGTTAAAATAAAAGAATCGCAAATGACGCAAAGAGAATTAAGTATATATTTATTATTATTATTATTACTAAATTCCTACCAAAAAATGAAGTCATATAGTAAACGCATAAACATATACTAACATTACTACCTGTAAATAGTAGTAAAAGTATTTATCAAAACAAAATAATACTCCAATAAAAGACATGTACTATTAATAGTACACCAGACTCGATAGGATTAAAAGAATACTTTAAATTACTAGTAAAGCACAGATTTTGATATACATGCAAAATATAGGATTAACCCTGAACATATATTTTCGGACTTGCCTGCTTTGTTTTGAGCGTGCAAAAAATTTAATTGGTCGATTAGAATACATCGCTGTTTCAAATTTGCAAAATACGGATCATTTTGTAATTTATAGGAACGATTTTGTAATTTATTATTTTCTTCTATCGTTACAAGAAGAAAGTATTGGATTCGTGAAAAAATTCGACTTCCGGTTTTTGATGGACTTCATGGAGATAGAATAGTAGACCTATTTCTATCTTCACGATGGACTTATATGTTTTAGAAAGTTCGAACACGATTTGATGGTTTTTAGAAAATATCTGTCTGTTACTGTCACTCTGTGAATTTGTATGAGACGAAAATTTTGTGGGAGTTCTATCCCAAGAACAAATGCACGGAACTTCGCAAAACTTTACATTACACAAGACCTTAATAGAAACTAGAACTGATTAGTTTTTAGTGTATATTACTCAACAAGTGAAGTGCTATGCTGTATTCTTTACGATTTTCACATTAGGATTTCCAAAAAACTTCATATACAATTAGTCCTTGATATAATTCGGTGTTAATTACTTGTTGGTGTAAATCGCTCAACAGATGGCGCTGTTATGCTAAATTATTCATGATTATCGCAATAGCTCTATCTCAAAAACTTACGCACGAATTTTCGTCAAACTTCAGATTCAGTTAGCCTCTGATATAGATTAGTGCTGGTTAGTTTTTGTATAAATCGCTCTGTACGTTACTGTGCCACATTTTTTACGATTTCGCAAGAGCTGTATCCCAAGAACTAACGCATCGCGTTTCGATTTAGTTTGTCTCCCACAAAAACTGGCCTTGATCAGTTTTTGGTGTGCATCGCTCAAATTTTTAAAGTTTTTAGAGTAACTTTATCCCATCTATATCTTTAAATCATTTAACCGGTGGTGCTGCTCTGCTGATTTTTCAGTAAGCATTAACATGTGTGAGATAGAAGAAAGTTTTGACATTGCCACGTCCGACTGGTTTAGATAAAAAGAAGACGTATTTACTTCACACTACATACAGGGTGTCCAGCGAATAAGACCCTGATTTCAAAATTAAATTTCTCAAAAACAAAGATCGATAGAATTATGTAGTAAAGGGTTTGTTTATTAGGTAAGCTGTAAAAATGTTAAACAGAAGATTCGATCGATGACTATTTTGAAAAGATTGTTTTCAAATAGCAAAGAATGTTTGACTTGGCATATTTTTTGTTTTAGATTGTTTGTAAAGGACGAATTTTTTGGCGTACAGTGTCATATTTTAACAATTTTTAAAATTAATTTTTTAAAATTTGGAAAATTTAGTTCCAAAAATAGTTAAAATATGGCACTGTAAGCAAAAAAAAAAAAAAAAAAAAAAAAAAAAAAAAAAAAAACTCGCTATCTGTTAGTAATTTAAGACAAAAAAAAAAAAAAAAAAAAAAAAAAAAAAACACGTTAAGACAAGCATTTTTTTGCAATCAGAACACAATCTTTTCAAAATATTCACCGATCGAAACTTCTGTTTTTGAGAAATTTAATTTTGAAATCATTCTCTTATTCGCAAGATACCCTGTACTATCACAGGATAGGTACAGGGTTTGTACAGGTGTGTATTAAACACACGTAGTTCATTACCATCGTTAAAAATAAAAATAAAAAAAAGATTAACTTGAACATTACAGCCCAAAGGTTAAGCATCTACCAGATTGTATTGTCCTGATTTTGTGCGGGGGAGATTGGGGGAGGGGGAACTGAATTTTGAATCGTAGCATTGAGTGGGCCCTGTAGTATGGAAAGACGTTTTGATGATCACAGGAAAGAAAAGCAGAACAAAGAGCATTATTTATTTTTCAAAATAAAGACAATAATGAAAATTTTACACATATCTAAATAAAACTGCATTGATGTCTCTAAATATTTAAATGTACAGTGGATTTGCGATCATTTGGACTTGTGTTAATTAAAAATTTTGGTTCATTCGAACTCGCCATAAATCTCAAGACATTGCATTACAACTAATTCATTATTCAAACCTATTTAATTCAAACTGGTTTATTCGCATTAAAAAAATTAATATCTCAAAAAAAAAAAAAAAAAAAAAAAAAAAACTATCATGTTAGAAAAATTGTGAATTTATATAGTCTTGCTTGTATTTTTATTCGCCAACCAAAGTTTAAGTAAAAAAAAAAAAAAAAAAAAAAAACACTTGTCTAAAGTTTACCTGTTGGACGTAGTTCAACTGCCCATTGCCATCACCTTAACGGTATAAAAAAAATGAAGTGAAGTGAAGAAAAGGGTTCATTGGAGCCCTATAGCCCGAAGGTATGTGAAGAGATCGCCTCGCTCTGATTCGCCAGAAATGAAAAAAAAAGAGAATTTGGAGTTCGAGTCATTCATTTTCGAACATATTGTACGGGCCCAGTACTTAGAAAGGGTTTTTAACAAAGAAGTCATTAGTAGATTAGTTTATAAAAATGGTAAAAAAGGTGAAGGAAACATAAGTATAAAAGTAAAAATATTTTTAAACACCTTTTTTAAAAGCATTCGACGGTAATCTTGAAAATAAACCTAATTTTTTGAATCGATTCATGTTTTTCCATAAATTTCCGTTACAATAGATTGTTTCGCGTGGGTACCAAAGTTAATTATAGAAAAATCACTATTTTTTTTTTAACGTTGGGAGGTTGTGCAGATATACACGTATCATTTTAAAGGGGAGGCAGAGGTCTAGCATATGATATCGTAAAATATCTCTAGGGGAGAGGATTTATCTTTTGATATTGATATCACTTTAGATTCAATCAATTTTTTTTTCTCTTCATAACATGGTTTTTGGTTCAAAATAGTATGTTATCATTTTTAAATAGATTATCTATTTTTTTTTTATAAAAATACAAAGTTATTATTAAAATCAGTAAATTAATTCTAAAATATGGAATATCCCAACGTTTGATATTACTATTCGTCTTTAAATGTGTGTGCATACATAATCACGGTTCGAGAAACCGTAGGTGAAGTATATTTGAAATAAAGCTTGTGCTTACTAATAAAAAGAAGACAAAGCGGAAGAATGTTGTCCACATTTTTATATACTCTCTATACCTCAGCAAGTGTAACAAGACTTTATTATTATTATTAAATGCGTCATGTAACAAAAAAGCTATAATAAAATATTTTTAAATGGTAACTATTTCTTTTAAGTATTATTTGATATAAATCTATATTTTATTGAGTTCTCTTCATTTAAATTAATAAAGTGTGCGAAAAATAAATTTAACCTATTTCACTTCAAACAAAAGAAATGAATTCTAAAAATAAAAAAAAATTTACATTTTGACAACGATATCATTACTAGGTTGGGTGGGTGGGATCCAGATTTTTCAAAAAGTGCATAACATTAGATTTGCACAGCTCCTTGATGGAAATCGAGATAGTGATTTTATTTTAAAGTTTATAATTATTGTTCTTAAAAAAGAAAAAAAAAATGTCAAGTACGAGTAATTACTCGTGCTAAGAGGGTTCCGTACAGTAAATACAGGATGTATCTGAAAAAATGGGCAAAATTTTACAGTGTGATAGAACGTAGCTATGTCCTAAAATGTATGGTCGGTACTAGGGTGGTGAGAAGTTAAAAGGTACTTTTCCTCCATCCCAAAGCGATGGAGGTGGTCTCATAGCTTGACCATCAAGATCGTCGGAACTCTCGTGTTTGGACTTTTTTTTCTGGGGCCATATGAAAAGCCTAATCCATGAGTGCTGACAATGATCGCGGTAGCGAATGAAAGATCTCAGGAGCCTTTTCTGTTTTACATATGATTTTTAACATCTTTTGGTTTTTAAGTTTCAAAGACCAGTTAATCTTGCCACGGAACATTTTTAATAAATTTTCATTGCACCTTTTTAGAAATAAGTTTTATTTTTAGTAATCTATTTATAAAATTTACACTATTTCGCGATATAAATGTCGTGTAAGTAAAAATGAGGCATCAAAATATTCACAATTAAAGAAGCTTTCAGTTCATAATAAAAAAATAAAAAAAAAATCGATATTTTGACCAATTTCAAGGTCCTTTTAGAAGAAGCAGATATTTTTAAAATAATAATCTCGAATTCGATTTCTTTCCCAACTAACGTCAAAAAATAAATATATATAAATAAAAAACTAGCTAAAATCTACTTAATTCAACTGCCCATTAACATCCCTTCCATGTGAGGGGAGTGGGGGCCGGGGGAGGGGGGGTTTGTCAAGAGGCTTCACTTGAGCTCTACAGCCCGAAGAGATCGCCTCGGTCTGATTCTGCAGAGCAGCTTCGGATCTGAAGTGTTGGGCGGGCCCTGTAGTTATTAGAAAGGGTTTTTCGATGATGGGGAGAAAGAGAAGCAAAATAGAACGAATTCCGGCGCAGGAGAAAAATGCACGCTTCCTCTCGAATGAGCCGAAGCGAGACGATCAACGACCGATCGGAATCCGAACACATTTTCGGCAATGTCCGGAAATGGACCAAAACAATGTAATATCCAGGATGGGGTATTTTTTGTATCTATGTAATGAATAGCTGTTGTTTGGCTGTTTTGTTTGTTGTTTGTTTTATTTATTTATTTTTTACGCGCTTTTATTCCACTCAACTTGTTTACACAGGTAAAGATGGGATTTTGTAATCGATTTTAGATTCACTTCTTGACGCGATGGAATGATAAAATTGCGTACATTTGTGCATTTCCATTGTCAATATAATATTTTCAAAACTTAACTTAACCTCTTCAGTCCCGCCGTATCCTGTAAGGTACACATTTTTTTTTTTTTAATTCCATGTATATAAATAATGTTTAAAATAAAAATATTGGTATGAATGGGGCTTAACAGATAACAGAACTAAACACACTAGTAATTTGTTCCTCATAGTATTTTTTTTAGCGATATATGTGTTATATTAAAATGGGTTGAAGCAAAAATTACAAAAATGAAAACTTAAACAATTTTCAGGTGCGTTCATGATTATATAAATACGTAGCACCTGGCCGTCGTTCAGTCCGCTCGTCTGTCTGTCCGCCCGCATATAACAACGCAAAAACTACACAACCGAATCGTTTGAAATTTAAAATATACAGTTGTTGCATAGTTTTGTCAAGTCATTTTGTCATTTCAAATTTTATAAAAATTGGATGGATAGTTCAACTACAGGGACAATCAAAAGTATTCCGTTACATGACGGCCAATGGGAAAAATACTTTCAAGTGCTTTTAATGATGGTATACTCTTTCGAACATAATAAAATTGATATGTATCTATGAAGTATATAGTAAAATATGCATTCTGTACAATCTGTGGTGTGAAGAATATTTGTTATTAATTAACAGGGCTACACAAAAGTATTCCATTTCATAATGGTATAGGAAGAAACATTGAGGCGCGTTTAAATTATACTATACTAGTTCACATTTTATGAAATTGACATACGTTGCTGACTTTTACTAAAGATTTCTTCCTGTATGAGAGAAAGTAGACAGTATTTACAGGGACATACAAAAGATTCCGGAAACTTATACAGTATCCATACAGTTGATAATTTTTCATTTTATTGACAGAATTTCTCCGCGCCGGAAAGGGATAAAAGCGTCATTTTGAACGTAAACAAAACTTTCAGACGGCAGACAATCATTTCTACTTTCAGAAACGTAATTACGGGGACAATTGTTTTTCCTAGCAGGCAATTTTTAGGTTACTGAAAAGCCTAAATGTTTAAAAAAATTGTGGGAATAGTCTCTATGAATACAAGGGATAGAATATGGGTTGCAAAACATAAAACAGGAGTAGATTTTTAAATTTATTTATTTTTAAATTACCTATCAGCTATGAAAACGGCATTTTTAATATTAAAGAAATTATCTATTCGAATAATGAAATTTTGAAATTTACAGAAAAAAAAGGTATGTGTTCAGATGAAACAAACAACCTCTGTCCAAATCTTTTTTGTAATATATTTATGTGAAATCTTTCATGATCTATGAAAATGTACCATACTTTTAGAAATCCTTTTCCACCCAGACGGTTGTAATAAACCATCTTCTTACTATTTGTAGTGAAAGGTACCTAAAAATGAAAACTGCTCCAGTTGATCATTTTTGGGGGAATAAAGGATTCAGGTAATGATCTAAAATTCTGGCATTTACTACATTTTCCTACAAATTTACTTTTATTTTCAACTTTCAATCGAAATAACTATGCGTTATTACCTTAATATACATACCATCAACAAAATACCATGAGCAACTGAAAAAAACACTCTCTTACGAGCATTATTTTTCGAGAATAATCGAGATTGCCTTGGGGCAAGTCGCCGTTCACTCTATTATTATAGATCCAAATGAAAAACTATGCATTTTTCTTATGTTTTACCGAAAAATAATCATATTTCTTTTTAAAATAATGATTATTGTTTTTTTTTTCTTTCAAGCTCGGTATATCTACTTATTGCTACCGAAAATAGCTAAGATTGTACATCTTTTAGAATATACGGCCGTGGTAAGTTCACTGGCATTTTTGCGAAGAAAAATTACAATTTAAGTTATTCGGTGATGGAAATTTCTCTTCCTGATTAGTGCGCGGAGCATCATTAGACATACCTAAGTTTTTGAAAGTTGTTCCACAAATCGATAATTTCCGGATGAATGATTGCAGAACATCGTAATATTGTGCTATCCTTTATACTTTCTGATGCTTCCATACTTTCAGTAATGGACGTTGTGGTTTTTGGAGCACAGCAAAGTTTAAATGTGCTATGATAATATACAATAATAATAAGGATGATAATGATAGTTCATGTTATAAAGCAAAAGTATGTTCATGAGTAATGCTGAAGTCCTATTGACGATAGCAACGACCTGATCAATCAATTTCGCTTTTACTATGCATATGTATTTTTGTTTTTAAAAATCGCACAATTTCAATTTTTTCACCATCAAAAAAATATCTTTTAAATGCTATTTGCCTGACAACCTTATCTCAATTTACTGATTTTTCGAGTTTTAAAAATTATTTTCAAACATGAATATTTTAAAATATGAATTACCTCATAGGATAGTGTTTTTGTATTAAACTATTTGTACAGAAATGTTAAAATTAACATTCACATTTTTAAAAGTCTCTGGTGATAGTACTAAAGTACCAAACGAAACAAAACTTCGGTAGTGTTTGTACTTAAGCCGAAAATTAAAAATTAAACTATAAAACTCGAAAAAAGCAGTAGTCTGTGAGACCGGTAATATCAGTTACAGGTTAAAACACTGTAAGTAATTAAATCAGATCTGTTTGTTTATTTCAAAACTGAGCTCAGTTTTGGTTTTTCTAGCTCGCTGAGTTTTGCACTGATGAAGAATCTCGATAGTAGATTCGAAACAGCTGTTTGCTACATTTCATACATTATTTGTGCATTTATACTCGTTGGTTTTCTATCTTTAAATAATCATTTCGTTCTTCACAAAATAGTGAAGAAAACTACATTTCGACATTTTTTTTTTTTATATTGTACTAATGGAGAATCTAAATAACATTCAAATTTATGTTTATTTTCTTTCTTTTGTCTTAATCAAATTATTAATACCATATTGTATAACAATTTGTCATTTCCTGTACTTTTTCCCAAAATTTTTCATAAAAATTTATATTAATTCGATTAATCGGGACAATCGCTTATCTGAGACGCGGCATTTACTGACCTTTCCGGTTTATCGTGAGTCTACTATAATCGGAAAAAACAAAGATTGCTATCAATAGTGACATGTTTTGCGGTTGAACGGTGGCTTGCAGTTAATATGAAAATATTAAAAGGAGGAAACTAAAAAAGGAAGAAAATTGCATTGTAAATAAATGCATATGCACAATATTCACAGCGTTTATGCATGTCAGAATTCAGAAAACTATTATGTCCACCAATTTTGAAACTGTCATACGCTGAGATATTTTTTGAAGAAAATCATATAAATAGAATGCAATTAACGTTGTATGCAAATAGGTTACACTCCAACACGTTGTTGACGCTTAGAATTTGCATCGAAATCTCCACTTTCTACTAATTGCGGTTATCTTCTTGAAACGAATTTTACAAGAAAATGAGGGAAACGTCAATCTAAACGCATACCGTGCGATTCTTTGTTTTAGAAACTGTTTGAAACCCTTTCGAATATCTGTCATTGTTTCAAGACAATTTTTTTCCTGTTTCAGAGAAGGAGCATTAAGGGTGCATTCATTAAGGGTGCATTAAACTTTTAAAATAATAATACTATCTGGTCAATAACACTTACCGTTTACTTATCTCGTACAATACCTTGTCTATACAACGGTTCAATAAATTATATCGGAAAAGATTTACAAATGGCAAAAGCAAAATAAAACGGCATAGAAATATCGGAAAACCGAATAGAATCGAAAGAGAAAAATATAGTCATATTTTCTTTAAAGAAACTAACAAAGCTATATTTTGAAAAATGGGAACGATTCCTAAGAAATTGCGAAAGTAAAATAAAATGACATAAAATATTATGATTCCATTTTCTTAAAAAACTGGGAAAATAAAATAAAGTGATATAAAAATAGTGGATTATTTCTTTAACAATTTCGGACGTGCAGTAATAAAATAACATGAAAATATTGTAATATTTTCTTTAAGAAAAACAAAATAAAACAAATAGTGCGTCAAGCGTACATTCGTACTATATCGAAGTTTTAAAAATATTCACTTCATTTAGTAGTATTACAGTACTTCGGATAGAGTATAATGGTCGACATCTTTTGTGTCTCTCTGTAAATACTATCTGTTTTCTATTACACAGAAAGTAACTTGTTGTAAACCTTATCAACATCTATCGATTTCATAAAATATAAAATAGTTTAACATAATTAAAGCGATCACCAAACAATGTTTCACACTGATTCATTATGTAAGGAAATACTTTTGCGTGGTCCTGTAAATTAATAACAGTTACTAAAAATAATTTGCACCACAAATTGTGCAGAATGTATATTTTAGTATATACTTTATAGATGCGTATCCGTTTTATTATATTCGAAAGAGTGTATCATCATCAAAATGCATTAGAAACTATTTTTTCTCATTGAGTGTAATGTAACAGAATGCTTTTGATTGTCCCCGTAAATAAACTATGCATCTGATTTTCATAACATTTGAAATGAATTGACAAAATTATGCGTCAGTTGTACATTTTAAATTTCAAATGATTCGGTTCGGTAGTTTTTGCTTTGTTATATGCGGACAGACGGACTGAACGACGGCTATAGATGCGAGGTGGTAATATAAATACGAACGCACCTAATAACATAAAAATAGTCCAGCATGTTTCTTTTAAAAATTGAAAAATTAAAAAAATGCGACAAAAAAGAATTGGAACTCTTTTTTTTCTTTAAAAAATAAAGAAGTGAGAGGAAGTAATTTGTAAATATACAGAAACATTTTCCTCGTGATTTAAAAAAAAAAAAAAAAAAAAAAAAAAAAAAAAAAAACTAAATAATCTTTATCACAATTTGTTTTCAAATTGTTATTTTCTTTATAAGTTTTTATTACTTTTTTTGTCATTGTGGCAAGAGAAGTATTCCATTTTTTGGGTATTAAACGTGGACCAATCAGAAAACGAATAAATGAAATAAGTTGCGTAATTCAACCAATAAAAAGATTCAGATATACTTCAGATTTCCCATTTCTCTACCGAAGACAACAACTATTTTCCAAATAATTAATAATAAAAAAATTGGTATAAGTAGTAAATATGACATAAGAATAAATTCTGGATTTTTCCTCTTCCCCTCCCCCCCCCCCATCTTTTTTTTCCTTTTTACAAAAAAATTACACTATTGGGTCAAGTTGAATCCTCGCTAAACGATGCCTCTGAATGCCCCTGACTTTGACTGATCTTTACGTCATGTCTGCCCTTTTAACGCAAATATTGACTCCCACTGAATCAATACGACACGGAAAGAATCAGTAATTACTCTGACACTTTACGTCTGGCAGTTCTGATTGAGTAATCATTCACAAAATCTGGGAAAAAGCTCTCCTTCGTTTTGCAAAAGTTAGCAAACATTACAATCTTTCACTGATCCTAAAATAATGTGAATTTTCAATGGATCTATTTTTTAAAGTTCATAGTACAGAAAAAGCCATGAAGGCGGAATTAGGGGGATCGGGAAAAATTTCATGTTTTTGTCTTGGCAGGCGCAATTAATTGTACAGCATTCCTTTCCTTGTTACTGTGAAGATTTTGCCGTTAACCCTTTATCTACCGACGGTACTTATAAGTACCATTAAAATTATTTATAATAAAATTCTTTTAATATGTTAATTAGTTGTAATACTGTTTAGAATGAGTTACAGATACAGTAATTTATTTTGTTCCAAAAGCATTATTGGTTACACAAAACAAAAACATTTTTAAAAGGATGATTTCTCTTGCCTTTGTATCTTTTCAGCTTTCTTGGCGCTGAAGTGGGGGGATGGGGATATTTCAGTGCGGAAATATTTCTATATTTATATTGTAACAACATCATATTTGTACATTTCATAATTCTACCAAATACTAAGATAACGATTTAAAATAAAAGATTTGAGTGGGGTTATAAATATTGCACAAAATCCATGTAAATTCAAATTTAATTAATCCTTCTAAATCCTTCAATTCTTCTAAAATCCTTCAAAAATGTATTAAATGATTATGTAAATATTTTAATTTAGTTTAAACAATTTAAGTAAAATGCTTTAGAATGTAAAATTTAAATGAATTCATAATGTGGTCGATAAAGGGTTAATGTTTCTATTCCCCGCATCTAGTTTTTGTAACCGTATGCATTGCTATGCAGTAAATCAAGTTTTACAGGTAAACTGTACTGCAGAGAGCTTGCAGGGAAAGTTTCTACAAGTACAGTCATGGGTGAAAAAAAAGTAAACACTCCCCTACTAATGCTTCAACAAATTATCGTAGAAGAGAGTTACTGGTATAGAACGATTAAAAATAAAGTAAACTTATAAATGATGTCCATAAAATCAGTAATAATTTTATCTGTTACTAGCTGACCCGCCCGGCGTTGCCCGGGTCCGTATTAACAATATTAAACGAACTTGAAATTTGTATGATTTTACCATTAACTCGTTACATGCAGAAATGCATTGTCTGAAATACTTAGGCACTGACTGTGTGAAAAATCGGTTTTAAAAACAACAACTAACATTAAGCTCTAAAAATACTCAAAATGAGCAATGAGAAACGGTGGGAGGGAATATGTATCCAACGATTGCGTGATTTTCGTGTTAAAAAGTTGATATTTACCCTTAAAAAGAATTGTTAAGTCACGTAACTAATTATTATTTTCACATACAAATCCCAAGTGAAATATTTTGAATTTCAAACTAATTCTATCACTCTTAAATCCGACTATACCATGAATGAAATCGATACCCGATGGTAGCTAAAATATTGGTATATAGTATTATAATTTCAGAGCTATTTAACAAAAGTAAGTGTTATTTTTAATCAAATCTTGCGTAATGTTCACTCTGTGTATAAATTCCTAACCTTAAACTTTTGTACCGTAACCAGAACCTGTCTGTAACCTAATAGCGACTTAACAGTACCCTACCGTAAATTAAATATAATATAAATGTAACCTAGCCTTCACTTTATTGTAACACTAGCTGACCCGCCCGGCGTTGCCCGGGTCCGTTATAATAATGTTAAACGAACTTGAAATTTTTATGATTTTATCTTCAACTCAAAATATGTGTTAATACACTGTTAAGAATTTGACCCTTTTGCTGCATCGTCACTCCACCGCTTTTATAGAAAATGATTACTTCAGCCTATTTTGGAGCATTGTCATAGGTCAAAAGAGATATATTCTATAAAAGCGGGGGAGTGATGATACAGCAAAAGGGTCCAATTTTTTACAGTGTACATTATATTAAATACGTGCCCCCTGACTGTGTCAAAAATTGGTTTTTTAAAAAACTAATATTTAGCTGCAAAAATACCTAAAATGACTGCAATGGGAAACGCAGGAGGGAATATGTGTCCAACGATTTCGTGTTGATATTTATCCTTAAAATTACTGCTAAGTGACTTAACTAAATACTTTTTTCACATAGATATCCCAAGTGAAATATTTTGAATTTCAAACTAATTATATATCACTCTTAAATCTGACTATACCGTGAATGAAATCGATTCTCGATGATTCGCTAAAAGGTTAGTATATAATATTATAAATTCAGAGCCATTTTACAAAAATAGGTGTATATTTTTTATCAAACATGCGTAATGTTCATTCTATGAACAAAATCCTAACCGTAACCTAATTGTATCGGAATCATAACTTGTCTGTAACTTAGCTGTATCTTAACAGTAACCTAACTGCAAGTTAAATATACCATAAATGTAACTTGGCCGTCACCTAATCATAACCTACCCATAATCTAACCACAACCTAACCGCAAATTAACCTTAACCTAACTGTAACTTAACCATGACCTAACTGTAACCTAACCGGAAAATAAAATAACAAAAGGGTCACCGGAACGTAATTGCAACCTAACTGTTATCTAACCGTAACCTAGTTCTAATTTAACGTTAACTATAAACAAAATATTTTAACCATCTCGCGCTAAGTACTTAGTTTCACTTTCCACCGCTACGGAGCGCATTATGTTTTGTAGAACATCCGAATTTTAGGTTCGGATTGGATTCATGTTCATGGAAATTATTTTGTCTTCTTCGGATACGGTTATGATTGTGTGGAATATTTGTGTTCAGTTTAGATTCGGTTCAATTCAGATTTCGTGGGGTTTTTTTTTTCCCTTCAAATGGGATTTTTAAGTTCGGGTCGGGTTGTACTTATATGGAAATTATTTTACCTAGTTCCAATGAGGTTATACTTCACTGAAATATTTTTGTTAGGTTCAGATTAAGTTTGGTTCAAATTTCGGGATTTTTTTTTTCTTTTTTTTACAAATTTTTTGGTTTGGAATGGGGATTATGTCCATGGAAATTATATTGTCTTGTTCGTATCTGGTTATAGTTATTTGGACTATTTTCGTCGGATTCAGATTTGGTTCGATTCAGATTTCAGGTATTTTTTTTTAAATTGATTTTTAAGGTTCTGGTTGGATTCATGTCCAGGGAAATTATTTTGTCTTGCTCGGATCGGGTTTTGGTTCTTTGGAATATTTTTTTCGGGTTCAGATGTCGTTCAATTCAGATTTCGGCTTTTTAATGGAATTTTTAGGTTCAGGTTGGGTTGCGCATCAACGGAAATTATTCTGCATTGTTCGAATAAGGATATGCTTCTCTGGAATATTTTTGTCAGATTCAGATTTAGTTCATTTTTTAGGTTCGGATTGGGTTCATGTTCATGGAAATTTTTTTGTCTTGTTCAGGTCCGGGTATGGTTCTGTGGAATATTTTTGTCGATTCAAATTTCAGGTATTTTTTTCAAATGGAATTTTAGGTTCCGATCGGTTTCATGTCCACGAAAATTATTTTCTCTTATTCGAATCCGGTTATGGTTCTTTCGAATATTTTGATCGGATTCAGATGTAGTTTGCATAAAACTTCAGGCTTTTTTTTCAAATGGAATTTTTTAGGTTCGAGTCAGGTTTATGTTCATGGAAGTTTTTTTGTTTTGCTCTTATCAGGTTATAGTTCTTTGGAATATTTTTATCGATTTCAGGTTTCGTTCTGGTCATTTTTTGGGTTTTTTCAGAGAAAAATTTTAGGTTCGGGTCGGGTTGCATATACACGAACATTATTTTTCTTTGATCGAATTGGGGTATGCTTCATTTGAATATTTTTGTGGGATTCAGATTTGATTCGGGTCAAATATCAAATCCATAGTTTTTTTTCAAATGGAATTTTTAGGTTCGGGTCGCGTTTATGCTCATGAAATTTTTGTCTTGCTTGGATCGGAGTATAGTCTGTTTTTTTCTGGTTGGGATCGGGTTATGTGTTAATACGCCTAAACATTATGTTTTGCTACTATTCTTTTAGTGACTATTTTTTATAAATAATTTATTTTGCTATTTGATAATTTATTACTGTGTATGAATCGTCTGCCTATTCGAAAAATTGTACGTCAAAGAGCCATTTCATTTTTGTTTTAAAAACAAATTAAAGTCTTAATAAAATTTTAACTTAAATAAATGCATTCAAATTTAATCAATGATTTAAAAAAACTGCTAAAAAAACCTCATATATACATATACATATATTAACTGCAGCATAGCCAACCACAAATACATTCTAATGTACGAAGTACCAACGATCTGACGTAATAGCTATGTTCAAAAATCCTAAGTTAAACTGACATTTTGCCAGTCTATGAATTTTAAAGGTCTTTGGGAAAAAAACAGTCACTTTTGAAATGTCAAAATCTCAAATTGGTTTCTTTCATAGAGTAAAAAGAAATTAATAGAGTGGAGGTATTATCTCTGGAGATGATGCTTAAGATGTAACCCTACATTAAGTCCAATTAAGTACCAACAAAAGCACGTGCTTTGACACGCCTATCAATTGGCGAAATTTTAAAATGAAGGGCCAAAATCACAGTCAAGTGAAATCCAGCCACCCCATTGGTCGAGTGGTAAGGGTGAAAATCACGAACTTGTTTCTCCATTTGAAAAAGGTGAGGGGGAAAGTATTTTTTAAGCGATTGTTACCGTCTGTTCTTATTTAAGATAAACCATCGAAATTAACTCAATTAAGATATTTTGATGCCATTTTATAAAATGAGAGTGAAAAATTTAGATTATAAATGAAAAGAGATAAGATTTACTTCAAAACTGCCGCTACGATTTTTTCTCGGAAAAAGGAGTATGACAACATTTACCCAACTGCTAAGAGATTGTTCCCTGAAAAGGACGCGGCTCAATGACCAATGAGGTGTTTGGATTTCACCGGACTGTGATTTTGGCCCTCCATTTTAAAATTTCGCTATCAATTGAAACAGGTTTAACCCTGTATTTTTTTTTTCTCTCGTTTTTAAAAAAAGAACTAATTTATCGCTTCACCGGTAAAAATTTATTAATTATTTTATCATATGTGTTTTAAATATCAATATAGAAAATTATTTTAACGTTTTGCTTGAAAATATAACATTATTTTGTTAGTACATTAAAATCGTCTGCAGTCAGAAATTTATATTTTAGATTAATATTTATTACTTAAGTTTTCATACATGATTTTAAAAGAATGTTTTCATCATTATATTTTAAATATTTAATTACATGCAATTATTAAGTCATAAACATTTTTCATCTACGTTATAAAGTATTGAAAATTACATTAATGAAGGAAACTTTTAGTTATACAATTTTTAATTCGTATTAAATGTTTTCAATATCTTATTTAATTTTAATTTGATATTTAATTATTGCTAATTTTCCAATTTCCTTCATTTTAAAAGCGAATATTTATTCTAATAAATAATAATAGAACGAAGACCATTTTAAAAATTTGCTATTTCCTCTTGAAATATGCTTCAACTGTAATTCATTTCTTTCAATTCGTCTTATAATACAAAATCTCTTCCACGTCCTTTTGTTTGCCACATTAAATTTGAGCGATAAATGGTTTCATATCGCAAACCTTTTTTGAGCTTACTTCACCTCCACTTATCTTATTCCTCCATGGGTTTCTTTAATTCTGTCTCAGCTTTCTTATAACTTCTGCGAAAATTTTTACACAACCAACCAACCGTAAACAAATGAAAGAGAAAAAAATTGGGAAAAGATGATTTTTTATGAGAGTGACCTCTTGATTTTAATTAATTACTCAGTTAATAATTGGAATTTTGAAATTCTGAAGCTCAGGTGCATCAGGAGAGATATTGGGCTACTCTCAAAAAAATTTTGAGCTTTGTACGTGCTGTAGATTTTGCTAGCCATCGCAGACACACACACAGACACACACACAGACAGAGCGTTTTGTTCTTTTATTAGTATAGATTAATATACCTGCCAATGCAGAGAAGAAGGGTATATAAAAGCATTGATTTTTGCCCTCCTCCCGACGATTTTCATATTTGGAAAATCATAAAAGAAGAATAAGAAATACAATCTAGTGTATGTGGTGCACTAAAGGATTTATAAAACTGCATAGATTCGCTTTCATATGCACATGACAGCGACAGGAAGAGTATTGCTGTCATCTTTGATCCGAAGCCTTATCCAGTCGAGCCGCTTAAAAAATTCGCCAAAAATATTCGCTGCAGTTTTACACAGCTGAAATAATCGCGGCTATTTTTAACAGGCGCTGATTCAAATTAAGAAACTTAATTATGAAATCTAACAACAAAGATAATGATATTATGGAGCATTACACTGTGTAACACCAGGGTATTGTTTTTTTTTTTTTTTTTTTTTTTTTTAACTTTTTTCTCTAGAAAGCCCTTCAAATGTTTAGTTGTTACATGACTAATGTAACGATGTTATGAATAAAATATCACAAGGCCGTTCTCCCTAATTTTTATGTCACTTTCACCAGTTAATACTGTGTGTATATATATATATATATATATATATATATATATTGTACAATTATTGTATAATATTAAACTTATAACCTAAACTTTTTACAAATAAAACTTTTAAACTTTTTTTCGTTACTTGCGATACTTCATAATTAAATACTTTTAAAAATCAAAGTTAATAATATTTATTTGCAAATCTTTACAATTTCTTAAATAAAAAGTTTTATTTGTGATATATGTTTTTATAAATCAAAGTTTTTCACAAGTTAATCTTTTGAATCGAAACATTTATTATTATTTTTTTTAATTTACAACGATAATTCTTTAAATGAAAAAATTCATTTGTGATAATTTACAATTAAGGGTGTTCTGAACTGCTCCGCTCAACAAGCGCAAAACGTTTTGACACATTTACAAATTCATTTTTTAACAGG
Source organism: Maratus speculifer (assembly GCA_964019185.1). Classification (NCBI taxonomy): domain Eukaryota; kingdom Metazoa; phylum Arthropoda; class Arachnida; order Araneae; family Salticidae; genus Maratus; species Maratus speculifer. The sequence goes on along the minus strand of OZ025295.1, from coordinate 322,100,701 downwards.
AAGATACAAAATTTGGATGCCTGACTATGGAAGCAATTTCAAGTTGAACTTAATTTTCCATTTTATGATAATTAAATTACCTATCCAGTTAGTTCTAAGCTATTTCGATGACGTGATCACCCATTTTTCCCCTGCTTTTCGACCGGTTTTTCTGCTTTCGTCGGGAAATGTGCTAAAAACGTCAACTTAGAAGGCTTGTTATGAAAGATCTATTGTGTTTTTAAGAAAACAAAACATTCAGTGTAATTGGACAGTTTCTGAATAACATCACCTGCTATTTTCATGCATTTCCGAATAAAAATAAATTAAAGCATGTGTCACAAAGTTGCCCTTTTTCATTTAAGAACACCCTTAAGTATTTTTTAAAAATAAAATAAATAAAAATAAAAAAAGATTCTATGAACACCGTGTCAAATGACCATGTAAAAAGAGAAAAAAAAAATTATTTTTATTCATTAGTACCTTAAGACGACAGAAAAATCTATCTTTCAAACCCGTAGTAATCTTATCTGTTATTAATATACATCGGATCAGCCAATGCATCGAAGAAAGATAGATTAAAGCACTGGTATTTGTCATCCTCCTGAATATTTCCATTGGAGAATCAAATGAAGAAGAAGAAACACAATTCAATGTATGTGATGCACCAAAGGCTTTATAAAACTGCATACATTTCGTTTTGATGTACATGACAGAGACAGGGAGTGTATTGCTGTCATCTTTGATCCGAAGCCTTATCGAGTCGAGCCGCTTAAAGAGATCACTAAAAATATTCGCTGCAGCTGTACACAACTGAAATAATCGCGGCTATATTTAACTGTCGCTGATTCAAATTAAGAAACTTAATTATGAAATCTAACAACAAAGATAATGATATTATGGAGCATTACACTGTGTAACACCAGGGTATTATTTCTTTTTTTCTTTTTTTTTAAATTTTTTTTTTTACTCCAGAAAACCCTTCAAATGCTTAGCTGTTACAAGACAATAGAATAAAATATCATAAGGTAGTTGCTCCATACTTTTTTGACACATTCACCAAATTATTTTCATTCATGCATATATAAAAATTGCAAATGTTTTTAGTTTCAAAGACTTTATTACTAAAATTATCTTAATAATTTGAATAATAAATATAAATATAAATCTATAAAACTTAGAAACTGTTTAAACTGATTAAAACAGATTAAAACTGTTGAATTATTTTTGTTTCATTTGCAAAATTTCACAGTTATTATTCTAATTTTTTGAGTAAAATATTGTATAATTTAAAACTTATAATCCAAACTTTTTTCAAATAAAACTTGTGAATTTTTGTTTTGTTTTCTTTCTTTCTTTTTTTTTTCTTTTTTACTTGCAATATTTTATAATTAAATATTTTTTTTTAATCAAGGTTTCTAATATTTTTTAAATCTAAACTTTTATTTGCAAATCTTCATAATTTCTTAAATAAAAAGTTTTATTTGTGATATTTTATAATTAAATCTTTTTATAAATCAAAGTTTTTCATAAGTAAATTTTTTTTTAAATACAACGATAATTCTTTAAAAGAAAGATTCATTTTTGATATTTTACAATTAAATATTTTAAAAAATAAAAGTTTATTTTTTTCTCTAAATCTAAACATTTATTTCTAAAGCTTTACTATTTCTTAAAAATAAAGTTTTATTTGCAATTCTTAATAATTACCGTATATCATGGCATATAACATATACTTTTAGCTCTGAAAAATGACTTCATTTTTTCGCATGCGTGTTATACACCGAATATAAAATGGATAATGTAAAATCTTAATAAGAAAACATTTAAAATTTTTAGAGGTTTATTTAAATGCATTTATATATAAATATAAACAAAGAAACTTACGATATACATTTTCTAACAATAGTGTTGGTTTTAAACCGTTTTAGCAAAACGCAGCCCCCCATGGCCTTTGATATTCATTTTATGCGCCTGCCGCTCTTTTAAGCCCTTTCAATGTGCCCGGCGGCCCTTTTTAACGCTTTCTTTCTATGCACCCTTGTGGCAATTCAATTAATCCTGAGAAAATCTTTCTAAGAATTCTAAACAAACCAATTCAAAATATTTTTCATAAACAAGGTACAAGTGCGCAATTTAAAAAAAAAAAAAAAAAAAAAAAAAAAAGTGTTTTTTTAGAATAATGTTCCCTTTTGGAAAAAAGTACCTTTTTTAGAACAGTGTTCCCTTTTTGAAAAAGATGCACCCTTTTCCTTAGAATAGTGTTCCTTTTTTGAAAATCCCCCCCCCCCCCAGCGGTGCTTCTTTTTCTAAAGTCAATACTAAACAAACTTAATATTCTTTCTACGATAGAATAAAAAATTACTTGTGCTAGTCCTCTTTTATATATTCGGGAATATCATCTTCTTCCCCACTATCACTTTCATCTACTTTATCCACACTGTCGTGTTCATGTATTTTATTCCTGATGTCACTTTTATCTAGCCATAAATATACAATCTCGGCAGGGTTGGCAAGTTTTTGACAGTGTACGGTTTTATCCGGTTTAAACCGTCTTGTCAAAAACCTCTTGTCAAAAACCTTGTCAGAAACCTCAAATATTACTCTGATATGTAAAATTACACGTTAAATATTTGTCGCACATATACAACATTAGAAGTAATATTAAAAATTCACTATTATTGTATTGTAAAGTATCATTTCTGGGAGAAAAAAAATCTCTCATAAATCCGACAATTTGGTTTGCCAATTTGTTGTCCAAACTTGCTCAATAAGCAATGCTTCTGCTATCAAACCCTGCTAGCTCAGCATCAATTAAGAAAGTATTTTCTAACTTTGGCTTCATACACATCAATCGGAAAACCCCAACTCAGAAATCGTTTGGGTGTAAATAAATGTGCTAAATTGGTTATGTGCTATAGGATGCTGCGGGGTAAAATTGATCCAGATTATTAACTGTATAAAATTATTTTCTTCTGTTTGAACATTCTAAAAAACAAAAATGTTTTATTGCAATTAAAATAATTTAATTTTTTTGTAATTATTAAATTTCAATAATTAATGTTAAATAAAAAATTACTTAAATCATTAAGACTTATTCAATGTTTCCCTCTTGTTCTTAAAATGTTTTCAGGCGCATTATATGTTTTTGATAGTTTAAACCAGTTTTTGACGTTTTAAACCATTTTTTGACGGTTTAAACTAGTTTTTGATGCTTCTCATGTCAAAAACAAGTTTCTGACTTCAGAAACCCAATTCCGAATCTCGGTACTGTCAAGTTCATTTGATGTTCGATATTTTTAAAATGATGTAAGAATTATTTCTGGTTTAACTTCATTCCATGGTGTAACAATTCATTCATACATTTTCGTTAATCACAAATGACAATATTTCCTCCTTTTGTAAACGTTTTTCTCCTTTTCACAACCGTGTGTATGTTTCATGGTCGCCCTAAACTTTCCTTGAAAGTCTTTATATTTTTAAAAAAAGGTCTAATGGTTGAAATAACGAAGTCTGTCCTCTTAAAAACTGCCAAATCTTTTTTTCTTTTTGGTTCGTAATTAAGTTAAAATGTAGCACCTTTAACCGTCGTTCAATCCGCCTGCCTGTCCGCATATAACAGAGCAAAAACTACTCAACCGAATCATTTGAAATTCAAAATATATAATTGGTGAATAAGTCTGTCGAGTTATTTCAAATTTTATGAAAATTAGATGCATAGTTTAATTACACGGACAACGGCCAATGAAAAAAAAAATAGTTTCAAGTGATTAATTTTAATGATGTTACACACTTTCGAACATAATAAAATTGATATGCATCTATGAAATATATACTAAAATATACATTCTGTACAATTTGCGATGAAAAGAATATTTGTTATTAATTTACAGAGCTACACAAAAGTATTCAATTACATAATTTTATAGGGAGAACATTGTTTGGCGCGCATTTTAACTGTATTAAACAAGTTCACATTTTATGAAATTGATACACGTTGCTGAGTTTACTGCGAGTTACTCGAGATAGTCAAACTGCATAAATCAAACTCAAACCCAGAGTACATCCCTCCCCCCCCCTCCCCACCAAAAAAAGAGAGGAATAAAATTGAAATGAATTTAAAAAGGTAATGTGTTAAAAAAAGAAAGAAAAAACATTTAAGGGTGTATTTCGATTCAAACTGCTTATTTTCCGATTTATTATTGAATTAATTTTTGCTCTCAAATGCACCAAACTTTCAAAACCTCTTATTTGGAAAGTACACAAGGTGCCGTGATTGTCAATTCTTTGATAAATGCGGAAAATATTGTAAAAAAAGCAATCAAAAACGGCATTTCGAGCCGATTTTTCCGAAGCGGGAGATATGGGAGCGAAAAAAAGATTCATACTGATAAGGTAATTGTTTATAAATCAAATTCTAATGAATTGAGCGTAAAATGATATCACACGACATCTCATACGTCCCTTCAAGAATCCCCTCAGCAAGTTTCATGTTTCTACTTTTAAAAATGCGTCTGAAATTGTATCGGAAAATTTCGAGCTGTTGAAGGTGGAAAAGCGTTTTTTCGAATACACCCTTAAAGAGTATTCAAAGAAAAAACTTCCAATATGAGAAATTTCTTCGGGAATTATAATCTACATTTTACAAGCAAATTGTAGCAGGCAACTATTTTCTGTACGCTGAAAAATTGCTTTCACAATAAATGTTTTTCAAAGGGGTGCCCAACTACTTGTAGAAACAAACAGATGAAACAAAAATAAATAAATAAGAAATAAAAACAAGCCATAACTTAAGTGATAAAAATTGAGAACAGCGACATTAACTTAGCATTTTACGAAACAATTAAAAGGTGAATTACAATTTACGAAAGAAAAATATATATATATAAACATAAACTATACATATAACATTCGACTTATTTTAATAACATTAATTAGCGTTTCTTTCTCGTAACTGTAACTGTCCAGGAATCTATTTCCTCATAGATATGAATCATCTACGCTAAAACTTGCAATTAATCTATGTCACATACATACACATAATTCCTCCCTTACCCAAAACACACCCACAATATAAACTGACATTTAAAACAATAACTCATACTTCCAAAAAAAAAAAAAAAAAAAAAAAAAAAAAACACTTAAACAAATTCCACCCTCTGTTTTCCCCTAATTTTTTTCCTCAATTTTCTGTTACCATTACATTGTAATTCTTAAACGTTTATTGAAACACGTAACAAGGAAGTAAACCTCTCACCTCATCTCGAACGTGCCTCATCAGTAAAGATAGGATGAGGGGGGGGGGGGGAGAGTAAAGTCCATTAATAAAGAAATAACGCTTTGATAGTACAAAAAATGAAATGAATGTATAAAAAATATAGACCAGTGAGGCTTGAAGTAGGCGGTGAATTTTTTTTACATCATCTATCTGATGAGTTGGAGAATTTGGGTTTAGAAAAAAGTTCTGATAGTGATTTCCTGGAACAGTGGGCGAGAAAAACTAAAGTGTGGAACTTTGAGTGAAATTAAGTTGACAGAGAGAGAGAGAGAAAAAAAAAAGTTTTTTTTCGGTTTTGTTTTGCTTTGCTTTACTTGGACAGTGTCACTAACCCTGTACAACAATCTTAAAGTTAAAGCTTGATAAAAAATATGCGTGATATAATTAAATATTTGTATTTTTTCTATCAAGGATTCAAATAAATAACTCATAATATTAGCAGGTAAACTTCTTTGAAATAAATATTTTTTTTAATTGTGAAATTATGTATTGAAGTCTATTTTTTACGCATTTTTGTAATGTACAAAACATAGGACGCTTAGCATGAATAGAGACATATTTTTATTATTCATTTAGAGGACAGTTATTTAAGTAAAATCCTTTTCAAATTGATTATAAAATAATTTAATTCGAACCTTCAAATGCAATTATTATTATTTTATAATTTATAAGATTTATAATGTTATCAATCTCAGTAAAGAAATAAATATATTTTTTTAGGGAAGTTCGTTAAAATATTAATTACAGTATATAAATATAGAATTTAAAGGTTTATATTATAACGCATCATTTCAAAACGTATAATTGCATATGCATATTATACATACATTATTACATATATGCACACATTATTATATACTATTATGCATATGCAACTATTATACGATCTCTATATAATAAAACACAGTGTAACGCAGAGCACGCCAAACCGGGTTTTCCCTCCAAAAATTGTCATTGGAATTGATGCTCTCATCGAGACCACTATGACATGTCATCTCTGTGCATCGGAAGCTTGACAGCAAAAACAGAAATTTACAAAGAAAAAAAAAAAAAAAAAAAAGAGAAAAATGAGAATTTTCCTTATTTTACGAGGAGGGGGGGGGGGGGTGACAAAAAATCCAGTTTCAAAGTGCTATAAAAGTAGCAATAATTATTAGTATTATTTCCATAGTTGCAGCAGACATTTTTAATTAAGTATTTTTATGGCATATTTGTTAAAATTTTGTTTTCTTAAGAAATCTTAATTTTGTTATGGTATTTTAACCACACAGCCTGGTTTACCCAGTGGAAATGATGGTTTGTTTGTTTGTTTGTAGGTATGTCGGCCAATTATCTACACTATGGGATATAGGCACTAAGGGGTGGGGTGCCCTCCGTGGGGGTCTTTCTAAGGGAACCTAACCCGTATTTACGCAAGGTTCGAAGAAAACCACGGAAAACTCCGAACGGTTAGGCCGACGGTCGCGATTGGGTTCGAACCCAGCACCTACCGTCTACCAGTTTGAGGTCAGAACCTCTTGGCCACTGGTGGGGCCTGGAAATGATGGTAATGTGTTTATTAGAACTTAAACTAGCAGAACTTAGCTCATCTAAACGCTTCCACATTCTTAATTATTTTTATCAGTTTTTTCAAATTTATGTGAAAAACACAATATTTACCCATTGTCATAGGACGTTCATCGACACTAGTTATAAATAATATGCATTATTCGCATATTTATTAGATTTACATTTTATCAAAAAAAAAAAAAAAAAAGTATATTTTTTTCTTAGTATTTTTGTCCAGTTTGTATTGTAATTTTTTATCGCGATTTTGTGAACAAATTTAGGAAAACCAAAATTCAGGCATAGATAGGTTGAGTTAGATTTATTTTTCTACAAAAAGTAATGATATTTCTCATGGTGAATTCTTCGAAACGTACGAACCCTGTTAATTATGTTTCATGAAATTCGCGAAATATTTCACAACTAAAACACACTTTTTATTTTAAACATTCCCAACAAAAATATTACCATTCACAAAATAAAAATATCAAATACAATAAAGCTGCCTTCTTTCCTAAATAATGTATATAGAACGCAAAGTTACCGATTGTTAGTTAAATAAATAAATAATAATAAAAAAAAAATAAATGAATGAAAACAGTGGCGTAGTTAGAGAGGGAATCCAAATGCTGTAACTAGCAATATCGTAAAGTTTTTTTCCTCATTGATTAGGTTGTACGGGACACGTTTTAAATATTTAGCTAAAATTTTGATTTTTTTTCTTTTTGTAATGGTTGAAAGTATCATTTATAGACAAAATCACATGATAAAACTTATCATATTTTTTTTAATTAAAAATTTATTAAAAAAGTGGAGTCATTTAAAATCGTTATAATTCAAAATATTATTTGTAGAATTTCAATTTTTTTTAAACTTTTAAATAAACATAATATACCTAAATTTTAATCTTGATTCAGTATTTTAAAAATTATTAATTTAAAAAAAATTAAAAATGTTTAAAGTAAAAAAGAAAAAAAAAACTTATAGTAAAAAAAAAACATGTTTACAAAAGTAAATAAATAAATAAATATATATATATATATTCATTTGTTGAATCAAAATTAAAGTAAAATAATAATTAAAAAAACATGTTCAAAGTTCGAAGCATTTATCTTTAACGATTCTTGAGTTATAACAATTTGAACCCGAGAAACGGTGAAAAAATCCATCGTGAAGACAACCATTGTTTGAAAGCTAAATTTTCAAAACTAACCAAAGCGAAAAAATTAATATTTTATCTTCTAATTATAATAGAAAACGTCATTTTAAGCATACAAAACAGAAAAATGTTTAGTGCAATAAATTTTTTTAGGAACATTTCAAAACATTTTCCTGTCCCGGACAGCTCTAATAATAGAAAATCCTTTAATTAGGTAAGGAGAACAGAGCTATATACAAAATTAGTGGTATCCACAGAGTTTGGACTCCTCCATGTCCCCCTGGCTACACCACTGAATGAAAAGCTTAAGGTTTTTAGCTTAAAAAAATAAATCCTGTTCTTATTAGCCTATAAATGGCGATTTATAGTTTTGATTAAATCTCGCTATTTTAATGCTTGCAATAATAACTAAATCAGAAAGGGTTAAAAAGGATTATACGTATGAATACTTCTACTTATCTGAAGAATGAATTCAAAGAATTTAGTTTAAATTTTTTCATAATCTAATAACAGTAAGTTATAATCCAAGTAAATACTCTTCTAAAGCTTTAAATAATAATAATGATGCATTACTTACAGTTTTGATAAAGAAACAATTGAGCTTACCTGTAAAAAAAAAAAAAGATAAAAAAATCGTTAAGTCAAACAATAAATATGAATAACATTAACAAGAGTAGAACATTAAAACTGAATAGATATGTAGAAACAATTAGAATTTATAAATACTTTTACAAATAAATACAAAGTTACTCAGATATTACAAAAACAAAAAATCAGTGTAACCAGTATACTGTCTTTATGTATAACCTCTTCAGACCTGAGGTACACAAATGTGTATCTGCATTTTTTTCTTCATAAAAACTAAACTGTTCGAATTTTTTGCATTTTTACTTTACTTCTATACATCTGAATGTGTTTTGCTTTAAAACAAAACTGATAAATGTCAGCACTAAATTAAATGAATATTACCTCATAAAATAAGCATAATTTTCATCCGAATTTTGAAAATACCTTCAAGAATTACATTGTGGGCGAAGAAAGTAAGAAATATTCATGATTATTTAACTTAAATGCTTTACAAAAAAAAAAAAAAAAATTATTAGTTTTTGCTGGTCATCTACTTGTTTAAAGACCTTAATTTTGTTATTGCGTAAATTTATATAACTGATAGTTAAACTGATGTTTTAAGGGGATTAGCACTTTTATATCCATATTTGTCAACCTAAATTACCAGTCCCTTAAAATACTGATTTCATAAAAATCACTCTTTCTGTCATCTATGCTGTCATTTCGATAATGCAAAAGCAATAGATACATATTTGTAGAGTTATTGTATGCTCAGGTCTGAAGAGGTTAATGAACATGAAAAATGAATTCCTATTAAAGATATTTGAAGTTTGAAGTGTTATAGAAAGTAGATTACCAAAATTATGAAAAGCACATGGATAAATAGACAAAAGATGGCTTTTTTTAATAAACCACTCATCAGGGGTGCATTGTTTAATACAAAAGCATATTATTCAACCAGTTTCTGTTACAGGTCGACCTATAATGCACCCTACTGGCTGGATTGGACATGCCATTTCAAAATAGGAAAAAGAGGAATTTAATTGAAAAAACAATACTGAGTAATAACAATAATAAAATATACCCGATATTTTCTTTTTATACGGACTAGAGTGACATCGGAAAGGTATATGCAATGTATTTCAATAAAAGCATTTTTTTTAATTGCGTTTTTTTTTTTTTTTTTTTTTTTTTTTTTTTTTTTTTTTTTAAGTTTTTTATTGCATGAACAACAAATTGAAAATATTAATCTCGTAGTAAAAACTTCAGTTTATAGTTAGGGTTTCGTTCATATGACGAAACCTTATTAGTCTCTTCCCTCTGTCTGACCGTCCGTCACAGAGTTCGTACACAAAAATTGTATAAGTCAGAGACTTAAAATTTTGTGTACATACAGCTAAATATCTCGTGTAACACAATAAATCATAAAATCTTGAAAAAGAAAAACTATTATTTTAATTAAATTAATTTTTTTAGTGTTATCCGTTCTTCTTTTGCGATTTAAGTTTTAAAAGAGAATCCTGATTTTACACACACTTTTTGTGTGTAAACACAACAGCTTGGAGATAAATAAACAGAGTTTATATAAATATATTTATTCTCGCTAATAAACAGAAGTTTCTTAGATCGAGTCCCAATGCTGGAAATAGGAATTTTTATTTTAAGATGGATTTAATATATATATATATATATGTATGTATGTATATTATTATTATTATTATTATTATTATTATTATTATTATTATTTTATTTTATCTTTTTATTTTATTTATTAATTTTTTTTTGCCAATTTAAGGATTTTTATTATTAGGGTTTCGTTCATCTGACATTTCTTTTAATATTTTGTAGAATTCAATTTTCATTCTATTTTAAAAACTATTGCGATTTGTAAATGATTCAGCATTTTAAATTTCATTTATATAACTTTCTTTAATTACTATATTAAAATTAAATTGTTGGTGCTACCATCTATGTAAGAATTGTAATGCAGGGGATGTTTTTAAATTTAAATGTCTCATGTGGGGCTGCTAATTTGATTATTTTTCATAGTACAAATCGAACATGCCCGTAACGTAAAACACATAATTTCTTTTGGAACTTCAAAAATGCTGTATTTTTATGCTAGGAATGAATTTAATTTATTACAACCACCTGTTCATATAATTACAAAAAATTCAAAACGTTTATCAACACAGAAATGGGTTCAACATTCCTTCACAGAAATAAAATATATTAAAAATATTTTGAAATCTTTAAATGTTCGTTAAAAGTTGTCCCGCTTTTTCTGCTGAAATCGCGATTTTTATTATTTATTTTGCCTTCTGAAATTCCCGATTTGGTAAAATAAAAGAACTTTCAATTCTGATTTGCATGCTCCAATGGAAAAACCGTTGCATTGAATGTTCACTAAGATTTTTTTTTGAACTCTCGTCTTTCAAAATATTATATAACAAAGAACGTTTAAAGCACTCTCCTTTAATTGAAAGTGAATTTTGATATATCAAGGGCGAATCCAAATATGCGACCTAGGACAACAGTCACGTGGAGGGAAGAATGCGAAATGCGACTGCAAACGATACCCATCAAAATTACAGTAGCTAAATAACAGAAAAGAAAATCTTATATTCAACTGAAAAACGACAAAAAATGACTCATTCCGGGTTTCGGATGACCATCGAGAATTTTAATAAATGGAGAAAGCACAGAGTTTTAATTACATAATGCTGATCGCAATATCTGATCACAGATGGCGCTTGGTTCGATCTTTTTTTTCTTCTTGTTCTAAAGCAGACGACTGTGAAATAGAATCCAATCCGGTAAATGAATGCGACGTGTTATGAACTCCTTTTTTTATTTCTCATTCATATTCATTTTTTGGCATATCAAAAATCATTTTTCTTAATGATGAAAATATAGAAGAATCCTGACAAGGCGTCATGGGACATGTTCTTGAATGAAAGCGTGTACAACAAAAACATTTCTACAGAAGGAAGGAACAATGGCAAAAAAACAAGCTGGCATTCTTTCGACCACGTGCATTTTTGTGAATTAATTTTGTATTTGTTTTAATATTTCATTCTTTGATCAAATAACCGTGCGAATATTGGCTTTCTATCACTATATCATCTGTTTGAAATACTCATATAAAACCTCATTAGTTTTTCAGATTCTAATTAGTTTCTTTTTTTCCCCCTTCCTTGTTTTTTTTTTAAAAAAAATAAGAGTTCCGGCAAAAAATACGAAAAATGAAATTCGATATTTTGCTTATTTTTTTTCTTTCGTTTTTGATATCCTTTTAGATAATTAATTAAAAACTTCATTAATTAGAATGATTTTATGAGGTCAAGTACCTTCTCTTTCACTGGGAGGCCGCAGCACAAACACCCACCTCATCGAGTTCACGGCTGAAATTCCAGAATTGGTTTAAACACGATACGTATGTTAAAATACAATCTGTGTGCCAAGTCATATCTTGGGGGAAACTCCCTAAAAACCCGATTTTAACGGTCGACTCGTAGGTTCACCATGGTGTTTTAGGCCCGCCACACACCAGTGAGACATCGGACGAAAAAATGTGCGACATGCGACAATTTCACCCTGACAACAAAGAAAAAACCGGTTTGACTGCGTCCTGTTGCACGATTTTTGACGCATGTCTCCCTGGTGTGTGTCGGGCCTTACTGCACCCAAATCTATGAAAACATGGAGAATTGCATGCAGAATAGCGCAATGGTAAACCTACGAATCAACAGCTAAAATCAGATCTTTACGTATTTTCCACCAATCTCTCAATTGGCAGACCGATTGTATTTTAATATGTGAATCGAACTTTAACTAATTCTGGAATTTCAACCATGAACTCGATGAAGTGATTGTCTGTGCTTCTGCCTCCCGGTCCATCTACAATGAAATGTGAAAAGGTAAGGAGAGTTTTAAAGTGAAATTTTGTTAGATCCACTTTCATAGTAGTTTAAACCGTCCCAATTTTGGGCGCCATTTAAAAATTGTATTGGAGAAATGTAAAAATATTTTTTGATCTTGTTATGCACAGTTTAGAAGCATGTGATACAGTTTTATTATCACATGCTTTTTAAATTTTTCCCACGGAGTCCGTAAATATCATATTTTCGAAAATATAAAAATATCCAATATTTGATATATAGGACGACAATTTAAAAAAATTACCCGTTTATTTTTTGTACTATTCCCATGTATAATATATGTAGCAAGACTTTCAACCTCATTACTTATTTAATATTGTATACTTTTTTTTTACTAAATGCGAAAACTTGTTTTTTAAACATAAATTCGTATGAACATCATTAGCAATTTTTAATCCGATTCTGCGTAAATGAGGAATAAATCGCCTGTTTCTTTCAACATGTTTATTTTATTTATTTATTTATTTATTTTATTTATTTATTTATTTATTTATTTTATTTATTTATTTATTTATTTTATTTATTTATTTATTTATTTATTTATTTATTGGTTTTTTTTTTTTTTTTTGAAAACTCATTTCGTAAGACTGAATGGCAACAATAAAAATCGTCTGCATGATCTAATTCTTTGACTTAATGAAAACGTCTCGTTATTATATAGATAATCTTTTTTTCTTCCTTAGATAATAGCGTTATATCTAAATCATAAAAAGGAAGAAAAAAATACTGCGAGAGAAATTTTATTTGAAGTTTCCATTAAGATCAATATATTCAAAATGCTGCATCTTTAAAACGGTCAAGAGATTTCGGTCAATGGGAAGTGTTATTGATATGCATAAACAGCGAATTCGAACTGTATTAACATCAGGAAAGCTTGATAACATCAAAATTTCCTTGGAACAAACCTTAGGTAAGTCCATTTGAAAATTACAGTTGAAGCAAGGAATATCCTATGGTTCAACGCATCAGGTTGTGAGACACCATTTGAAATTTTACCATATCGTTTATAATTCGTGCAGGAAATGCGCCCAAGTGATCAATGAAAACGACTACATTTTCGTGTTTGGTTTGGCCGATTTATTCGTAACAACATTAAAAAGTTCTATGATGTTTACCTCTCAGAAGAAGCTTGGCTCCACCTTTAATGGCTATGTGAAAAGTCAAAATTTCCGCCTATGGAGTCAAGAGAATTTCCATGTGCTAAGAGAATCAATCGTCTTTACACATCCAAAAAGATTGGTTTGTGGTATGTGTGCTCTCACGGCAAAAAATGGTAGGACAATATATTTTTTTTTTTACCCGAATTGTCTGTTTTGAAGTGTATCTGGACATTATTCTAAATTTTATTGCTTCACTAATGATACAGGACCGTTACTGCTGGTTTCAACAAGACGGGAGCCTCTTCACTCACGTCAAACCTAACAATGGAAGTGCTGAAGGAATTCTTTGATGACCGATTCGTACCAAATATTATTCACGTCTATTTACAAAACAGCACAAGAAAGATAAATGTAAGAATCTATAGAATACACTTTTTTTCGGTTGTAGGAATATAAAGATAAATGTGAGCTATTAAAATATAAATACAGTTTATTTCAGGCATTATTGGCTATACTTTGATTTGGATATTACATGCAAAATGTGCTCTGAAAGTATGTTGTATCTTTATTACAGAGGTGACTTAATTTTTCGTAATGCTATTTTGCCATGGTTTGTACAATGATCTAATAGAAAACAATAGACAACTAAGTCGTTACTAAATAGATTTAGTCATTAAATTTTTTGATGATGTACCTGCTTTCTTCGAAAGAGAGGGAACGGAGCACGGAAGTACAGGGGGAGGGGTGGGAGTCTCCTTAGATCTGAAAGAGAAGAATTTGGTCATTTTTGGACTTTTTTTTATTTTGCTCCCATTAAAAAAAAAAAAAAAAAAAAAAAAAAAAAAAAAAGCTGTTGGATGGAGGAGGGCGGCAAATCGGAGGGGGGCAACTGTCCCACCTACCTCTGCGTTAGTGAGGCTCTCAGTCGCAATCAATAAATTCGTCTTTTGACCTATAAGGAACAATGGTTTTAGGGTATGTTGCAGGTATGCAGTTCACTGATACAAAGGGTTAATATGTCATCCATTTATCAAATAGCCGTGCAGAGATTGACTTTCTTTTACTATATTATCTCTTTCAAAGAATTGATATTAATACTTCATTAATTTTTCCTATTCTAATTGAAAAGGTTTTTCTTTTCAGTTCCGGCAATTAATATGAAAATGCCATTCGATTTCTGTTCAGAGAAAAAAATTGATTTTATTTCATTATATTATCTTCCTACATAATTAATTAAAACACTTCATTAATTAATCTGATTACAAAAGGTCAAGTACCTCAGAAATGAAATATCAGAAGATAGCGAGAGTTTCAAAGCTTGTTACCTTAACCTTTCAAGATCAGTGTCACACGCACAGTTCTTATTTTTTGAGCACCGCTATTTTCGACTGGTAATATTAGCTTGATCTACTCCGAAAAGAATATTTAGTTAAAATAATAATAAAAGAGTTGTCCGAATTAAATTATTTGGTCACTATTGCTCCATTCAAATTTTTGGCTGAACAGACCAAACGTTTTTGTTAGATTAATATAGTTTTCCGAACCAGATGGGTTTGAGTACATGCACCAAATTCATTTGTTACTAGTTGCCAATCTTATTTTTGTTTAAAATAATTATAATAACATTCGACCTGACCGGTCAATTCGATAAAAAAAAGAAAAAGAATAGTCGATTTGGACCAAAAAATTCATTATAAAATAAGTTCTTTCAATGCCGTGAGGAAAAAAAAAAAATAATTTAAATAAATAAGTTAAAAAGCTTTAAATAAAAAATCTGGTGTAAAATTAATTAAATTTCGAACTTTTTTACGGAAAATTTTAAATGATAAATTGTTTCTATCAAAATGATAGTCATCATATCATAGCACTGCTATGCCAGAATATCATAATCTCAAAAGATATTGATTTAAGTAGAGCTATTTTTGTTAATATTTGATAATAAAACATCTCTAACATTTAAGCGCCGTCTATTGGTAAATCTTCAAATTAATCATTTTTATTATATAATCTAAACGCTTCCGCATATTCTAAAAATTTTAAATACCAACCAAAGCTTTTTAAAATTTTCCAAGTAGTTCAATTTGTAGACCCCTGTCAAACACCTTAAAGTATGAAAACCCAAAAGTATCAAAACACGGAGGATTCGGAGCAGAAAAACATGATTGTAAAGTCATGAGTCAACTGCTAAAATCTGGTTTTCAACCATGGTATGACTTGACAGATCGATTGTGTTTTAATATGGGAATCGAAATTTAACTAATCCTAGATTTTCACCCATGAACTCGATGAGGTGAATGTTTGTGCTTCCGCCTACCGGTTTATTACTAATAGTTCGAAAATATAAAAATATTTTTAATAAAAAAACTTGAATGAGGTTATAAATATTGCACAAAATCCCTATAAATTCAAATATTAACTACTTAATTTTAATTAGCAAAATCATTCTAAAATTTATTAAATGATTCTAAATATCTTCTTATGTAGTTGTAAATTTAAGGAACATTCTTTAGAAGATGAAATTTTCATGAATTCATAATTTGAGATGTGAAAGGTCAAGCACTTAACTGATCTGCCCGTATGTTGTACGGGTTATAAGAGTTTGCTTGATCCGTCACTTAAAGCTTTTTGATACCACTAACTTTTTTTTAAATTACAATGTCATCCTATTTAAGGGCAGAAATAATTAGTTTATTTAATATTACGAATATTTTAGCTTAAAATAAGTGTGTTTATACCATATTTTCATTTTATTGCATGTAAAAACAAGTTGGAAATTGCACGTCAAGTGCAGCAAATGAGGTGCGTTCGTACTATAACCAAGTTAAAAAATATATATTCAGATTTTGGTGCAATAGTATAAAATACAGTATAGTGGCCGAAATCTTTTGCGAGTCCCTGTAAATACTGTCTGCTTTCTATTAATATACGGGAAGTAACTTGTAAGTAATCTTTAGTAATATACAGTCGAGCCTCTATATAACAAAATCCATCGTTCCAGTAAAAAATTCGTTATATAGAGAAATTCGATGTATAGAGTATGATGTTAAAAATAGTATTTAATGTGTAAATTTTGAACAAATATTATTTTTGATCTTTTTAAATAAGAATTTGAAATGTTTAAAAGTATATATTAACCTAACATTTTATTTCTTACTTATTTAAGCAGTTTCAAAAAAGAGAAAAGACATTTATTTGAAAGCTTAATGAAAATCAAATGAGGAAGACTTGCATAAATTTCAGAGGAAGAAATCTGTAATTTTTTGTTGTTTTGATTTTAAAATTACAATTGTTACGCTCTCAAAAAAAATTCTCAAATTTTAGCAATGAATGAAAAATTGTAGTTGATATTTTCCTCCATTTGAAGGTCTCTCTTATGTGCTCTCATTGATTCCTCTCTTATATGTGCAACAATTCAATTGACTGTGTTTTGAGAAGGATGTTGAAAGGTGTGTGGGAGGTGGGATGAACTTGTTAGATTTAAAGAATAAGGAGAGAAGTAATATTTATATAAAAAAAACCTCTCCACTGAACGATAAATCAAAAATAAGTGATGGAAAATTGATTCCATATGATTTCGAAGCTTTTTTAAAACTAAATAAATTAAGATCAATTTATGAAAAAATTCGTTATATGGAGATAGATATTTCGCTATATAGAGTCTGTTTTTAATGTAATCATGCGAAAAGGGGACCGTTCTTACTAAGAATTCGTTATATGGAGAAATTCGATGTATGGAGTTTCGTTATATAGAGGTTCGACTGTATATTAATTTCATAAAATGTTAAACAGGTTAATACAATTAAAACGCGCCCCAAGCAATGTTCCCCCTATATCATTGTGTAATGGAATATTTTTGTGTAAACCTGTAAATGAATAACAAATATTCTTTACATCACAGATTGTTCAGAATGTATATTTTAGTATGTATTTCATAGATTCATATCAATTTTACTATATTCGAAAAAGTTTAACATCATTATAATGCACATGAAACTTTTTTTCCACTGACTATAATGTAATGGAATACCTTTGATTGCCTTTATATTTGAACTGTGCATCTGATTTTCATAAAATTTGACATGACTCGGCAAAATTATACAACAATTATATATTTTAAATTTAAAAGGATTCGGCTGGGTAGTTTTTTCATTGTTATATGCGGACAGACAGACGGACTGAACGATAACTATAGAAGCTACATATTAATATAATTATGAACGCACCTAAAAAGAATCAGATAAATGGTTACAGTAAATAATAAGTAAATTCCGAAAAATAGGGAATAAAATGAAAGGAAAGAATTAATTACACTAACATTACTGATAAAATATATAATTACATGAACGACATTCAAATCAATAATAGCATCGTTGTTTACAAAATACAAATGACTCCATTATCGTTCAGCAGTTTCACTTTTCTGCTCCTCGTTTATTGGACTTCCGGACAAGATGAATGACATCTTGTTCTGTAATTAGTTCGTTGTTCGTTGTAATCCTTCACTCTAAACTAGCGCATTCTCTTACTTAAATTTCACAGAAAAAAAGTCGCCGAACTTTACACTGTGATCAAGCAGTAGATAAACTATCCGTGAAGAATAGAAACTTGTGTAACTGAGATGTGCAAAAACAAATATCATTGCATATATACAGTATAAAAAGAAAAAGGCAAATAAGTGTCTTAATCTATGAAAATATACAATACTTATTTTAGAATATCACATGATCCAAAAAAGCATTCTTTATCTTTAGAACACCCCCTCCTAATAAATATATGGGCCGTTTCCACCATTCGCTTACATTTCATGGTAACGGACTTGACAGTTCAAATAAAAGTATTAAAATGTTAAAAGCGTGTATATTTTCTAGCTTAGATAATAATTTACATACCTTCTAAAACTATTTAGTAAACTTACTAACTTACTTAGCAGCTTACATTTCATTTCTTATATTTCTTGGTAACGGAGTTGACATTTCAAATAAAACTGTTAGAAATGAACTAGCTTGTATAATTTCTAACTTAGATAATAATACACATATCTTCTGAAACCATTCAGTAAACAATATTTAATTACAAAAGTGCAAAAATCATTATTTTAATATTAAAGTTTACGGTAACAGACTTGACAGTGAAAAAAAAAAAAAAAAATACCAACTTTGATGAAAGCTGATTCTTCTCACAATTACATTGCTTCACAATTGAAGAGTAAAAAGTGGCAAATAGTAGTTGCGTGAATAGTTTAACTATATCGCCGAATATTTGCTGCTAACTGAGGCAGAATTAGAAACATATTTTGACTAAAATTATCACAAGGTAACGGACTTGACACAAAGTGTGGGACAAAAAACTTCTATTAATTTCTTAAAGAAAATATCTTTTATAATACACTGCTCAAAACAATTAAAGGATATTGCAGTTTTAGGTGGATTTTTTATCTGGGAAACTTTTTAGCTGATTGATACATGGTCAACAGACATAGTAGGTTATATGAGAATAAATTACACATGTTTGGCAGAAAAAAAAATGCATTTTATTGCGCATTTGTGTACAGAAGGGAAAAAACACAATTTGTGCATATGAGAAAAAAATAATAAGAAAAGGTGTTTTCTTCAAAGAAAATCATTTTCAGTAGGGGCTATGGTTTCCACGGGCGGCCAGCAACGTTGAAATCCTTTGAGGCATGGACTCAATGAGGCTATTAATGACGAGTTGGGGTATTCTGCCCCACTTTTCCAGAAGAGCTCTTTCCAGTTCTTGGAGAGTTTGTGGGGGTTGTTGGCGGCCAGAAACTCGCCTTCCTAGAGCGTCCCAATCGTGCTCGATTGGATTCATGTCTGGAGAACACGCTGGCCATTCCATTCGAACGATTCCTTCCTCGAAAAGGAAATCCTCCACCAGGTTTGCACGATGTGGCCTGCAGTTATCGTCCATTAAAATGAAGTTATCTCCGATTGCTGCAGCGTAAGGGACTACAATAGGTCTGAGGATCTCATCCCTATATCGGCGACCAGTCAGAGCTCCATCTCGAATGATGTAGAGGTCAGTGCGCCCGTCAATGGAGATGCCACCATACACCAACACTCCTCTACCGCCAAATCTGACACTTTCGTGCACGAACGCAGGATTATTCCTACTGCCACGGTCCCTCCAGATGAAAATACGCCTATTATCCGGATGCACAGAAAAACGGGACTCGTCAGAAAACAGAATATTGCTCCATTCGACATGCTCGATTGTCCACTCCCTGCGGTCGCGACGATGCCTTGATATTAATCTAACACATACCATCGGTCGGCGAGCATACAGACCTACAGCATGGAGCCGGTTTCGGACAGTCTGAGTTGAAATCGTGGTGCCTGTAGCCGAGCGAAGGTGTTGTTGGAGAAGAGTAGCGATCATGTTTCGGTGTCTCCGAGCTGTTAACGCTAAATACCGATCTTCATTGGGCGTTGTTGTCCGTCTACGACCTTGCCCTGGTCTTCGGCCTGCACATCCACTCTCCAAAAAACGGTTCCAGATCCTGGAAATGACACTTTGTGACACTCCAATGGCTTGCGCTACTTCGGCTCGAGATTGGCCCCCTTCTAACCTACCAACAATTCTCCAAGCTTTTGAATCTGTCAAATGACTTCGCTGAGACATCGTACCCATCGAAACAAAGCAATCACTGAATGCCGATCATCCTTGTCTTCATTCTCTTTTATCCAGTTGAAAGTCAAATTTCATTCGCTGCCGCTGAAGCGACGTTTTTGACGTCGAACTCAAAATTTGCATACTCCACAGTTTGAAAACCAGAAAAATTTGCATTTGTGATTCTCTTCTTCTATTTTCGGCAAAAAAATTTCGTTTATATCTTTATTTTATATAAAACTTCAAATATCCTTTAATTGTTTTGAGCAGTGTATTTTTTTTTTCATTAATATAGAATACTAACAGTTCATATTTAAAATAATTAAATCTCTTTATTTAAAAAAGTTAAATTAGGTTTAAAAAAATAACAGTTAATTACATAAAACTTGGAATGGGACAGGCATTTTGCTAAGAATCAGAAATTTAAAGATTTATATCTCTAAAATTTTTAATTGATTTTTAAAATTTTTCGAGTTAGAAATGTTCAATATAATCTTTTTTAGCTAATGCATAGCTGAAATCAAACTTTAAATATTAATTTATGTTTGAATTTTCTACTTTTTACTCTTGGACAGTATATGGAAGCGAAATTTGAAAATGGCCCATATACATGAAAGGATAAAGACTAAACCCTTTTTAAAACTTAAATTTAAAATTGAAATTCAAAATTTTGAAGTATGAACTAATATTTTTTAACTTTAATTCTGAAGCTTAAAGCTATTTTGCTCCTGATAACTTTCCCCCCCCCCCCCCAGACTAATATTTATTACTGGGAGATTTCATTCTAGGACGATTGTTAAGATACGGTTGACTCATAGGTCTACCATTGTGCTTTCCTGCATTCAAAAGTATGCAAACATGGAGGATTGGAAGTAATTTTTTTTTTTTTTTTTTTTTTTTTTTTTTTAATGTTTTCCAACAAGGTATGACTTGGCATACCGATTGCGTTTTAATATGCGAACCGAGATTTAACTATTCGTAAACTAAATGAGGTGATTGTCTATGCTGCCGAGTCGTGGTCTATAACTTTTATGTATAGGGCTAAAAAATGCACTAGATCTCGATGCTAGGTGCGACTAAAAACTAAAAGTGGTTCCCTTGTAAGTACAATAAATTTATTTATTTATTTTTAAATAAATAATTGACCAAGTAATAAAACTCAGATTTCATTAAAAAAAAAAAAAAAAGATTTAGAATTTACAAAATAATAATAAAAAAAAAAATAGAATCAGGTGCCTCATCAGAATGATCCTATACTTAAATTTTGAACGAAAGCTGATAATTCTGCATGAAAAACCCATTTACATAAATTAGGGGGAGGGGCATTAGCCCCCGTTCCCCCTCTTATATATTTTGAATGAACTTCAAAAACTAATCAGGGAAGCGCCTTATCAGAATATACATTCAGAATATACATATATCCAAAATTTCAAGGGAATCGGATATTTTTATCATGAGTTATCGCATTACGAACATACGCACATACAGAACGGGCGGGCACATAGCTCCCAGGCTTTGATAGCCTGTGAGCTAAAAACTATATAAAATATCATTTTAACAGCGAAATTTTATCGGTTCTCTAACTTTCATGTATAGGGCTAAAAAATGCCCTATGTTTCGATGCTAGGTGCGAGCAGAACCAAGAATGATTCCTTTGTAAGCATAATAAATTTAGTTATTTTTTTTTATAAATAAATAACTGGCGAAATAATAAAACTCAGATTTCATCATTAAAAAAAAAAAAAAAAAAAAAAAAAAATCGAACAACAGAAAAAAATACAATTAAAATGTTTAAAAATCGCTGTTCAACAATAGCACAATTGTCTATTTACTATTATTGAAATAACTTATAAATAAATTGATTCATCCATTCTTGTTCTGCAGTTTCAGCTATTGAATTTCTGGAAAAACTATGAGTTACATCTTGTTCTGTCATTAGTAGTTCGCTCTAATTCCATATAAACTAGTTCATTATCTCATTTAGCTTCTGATCAAAGGAAAAGACGCCGAACTGCAACTCAGGGATCGAGAGGTGGATAAACAATCCGTAAGAATAGAAACTTGTGTAACCGAAGACGTAGAAAAACAAATGTCAAAGTATTTTATTACAGATTTATGAGAAAAATGTCCCTTGTTCATAAATAACCGGTAACAATACGTCAAAGATTCTTTACGTGTTACCACACAGTAAACTGCATTTGTTGTAGATTTATGATTCAATGATTCTTTGTTGTATTTTGTTAGTTTACTATAGTATTATATCAAATGTATAAAAAGAAAAAAAACGAGGCTATAGTTTCAGTTCTTATTAATGAAAAGAAATTATCTTTTCAAATTTCTTTTAATTTTTTGGATACTAATTTATTTTTCATGCGAAATTCACGATCTTACCAATATACATTTATACCAGGATTATTTTTTAACTCATTCATTTTTGCTTTTCAAATTCACATTCCTATCAATATATATTTATACCAAGAATTATTTTATTTTATTAACTCACTCATTTTTGCACCTCAAATTCGCATGCTTATCAATTTACATTTATATCAAGAATTATTTTATTTTATTAATTCATTCATTTTCGCATCTCAAATTTACTTTCTTATCAATGTACATTTATATCAAGAATTATTTTATTTTATTAACTCATTCATTTTTGCATCTCAAACTCATATTCTTACTAATATACATTTATATCAAGAATTATTTTATTTTCTTAACTCATCCATTTGTGCACTTTAAAATTGTGGGCATTCAAAAGGACATATATTCTTGTAAGTAAGTAACCGAAGGATAAAGTCCCAAATTATGAATTAATGAAAATGTCATGTTCCAAAGCATTTTTCTAGAACTTTTGAAAATGTGTTATGGAAATATTTGAAATGTAAACGGACTCGTGGGACATAAGAAAAACTTCCATTTCCCTGAAAATGATTAAAATTCGAAGAATCTCGGAGGATTTTAAGTACCAAATATATTCGTGTGTAACTTCCTTGGTCCTAATGTCGCCTGGAGGAGACATTAAAAAATACAGTTTAAACTAATTTAATTGCTTCTAGAATCGTTAAAATTACTTCGAGACCTTTTTTAATGAATCATGAGAATCGATTTATAGACGGTTACATCGTTGGAGGTGTTTTACATTAATTTTAAACTGGTTTTTGTGGTCATTCGTAGCATCTTTCTCAGGACTGAGTGGATATATCGAAGAATTTCTGACAATTCTCGCCAAGCAAATTGGGGAGAGGGGGGTCGGCTTATACACGAGTCAATTAAAAAAGGAAAAAAGAAACTTAATGCAAAGTTCTGGCTTTTTATGTATATGTATAACAATATAATGTATAAAATACACAAATAATAACTTATTAAAAATAATTCTCAATGATTTGTTTTTGTTTACTTGCTTACTTTTTCGCATTAGCAAGTGATGTCTTTGGTTTAATTTTGTGCAAAATTGAAGTAAAAAAATAGAAGTCGACTAATACACGGATTTTTCATTTTTTGCAGAGTATGAATTCGAAAATTAAAAGGTTGACTTATACACGAGTATATACGGTAAATGACAGATTACTATACAAGGAAGCATTTTTATACCCAGTTAAACTGCAAAGTTAGTCGATTTATTATCGGATTATGAAAACTTTATTTTCCCATCATGGTTAAAAACAATTACCAGGATATAAAACATACTACTGTTAAACTACTGTTAAGTATCTAAATTGTTTCTGATTTTAACAAATTACACCATTTCTGTCGGACAGATCATGATTAATTCGCTTTTCGTTACAGTTTTTGAAGCAGTTACGCAAAAGAAAAACCGTCTGAGGAAAACAAAGGAAAAAATGCTGAGAAAAGTTGTTTTTTGATAGCGATCTTAGTTGATAAATCTCATAATTGGACGAAAAACGGATGATTTCAGCGAAATTGCAAAATATGTTATTCAGTAGTGCAGAGTTTTAACTTAACTATATTGTTAAGCTGCAATTATTGTAAGAAATTTACATAAATATTTTACTCTTTTTACTGAGATGAATCTTTGGAAATAACGATATAGCCATTTAGAAAATAAATAAATACAATGAAAAACAGTTTTCGATGCTGCATCTGAGCATTATTTTGTCTATTAAGAATGTATTTATTAAAAATGCGTAACCTTGCTCATTGGTACACAAAAAGAAGAACTTTAATATGAATTTGTATAAGTAAAAATAAAATAAAATATAAAATCAACGTTTCAAACCGTCTTCTGCACCCGTCTTCAGGAAAATATGATGGTGAAATGACGAAAAGTTCAGAAATAAATGCTTCTTGCGCGCGAGAAAATTTCTCGAGCCTTGACCAATGATGAGAATGCAACAATGCACTATCGCCATCCACTGGATATCAAAGAATATTTCTAATAAAATAAAATCGCAATGAATCAAAAGTTTGAAGATGTTGCCTCTACGCACGAGGAAATACTAAAATATTGCAAATAGATCAGATTTAATACTTTTTATAGTGTTATGCCATATTTTTGGTATATTGTAGGATAAATTATCGTTACAAGGTTTATTTTCACGTACATTGATTTCAACAGATTCTCCTATTTTCATATGGATTATTGCACGGTTCTATGATTTTTGCCTCTTCAAAGTTAATATGGTTTTATATTATATAGCTAAAACACATATTATATGGTTATATCTATTGAAGCTACTATATTTTCCTGAAGGCGGCTCGAACCGTTAATTTTATTTTTTATTTTATTTTTAATTATTCAAGTTCATATTAAAGTGCTTGTTTTTGTGTATTAATGTGTTTCTTTGTAGTTTTTTTATGGTGCAACTGTACAATATGTGTGTATTTATATATTTTGACGTTAACCCTTTTAAGACACAACCCGCACGATCGTGCGGGTTAAACATTCATTTAAATTTTTGCTTCTCAGTTGCATGTAATAAAAACCCGAATTCGATGATCATTTTTGGTTTATAAAAAGAGTAAAGAATCATTTTTTATCAACAGATAGCGTTTGCAGTGCATGTTTTACTTTCAACCGGCACGACAAGCACGTGGGATGTATCTCATCAGGTCCTAAAAGGTCATATTGAAAAATATGTTTTAAGTATTTTTTCCCCCACTCTCAAATTTTTATAAAATGCGATTTTCAATACATGCATTACGAAATTTTCAATGGTAGCATGCATTTTTAAAATTTAAAAAATCCATCAGCTCTTTTCTGTAAACAGTCGAGTCTCTCTATAACGAAACTCTATCCAAATAATTTCTCTATTTAGCGAATTTTTTGCAGGAACGGTCATTTTTTTCATGATTACATTAAAAATAATCTCCATATAGCGAAATATATATCTCCATTTAACGAATTTTTTTTTCAAAAATGTCCTTTCATACAGGGTTAGAGGACTGCACGGGCCCGGGCCTGGCCCGTGGCCCGTACCCGGCCCGGCCCGCGGGCCGGGCCGGGCCGGGCCGGGCCGACAACCAACATAAACGGGCCGGGCCGGGCCGGCAAAAAAATTGAACGGGCCAGACGGGCCGGGCCAGGCCGGGCCGATAAAAAAAATTTTCGGGCCTGCCGGCCCGTTCTGAAGATTTCAGCAGAAACGATAAAATATGAGCTATTTTCAACGAAAATGGTTTTAACGAGAACAAGTATAAATGTGGCCATGCTAGTTTGACAGCGTCAATATAAAATGCACGTTTATAAAAATGCACAGTGTATCGGCATCGGAGAATTACATTATGTGTAACCCGTTTTAATATGCCGGTCCGAGATCACGCTTGCATTACTTTTCTACATATAGACTGGCCGGACCGGTACTAGACTTAATTATTGGCAGAAAACATGATTTGTAAAATTATTAACAGCGATAAAGAACTTATGTTAGCTTAGTCTTCGGATATATACTTCTTAATGATTTTTAAATTAATTTCTCAATAATGCGAAAGTTTGACACATTTTCTGATTAATTTTAAATTGTAAAAGTATAAAAGTGATAAGCCTAACTATTGAAGGGATTTGGAATCGATTAGCGTTTTTCATTTTTGGTAAATAAAATACTTGTATAACCTTGTTGAGATATAATAGTTTCTCAAATGATTGCAGGTTTTTCTCCCTTCCCTTGCTATTGCTTCCGGAAATTCTATTCAAAACGCTAATTATGACAGTATTTTATTTGTTTGCAGTATTCTTAAATTGCTTGTATCAAAAAATGGATAACGCCATTCGATTATATAGTTTCTGAATAAAGATATCTGCTAATCTTATGCGTTTCTGAGGGAAAAAAATGAATTTAGAAATGTATCAGAAAGGAGCTTCTTTGAATTTAAGAATGAATTTGGATTTGAAATCTATAATAAAATGATATAGAAATATATTTATAAATCTTCTTTTATTAAACAGCTTCAAAATTAACGATGTTTTTAGCTTTCTTTCTTTTTTCTTTTATTCTAAGCCATATTAATTTTTTAATGAATCTTTATTCGAATGTTGAAAGCCTAAGAATCTATGTAATCATTAATGTTGTTAATGTCTATTTGCTGTAAAATATACTATAAAATCATTCCATAGATATGTATGCAGTATTCTTTAAAGGAATCTTAGTTATATGATAAAAATCTGAATTTTTTAGAAATCGTAGAAATTGTAACGGGCCAAAACGGGCCGGGCCTGTTTTCGCTGATTTTTGTACGGGCCGGGCCGGGCCGGGCCTAAAATATAAAAAATTAAACGGGCCGGGCCGGGCCCGGGCCGAACTTTTGAGTTTTACAACGGGCCGGGCCGAAATAACTTTCCTACGGGCCGGGCCGGGCCTGGAAATTCCGGCCCGTGCAGACCTCTATAACAGGGTGTCCAGCAAATAACACCCTGATTTCAAAATTAAATTTCTCAAAAACAAAGATTGATAGAATTATGCTGTAAACGGTTTGTTTATTAGGTAAGCTGTAAAAATCTTATACAGAAGTTTCGAACGGTGAATATTTTTAAAAGATTGTGTTCTGATTGCAAAGAATACTTTGATTTGACATTTTTCTTGTTTTAGATTGCTTGCTGAGAATGAGTTTTTCGGCTTAGAGTGCCATAGTTTAACGATATTTCGAACTAAATTTCTTCAATTTCGAAATTTTAAAAATTTAATTCCAAAAATCTTGAACTATGGCACTTTAAGCCAAAAAACTCATTCTCAGCAAGCAATCTAAAACAAGAAAAATGTCAAATCAAAGCATTCTTTGCAATCAGAACAAAAATATTTACCGTTCGAAACTTCTGTATAAGATTTTTACAGCTTACCTAATAAACAAACCGTTTACAGCATAATTCTATCAATCTTTGTTTTTGAGAAATTTAATTTTGAAATCAGGATGTTATTTGCTGGACACCCTGTATGTTCAGAAAACGCTTCAAATAATTTGTAGAATAACTTGTTTTCGTTGATTTCTGGTTTATATTTCATAGCTACATTCATCTACCTTTTTCTTTATGTCCAAAAAAAAAAGGCATTCACCCCCCCCCCCCCCAGAAAAGCATCCTTTTTACATGGTCACACTTGACTTTGTTTTAGCCAAGATGAGAATGTGTTCTTGGAATAGTTTGAAACATATGCTTGCTACTGGAGCGATTTGCAGTTATCACAGAGCATCCTAAAAAATAAAACTATTCCATTGTCGTCTTGAAAATGCTGTTTGCTTCTTGGTTTGGATAGTAAAGCAGGAATAAGAAAGGGATAAGGGGGAAATTGCTGAAAAGGTCGTTTTTTCATCAGGTTTTCATCTACCTAAATTATCTCTAATTAATTTTAGAGTTTAGAGTGGATGTTTCTTATCTACGTCTCGGAGCATTTTTTGTTGTGAGGGATCATATGAATGAAGAATTTTTACTAAATGTCATCTATGCTGATGCTGGTGTTATCGTTTACTGCATCTGCATAAAATTGCTTCTACGATAAGCATAACTCTCTCTGATAAAATAATAATTTTGAAAATAATCAATAAGACACTGGAAAAAAAAGAAAGTGGCGAAAATGTTTGGGATTCTAGAAAAATTCCGTTAAATATTTCAAAAACTTAATTAAACACCTCAAAAACAATTCTATTTCAAAATTTAAACATTAAATGAAATTTTTTTGCCGTTCTCTATTCAACAAATTTTTCTATATAACGAATTTTTTGACTGAACGATGGATTTCGTTATATAGAGACTCGACTGTAGTTAATTGTGAAACAGAATTCTGCTTAAATGGAAAATTATTTACCTATAGATGGATTCTTATATTAAACGTTTCAATACATCAGCACATTTTTTATTAAATATAATCATTTCATAATTAATAAAAGATTTTTTTTTTAAATGACCAACAAATTGGGAAAATTCATGATTTTCATAAACAAGTTTTATACTTTAATGAAGAATGAACTGCAGTTTCCTTTGCTTGGTAAATGTTCAGCGTTTCGGGCGGTGCCATAGACAGTTGCCTAATGTCACTTAATGTAAAAATCTTCCAATAGAATTTTGGGTAATTACTAGATTTCAGGAAATATTCTGTCATTTTCTGCAACTTTTTACTATGTATTAATCCAACGGTCATTAAGCATTGTTAAAAAAGAATTACCCATCATTATTATTTTTCAAAAGTTTTATAGCGTACTTCCCTTGTTCTGACCGGTCAAGAGCATTTAGAAATTAAAACATTCTAAAGCATTTACAAAAGAACGGAAAGGGAAATTTCAATTAAGAATCGTTCCCAACATCAGCACTGAAAAGTGAGTTCAGAGTGTCTATTATAGGTCACGAATTCTATGTTGAAAATAAATGAAGAAAAAAAAGCTACTGCTGTCACTTAAAACCTTGAAAAACACACATATTGCACCCAAAAGCGAATGAAAACCTAACAGAAACGGACAATGAATCTTGACCTTGATTCGTTCTTTTTTTTTCTTCCTGCATAATGTATGTATACTTCCTCTTCCCCGTGAATCATTCTTATGGGTGTTGTTTAGCTCGCGTTCGTTGAATTCAGCTGTCTCATTAGAGCAGGTACTTGTGATGCGTTACTTTTTCTTTTTTTTTTTTTAACTTGTGAAAGCTATTATGACTAGATAGTAGATAATGTAACAGTGAAAAAAGTTTGGTAAATGTGCCAACTATATAGTAAAATGTTATTCCCTAAGGACAATAAAGTAACAAGCACTGGGCACGTTCAGGATTCTGGAGAGTGACTCTAAAGCTGCTATTACACGAGGGAGTCAAAGTCGCTTCAAATTCCAGGCGTCTCCATGTTATCCTATGGCACCAGGGGAGTCGCTTCAAAAGCAAGCAACTATAAGTAGCACCATAAGTAGTTAATAATGTTGTTGGCTGCGTCGTATTGAAGCCACAGATTAGCACGTAAAATCAGCAATGCCATCTCACTAAGAGGTTTGTAAATAGGAGAGGAATACCAAGTCAAGAACTTTACTTTTTCTATTACAAATAAAATTGTGAAAAATATTAAAGAAGTCCAACTTCTCTCAGCCTCTCCAAAGTTAATCCTCAATGTTTTTCGAAAGTCTCATCAAAACAATTACATTTTTAACTTCTTTTATCGGTATTCTTTTCATAAACAGACTTGTATAAAACAAAAAACATTCTGCGCACGTAAATATGGGTCAAAAATTTTCTGCAAATTAATTTAATATTTAGTAAAATTATGTGTTATATTATTTTGACATGGACGAAAATCACATATTTTGCGCAATTCATGGACGAAATTCGCGTTTATTGCGTGGTCTTTTATCGAAATTCGCGTTTTTGCGAGGTCATTTGTTGAAATTCGCGTTTTTCGCGCGGTTTTTTGTCGAAATTCGTGTTTTTTCGCGCAGTCCTTTGTCGAAATTCGCGTTTTTCGCGTGGATTTTTGTCGAAATTCATGTTTTTTCGCGCAATCCTTTGTCGAAATTCGAGTTTTTTTCGAGGTCATTTGTTGAAATTCGCGTTTTTCACGTGGTCTTTTGTTGAAATTCGCGTTTTTCGCGCGTTTTTTTTGTCGAAATTCGTGTTTTTTCGCGCAGTCTTTTGTCTAATTTCGCGTTTTTCGCTCGGTTTTTTGTCGAAATTCGTGTTTTTTCGCGCAGTCCTTTGTCGAAATTTGAGTTTTTTGCGAGGTTATTTTTTGAAATTCGCATTTTTCGTGTTATCTTTTGTTGAAATTTGCGTTTTTTTGGCCGAAATTCGTGTTTTTTCGCGCAGTCTTTTGTCGAAATTCGCATTTTTTATGCGGTCGTTTGTTAAAACGTGCATTTTTTACGCGATTCTTTTTTGAAATGCGCGATTTTCTTTTGGCGAAATTGGCATTTTTATCACGATACATTGGCGAAATTCGTCTTTTTTCTCTATCTTTGAAGAAATTTATGTTTCATCGTGAACCGTCGACGATATTTTGCGTTTTTCCGCGGAACTTTGTCTAAGTTTGTGTTTTTTCCGTGATAATTTGACGAAATTGGAGATTTTTTTCTGCGGAATGGATTTTTTACGACAACTGTTTGTCAAAATTCACAATTTTTGGTGTCGGAAATTTCAGACTGATGAAATTTTAAAGTTTTCAAAATTAAATGCCTTAAATTTGTGGAAAATTCGAAAATCGGCTCTGCTTTCAATTGTGTGCTGATAATGAATAATTCCTACATAAAATTGAGGGAATATTTTTAATTTTTTGGTGCTAATAAAAGAAATGACAAAAATAAAATTTGTTTCTTTCCTAAAAAATTTCTGTTAAGTTTATAAAATTTGTTACACACGGTGTGCGCGCGTGCATCTATATTGTACATCTCTGTTCATAAAGTCTTTGCCTATTTCGTTGTCAAAGCATTCTTAAAACAGGTATTTAATTTTGCTAAAATATTGTTAAACAAGTATCAAGATATCTATAGAATAGAATCTTTGAAATCTAAAATTAAATATATGCTTAATGAATAGTTTGTCAAATGAAAAGCAAAGAGACATGCTTTTAAAAAGAGCATTCTAAAGAGAAAAAAAAGAAAAAAGGTTAAGAATTTTTAATTTGTCTCGTGAGAAATAAAAATACAGCCGCATTTCAAAAAGAGTTGGCCTGTACTCGGCCGATCCTAAAAAGCCTGCCTAAATCCCACACAAAACGTGACTAGATGCAGACAGAAAAAAAAAATTTCGTGAAACCGAATCCCACACATAGGGAAAGAAAATTAATTCAATTTTAATACAATTAAAAGAAAAAATATTTTACAGTTATATCTCTGATATCAATTATATTTTTCTTCTTTCTTACTTAAAAATGAACACGAATACAGTCACTAATAATCATATATATTTTTTTTCATTTGAAAAAATATCTATAACTTTCTTTTGATAAATCGGATTAATCCGACATGACCTGTAAATGCGAAAATTCAGTCTGAACACGAAAGATTTAAAGTCGAACTGACCCGACCCGTACAGATGGTCATGCTGAATAGGGCTAAAATTCAATTAATGGACCCGATGAGGACTCCCAATTCCAAGCTTGAAAGGATCAAATGTGTTGGATATTGCGTATGTGTTGGAAAGTGTTTCATAATCTATTTTTCATCTATGATTTTTTATTCTCGTTCATTTGATGCTGCTAACTATTATTTGCTTCCAGAGTAGAAAAATAATAAAATAGACTAAGAAGTAACGCATTTATATACAATGACAGAAAAAAAAAAAACTTGACACTTAAGTTACAATGCCAATGTTCGAATGTTTATTTATTTATTTATTTATTTATTTCAATTTTAAATAGAGGAGGCGCGTGAGAGTTTCTATCATGTGTTGGTTATGTGGAGTGGTAACAGGACCATAGCTACAAGTGAACAATAGGAGGGTGGGCTCAAGAGAATGTAGGGGGGGGGGGGTCATAGTTTTTTGTTTTTCTCTCTGTGTGACGCAGAAAGATAAATTAGTGCATATTCACATTGTGGGTAATATGTTTCTTATTAAACTGTTGTAATAACTTCATTTTATGCTAAAAAAACTATATGATGATGAAATTTTTGAGTGTATAACTGGTGCCAAATTCAACATCATGTTAGCTTCCCTTGTACAAATAGGATTAAGGAGTGTTGAAACACTTATATTAAACACAATTTAGTAATTTTGCAAATATGTGAAAGGATCTCAAAACTAAATTATATTTTTGAGCAGTATTTCATTTAAATTTTCGGAACAGAAATTCATTGAGTGACTTTGGAATCTTTTCCAGAGGGGGCTCAAAATATTTTCCTAAAAAAAGGCAAGGCCGATTTATGACGTGGCAGTACATCAAAACAAAAAATCGGTTCAAAAAGATCGAGAAAGACTTCAGACAAATCTAATAATTATTTTTTTAATGCATCTCTCAGTTAATCCCTTCACGACGGGAGCGTTTTATCGAAATTTTTAATGTTTTGTTACCGGTTTTTAAAAACAGAAATTTGTGTGTTATTAAATCTAGTAAATGCTCCGATTAAATAAGGCAAATTTTACTGGTGTGGATAAACAAGGATTCCTAAGCCCTTTTTGCGGCAAGTATACATGTCGCTCGTCCCTAAGGGGTTAATATCAACTATAATAACTGCGAAAATAAAAACGAAACATTACTAGTGAAAGTATCAGTAAAGATCATCTGTCGTAAATTTCACATTTTTCAACTGGGCCGTAGCTAAGCGGGGGCGACTACCCCGCCCCTCCTAAAACATTTTTAGGTTCCCCTGGAAAGGAATCCAAGGACTAAATAAACTTGTGTCCAGAAAATCCAAATGAAATCCTGTTCAAAAATCTAATGTAATTTTGAGGCCTTATCACAGTTTTGCAGAAATACTAAATTGTAACTAAAATAAGTGGTTCAACACTCGCTCATCCTATTTGCATATATGAAGCTAACATGATGTTTAATATTGCAGCAGTAATACACTCGAATGTTGAATCATTCTATTCTTTTCTTAGCATAAAATGAAGTTATTACAACAGTTTAATAAGAAACATAGAAAATATGAACTAATTTACCTTTCTGCTTCATAGAGAGAGAGAGAGAGAGACAAAATGAGCCCTCTACCTAAATTTTCTTGCGAGTCCCCCATATTATTCAGTTTTAGCCACGTCTTGTTTTTCAATAAATTTCAAGATTTTTTTTTTCTTTTTGGCATTGAACACTTGCTTTCTAGCATTCTCTTTGTACAAAAAACAAAACAACGCTCACGATTTCACGAAACTCAACTTTCCAGAAATATGTCGTCAGTTGTTTTGTTTCCATCGATTGTTTTCTAATCGATATTCTATCTAATCTTATTGAACGCGCTAATACTCACTCTCAAATCCGGATTTGAAAGCGGCACCTCGGCGTCAATGGAGATTTAATTCCAAACTATACACATCTAACACGATCGCGAATGAAATATTAATAATAATGATAATAAAAAAGCAACCCCATCGATTTAACAATAATACTCAGTGGAGCGTTTTCTCCTAATTAGGTCTTTATCAATGTGGAGCGCGTATAATTAAGAGTACATCTATTGACAGTTTGTTCATAATAAGCCTCTGTGTTCCAACAACCTTAAATGAACTAATGGAGACGCTAATAGGGATTCCTTTGAGTTAATTCTGGTAATGACTTAGACAGCGGTTTGAATATTTTAGATTGTGAATGGCGGAAGATCATTAAACATGTAATTCCCTCTAACTCGTTAACGAATAACTTTTAATGACATTTCCTTTTAACGGGTTGACGCTATGTTTTTTTGTTGCGGTCGGGTTGAATTTAAATGTTTCGGGTTTGAGTTAGTTTCGACTGTTTCAGGTCGGAGTCGAACTGACTGTTTTTTAGGCGCGTTCATAATTATGTAAATATATAGTAGCTATATTTGTCGTTTAATTCTTCGGTCTGTCCGCATATAACAGAGCAAAAACTACACAACCGAATAATTTGAAATTTAAAATATATAATTGTTCCATAATTTTGTCATTTCAAATTTTTTGAAAATCGGATGCATAGTTTTCATACCAGGGACATTCGAAAGCATTTCGTTTCATTACGGTGAATGGGGGAAAATAGTTTTACAATGATGCTATACATTGTAAAAAAAAAAAAAAAAAAAAAAAAAAAAAATCTGTGAAGGTACTAAACATTTCTAGAAAACTGGGATTCCAAGAACTTTTCATATAACGATAACAGGAAAAATTCATGTAATCGATTCTGAAACTTGAATTTTTGCTGTTACCGTTACAGGAAAAGTTCTTGGAATCCCAGTTTCCAAGAAAAAGTTTAGTACCTTTGCAGATTTTTTTTTACAGTGTACTTTATCGAACATAATAGAACTCGTATGCATGTATGAAGTATGTACTAAAAAATACATTTTGTATAACCTGTGATACAAAGAATGTTTGTTATTAATTCACAGGCCTACGCAAAAGTATTCTATTACATAATAGTGTAGGGAGAAACATTGTTTGAGGCATGTTTTAATTATATTACACTATTTCATATTTTATGAAATTGATGTGCGTTGCTGAGGTTTACTACAAGATACTTTCTGTATAATAGAAAGTAGATAATATTTTCAGAGAGACACAAAAGATTTCAGCCACTATACTGTATCCGAAGTACTGTAATGTACTATTAAACTAAGATCTGAATATTTTTAAAACTTCTATATAGTACGAACGCATCCCATTTGCAGTACCTGACGTGCAATTTCTAACTTATTTTAATTTCTTTGGTCTCTGGGTTCCTAAATAGCGATTTCATTTTGTCCTATTTTATTAATGATACTCCAACATAATTACAATTTCGATATCAGAATGATATGTTTCGAAGTCTAAATTTCGAGATAATGCAAATAAGATAAAAATCTTGCCTTGAAGTCAAACGAGAGAAGAAATATTTTCAGTTGTAATTAATAATATTGCATTAATACTCAGTAGCGAAGAGGTTAAAGAGAAAGTCGTAAGTAATTTTTAACCCCTTAACTATGAAATTATTTTGACAACTTAAATAAAAAATATAGGCTAAACATCACTTGTTCCATATTAAAATATTTGCCTTACTTAATCGAAAAATATTTGACAATCAATAAAGATAAATTTACAGTTATAAATTAGTGATATCAAACAGTTTCTAGTAACGAAGCAAATAAAATGTTCTTGCCCGAATCCAGTTCGGGGAACACTGTTAAGGGTTTAATTAAAAAAAGGACCCTTATATACAATGGAACCCGGTTAAGGGTGTATTCCAATCAAACTGCTTATTTTCTGATTTATTTTTAAATTCCTTTTTGGCTCTCAAACGTACCAAATTGGCAAATTCTCTTATTCAGAAGCTACATAATGCGCCGTGCTTGTCAACTTTTTGATAAATGCAGAAAATATTTTTTTTTAAATGCTGCCAAAGTTGACATTTTGAACCAAATTTTCCGAAGCGGGAGATCTGGAAACGAAAAAAAAAAAAAAAAAATGATCAGAGTGAAAAAATAATTGTTTATGAATCAAATTCTAATTAACTGATCGAAAAATAAAACCACACGGCCTCTTACACACCTCTTTAACCTTCCTACCCTGAATGGGTCTAATCGACCCATATCTGTAATTTGTTTTTATACGATTCGAACCAGAACTCTTTTTCTGTTGAAAGTTAAATATCATATTCAGAGAAATGAGGCAATGAAATATATTAAAATGTTTTAAATAACAATTCTGGTTTGAAATATTTTTATGAAGATTGAGTAAAATTTGAACAGGGTAGGAAGGTTAAAAATGAAGTCATCAAGTTTCATGTTACTTACTTTTAGAAATGAGTCTAAAAATGCCTCAGAAAACTTCGAGCTTTTGAGAGTGTAAAAATATTTTTTCGAATACATCCTTCAGACCGTTTCAAGAGGGTGGACAAATGTAGCAAATTAAGCAGAATCGCATATTAAACGTGATTTGTATAATGTTCCAGGAACTGAGCTTATTTATGAATCTAATCATCTTAATGAATTTTAGAGCTTTCATTTATGTGTCATTTTATACAAAATGAGGAAAATATTTAAAAAATTGGGGCTACTTAGTAACCGATTATTTAGAAAAAAATTACACAAATTGGATTGTTATTCAAATAGAGCATTGCAAAATATCTCGACAAAAAATGAAACATTTTAAAACTTCTGGTCATTTAAAAAACTTGTGACATTGAATGGGCAATACGTACAATCATTCAAAGTTGCAAGGTTGAAATTCCGTAACATAAATTAAATGTTTTTATAAAGTTGTAATCTCACGAAAATGATTTTCATATCTATTTAGTAACAATTGTTAGTAATTCTTCTCATTAAGAAGTACAAAAGAAAGAATGAAAGTTTTGATATTTAAAATATATACTTTAAGCTATAACTTAAAATATTTTTAAAGCTGTACGGGCTTTCCTTCATGTTCAAATGCGTAATTTAAATATTTCATTTTACACTAAAATTTTTTTTGATTTTTATTTATTTTTCTGAATAGGGAATAAAAAAACAATTATTAACTTACAACAGTTTGTTACTTATTATTCATTCTTAAGCATAAATAACTTGTAACCCTTTCCGGCACACTGTGCCCGGTCTGGAATACCTAATTTTAATTCCAAACTTGCAAACGGCACCAGTAATATTTTACTAAAATTTTGCTTTTACAATAAAAGCTTTAATTAAGGATTTCGAAATATC
Organism: Maratus speculifer; assembly: GCA_964019185.1. Classification (NCBI taxonomy): domain Eukaryota; kingdom Metazoa; phylum Arthropoda; class Arachnida; order Araneae; family Salticidae; genus Maratus; species Maratus speculifer. The sequence goes on along the minus strand of OZ025295.1, from coordinate 322,063,804 downwards.
TAAAAAAAATCGTTTGTGGATTCCGGTGTCAGTCGATAATGTGTCATTTAATTACAGATTTTGCCCGTGCCGGAAAGGGTTAATAAAATTTTTCCATTTCTATGCCTAATAATTAAAATTGAAATTTCAAGCGTTTACACAAAACCTTGATTTTGCATAAATTTTTAATGTGAATTTTAATGCTTGAAAAAAAAAAAAAAATCCTGAAATCTATTATTTTATAATTACTAATAAATAAATATGATCAATTTATATGCTGATTTTCATTAAAATCTATAAAAAAGTAATCTTTTTTTTTTAAGGAGTTCCTAGTTACAGCGAACTTTACACCCAGTATAAACATAAAATGTCTTTCTATTGAGTGACCCATTGAGAATTAGTTAAGGTGTATTTAAGAAGAAAAAAAAAAAAAACGATGAAAGGGAAAAATAAGAAAAAAGTAGGTTTATTTAAAAATTAGGAAAAATAAATGAGATATATAAATTATTTATCTTTTCTAAAGAGAAGACATAAAGTAAGTTGCAGAAGAAAAGTTTAACTGTAGATAAAAACTATTAATTGTAAAAAAAGATATAGGGATTTTTTATGAGTTTAATAAACTGGTGTTAGTACAAGTTCTATCGAAAAAAACATATCAGGACAAGGCAAACACCTACAGCAGTCTAATCAAAAGAAATGGCAAACGTCACAGAGAAAAACAGAGATAAGTTCACAGACTATAGGTGCAGATTCCCAAAATTTTTAACTCAAATATTCCACTCACCACCTTGGTTTAGTTTCTAAGAAAAAATAAGAAGCAACGCGAAACAAAGGAGAAACAACGAACTTCGTCAGAAGATCGCAAAAGAGAAACTATTTTTATTAAAAGATCACAAAAACGCCGCGACTTTCGTCGAAAAATCGCTAAAAAATGCGATTTTCGCGAAAAAAGTGTGAATTTGGTTAGAGGATCGCTAAAAAACACGCACTTTTCGACAGAGAATCACGAGAAAACGTGGGATTCTCGTCAGGCGATTGCGTAAAAATGTGATTTTTGTGAAACGATCGCGAGAAAAAACACAAAATTCGCCAACGGGTGGCGACTTAGGCGCCAAAAATTAGTCGCCAAGTCAAAAAATTTAGTCGCACGACTGGCGACCGTGAAATTGCATCTATAGACTGTAAAAAATATAACTATTTTGCTGCATCGTCACTCCCCCGCTTTTATAGAATATCACTCTTTTGGCCAATGAAAATGCTCCATGATAGCATGAAGTAGTCGTTTTCTATAAAAGCGGTGGAGTGACGATGCAGCAAAATAGTCATATTTTTAACAGTGTACCGTCGACAATATTTTTTCACAAGGGACGTACTTAAAGTACTTATAAAAAAAAAAAAAAAAAAAAAAAAAAAAAACTTTAAATACAGGTTTGGAGTTTTGAGACAAAAGCCTCCCTTACGGGTAGTAGCATATGTCTCAGTATTTGCCAACCAACCAATTAAATACAGATTTATACAATTTATGAATGATTTCTGGACCTAATAAAATATCCTAGTTTTTCACCGAGTATTTATGAAAACAAACAAAACATAAAACTTTATGCATATGCTTTATGTGACATTTGTACAAAATTCTTCTTTTATTTCAATCATACTTTTTTTTTTTTTTTTTTTTTTTTTAAGGAACTTTTTGGACTTAATTAATGTCCTGTAATAAAAAACTTATTCACAGCGATTTCTGATACATACATACGCATCTAAGAAAATCTTCGAATAGAAAAAGTCAATTTTATAACATTGTCAGACAGTTAGTTGTCTACTCCTGATGCAATAAATAGTAAATGACGCAAAAGTTTGCGTGGTGCCAATACATGTTCTTTATAATGACATCTGGACACGCGATGATCTCATAGCTTATTCAGTCAATTTTATTCTAGCATTATTTAAATTTAAATGGTATCGGATGCTAAGCATGTTTTCCTCGTTATCCTTTAGTTGAAATATATTCAGAACCACCCTTCGTTTCGTGAGGTTGAAAATAAAAATAAGGAATGGTATTTCCTGTACAGAAATAAATACGTGTACAATAGACACAGCAAGCAAGAGAACTGTTTTGTCATGAAGTGATCTTGTCATAACCTGTAACAAACATATCCAGAGTGTGAAGAGGAAACTGCGCCAAAGAGGCAAAATTTCATTTTGGCGCTCCCCTCCCCCCTCCTAAATCGTACATAGTTTCAATATGGCGGCCTGGACAGTGTGTTTTCTTTTCGACAGGTTTTGCAAAATTGACAAAGTGTAAAAAACATAAGTAATTTCTATTGAATACATAGCGAATTGTTCATTTTGATCTTTAAAAAATTTAATTTTAATCCAGAAATTCAAAAGAGAATTTTACTTATAGAGAATTAAACTAACTAAACTTCAGAGAGAGAATTGCACTTATTTCATGGCAAATGTAATTTTGGAGAATGGCGTGGAAAAATGTATCTAAGTGTATAACATTTTGCAATTCTTTTGGATACCAAGAATGAAATTACATGTTATTTTCAGAGAGTATTTTTTGTCGCAAGAATAGAAAGAAATTTTCAAACTCAAAAAGAAGTAGGTTGACATATGAGACTAAAAGTGATTTAATCCTTTCGGGTCTGGCGTACTTTTAATAGTACATGTCTTTTAAAAGAGTATTATTTTGTTGTAAGAAATAGTTTTGCTACTATTTTCAGGTAGTAATGTTAATATATGTGTCTATACGTTTACTATATGACTTCATTTATGTTTAGGCACTTAGTGATAATAATAATTATTATCATATGCTTAATTCTCTTTGCAGAGTTTGCGATTCTTTTATTTTAAACATACATTTCACTTTTTAAATTTAAAATAAAGATTACTTTCCTGAAAAGAATCAAGTGTAATAAAGCACAAAAAGTATTAGAATGTTGCAATATAGTTAAATCTTGTTGCATTATAATATTTTCTAAACATCTCCAAAAACTCTTCCCTAGTTTATTATCATATGAATATGAATTGAATGCTAAGCAAAACAAAAAAATTCGTTTTGTTTCAAACAATGAAATATTCCTTATATTCTAATTAATCTATTTGGGTGGCCAGTGTTATTGTTATCAACATATTTTTTTTTCTAAAAACTGAAAAAATGTTTGGACAGAAAGGGTTAAAACAATTTTTTATAACTTGTTTTTACCCTTTCGAGTCCGATTTTTTTTTTTTTTTTTTTTTTTTTTTTTTTTTTTTTTTTAAGATGTCTTTAGTCAGAAATTTGTTTTCGGGTATGGGTTAAGGGGTGAAACATTGCATTAACTTTGAAACGAAAACTGTACGTACTCTCACTTTGAAAAGAAAATTCTCGATATGTATGCATGTAATTCTTTTCAACAGTAATAAAAGTAATAATAAGGGAAAAGATAGGTTTTGGTAATATAAAATTAACTCCCCGACAATCTTCGCGCCCAGTGCGACAGCCCTCTTTTCGCACGGGCCTGAGCATATTACGTAACATATTTTCAGATAGCACCCTTTATAATCATTTTTCATTTAATGTGTCTCTTTTCTACCTTTACTGATTTTTTCTAACTTTCACATGAATTTACACGCATTTAAAAAAACCCGCGGTCGCTACAATTTTGACATTGAGCGAAAATTATTCGGATACTATTTATTAGCTTTAGGATTTATATGGTTTTTTGAAAAAATTTATGTGATTGTTTAAATGAAATTGGTTAAAAATCTGGCTCTCTAAAACTTCGCAGCCATTTCATTAAATCGAATGTTTATATTTATGACATCATCGAGAAGTCATTACAATGCCAAAATACTGCAAAGCAGAGCGGAATTATCAAATAGACAGAGTAAACAACTGCCTATGTGCTTTGATGTTAAAAAAATATATACATATATTTTAGTTGCCTGTTCAATATTTATTTAACCCTTTCGGATCAGATTTTTTTTTTCAATTTTTAGAAAAAAATACGTTTATGTTAATAATACTAACACTAGCTATCCAAATTCAGCCAATACATTCCAGGTTCAAATCCTGGCCCGGACTTTTTTCACCCAAAAATTCAAAAATGGAAAAATTACATCTGTTATAATAAATTTACCGATTGAAAAATCGTGTTTAAAAATTAGTCTAATATTCAATTCATATTCATATGACAATAGGCTAAGGAAGAGTTATAAGAGGTGTTGAGAAACTATTGTATTGTAACAAAATTTAACTGACATTGCAACTTTTTATTACATTTTACACGTTATTACAGATGATTCTTTCATGAAAGTATCCTTTATTTTAAATTTAACGAGTGAAATATATGTTTAAAATAAAAGAATCGCAAACGGTAAAAAGCGAATTAAGAAAATATTTATTACTATTAATATTACTAATTTTGTTTCATTATGAACTTTAGCACTACCACCAAGGACTTTTGAATAGGTTCATTTTAATTATAACAGTCCTGTTAAAAAAGTTTAGTACAAAAACACCATCTTATGAGTTAATCGCGCCTTTTATTCAGTGGCAAAACCATGGTGGGTGCCAAAACCAGTAATATTGTAAGGTTTTTTTCTCCTTGATTCATAGCAGAATATTTTCTTGTTAGAAAAGACGAACATAATCAAAAAAAAATTATTGATATCTAGAGCACTTGAGCACTCACCCTGGTTACGGTCACTGTTAATCATCTTTCGATGGAGTAGTCTCACAGATCTCTTCTCAGCAGTTATGCAACAATTTATGTCACATCAGTTAAAGTTTAGTCCAACAACATTACTGCAAAGGCAACTATGGTAAGAATTAACCTTTAACTGTTGTGAGAGAAATTGTAATGTAACTAATGTGAAACGGTTCTGTGAGACTGCAAGATCGGGAGATGAATAAAAGGCATGATTAACTCATAGGATGGTGTTTTTGCATTAAACTTTTTGTACCAGAATAATTAACACTCACCTATTTAAAAGTTTCTGGTGCATGAGAGTACTAAATTTCCAAATGAAACAAACTTTCCATAGTGTTTGTAGTTAAACTGAAAATTAGAAGTTAACCTCCTCAGTCCTGAGACGAATTTTACGTGGCATTACAAAAAACAGTTTAAAATTATTGTAAAACATCTCCAAAGGTGCATCAGTCTATATATCGATGCTTCTAATGTGCATATATTTATTTAAAAAGTCTAGATGTAATTTTAACTGTTCTAGAAGTATTTGAATTAATTTAAAGAATGGTTTTTAGTGTCGCCTCCAGGTGACATCGGGACTGAAGAGGTTAAATTTAAAAACTTGAAAAGAGCAGTGGTCTGTGAGACCGATAACATTAGGTAAAGGTTAAGAAAATAAAATTCTCAGCTCAATTCGATGAGTATTGTCTTGTATGTTTCAGAAATTACTGGATATTTAGAGGAAAATGAGATGAATGAATCTAAATCCAACCGATATCTCCACTTAAACCTTTCTCTCCGCATTCCTTTCGATAGGTATCATCGACACCTTAACCCAAATGCCTGAAGAGGAACCCAAAGACCTCTCGCGATCTCTGGCGGTTGCGATAAACTACGAGGCACACTTTAACCACATTAAATGTAAGGAGATATCGCCGAATCTCGCCGCCCATTGTTTCTCTCACACTGAGATAAATCTGAAGGATTGTGTGCACAATGCAAGTTATGACATTGACATTGAATCAGAGGTCAAATATAGAGACCCCGCGAATACCGATATCCCTATCGATTGTTGTCTAGAATTTGCGAAGGTGGTCACAATCTTTTCTTTTTCTATCCTACAATTCTGACATTACTTCAAAAGCGTTTGACCCCGCGATAGCCTGAACTTATCTTTTTTTCTGATTACTGGTAAAACAGTAGAAAGCTCGATTTGAAATGAAAAGAGATAATTAGACTTTGCGGATTTGTGTTTGGGTCTATTTCAGAACTGACCTATAAACTGGAATGTTCAATCGAATAGTTGTATATGGATAAATGCAAATAGTTGGACACTTAATAAAAAGACAAGTATGAAAGAATGATAATATTCATTAAAAGCATATTAAACTATTTTCTTAGAATTGGATTTTTTAGAATTACACTGAAAAATATGATATAGTAAGTGTAACATAGTATGTTTATGTTAACCTATAAACCGCTGGTATGGCGATCTCGCAACGGTCAAAATAAATGTACATGTTTCAGTTATTTACATACCCACCACTATTTTTTCAATTAAAAAAATTAGCTTTACGTGAGACTGTTTATTCTCAAATAAAAAAAGACAACCTTATGACATAAGTTTTAATTTATGTTTTATTTGGAAATGCATGAAACTAGCAGGCGTTGTACAGAAAAATTCATTTTTCCGTTTTTTTTTTTTTTTTTTTTTTTTCAATCACAACAGATTTTTTAGAAAATAGTGTCAAAGTGGGCGTTTTGAACTGATTTTCCGTGCGAAAGCAGAAAAAAGTCAACGAAAGAAGAAAAACGTCTTTATCGCATGATCGAAATCGCTTAATAACTCAATAGGTAATTTATTTATTTAAAAAAAAAAAAATTAGAAAATTCATTTAGATTCTAAAGTGTTTTCATTGTCAGGCTTTGCAATTTTATATGTTTCCGTTAAAAGATGAATGTAAATTAATTTCATCCATCATCGTAAATTTGAAATAGCAATCAAGAAAGAAGAAATAAATTATCTACAACTTCATTTATGTTCAAAAACGAAAGTGATGGTGTAAACAAATTATTACATGTTTATATCATCATAATCTTCTCATCATAAATACTGATTTAAATGACACAAATGAAAAATAACTGCCAAAATATAATTCAATGAACAATATATAACAGAAATAACTACAATTAACTTTTTTATTACATAGACATTTAACTTATATATTTTTTTCCCTTTTTGATGCTGATAATAATGTCTTTTTTATGTATTTCACAGATATGGTAAAGTAGTGAAGAAGAAAGGAGCATTTAATGTGAGCTTCGCTTATGTATCTAAAAATACAGTAATTTTCTTTCAGAAACCAGCGTAATTTTTAGCTCACAGGCTGTCATAGCCTGAGAGCTTATGTGCCCGTCCGTTCTGTATGTACGTTCGTTCGTACGTTCGTGCGTAACGCGATAACTCATGATAAAAATATCCCATCCACTTGAAATTTTGTATGTAGGTATATCCTGACAAGGCGCTTCCCTGATTAGTTTTTGGAGTTCATTCGATATGTATAAGAGGGGGAACGGGGGGCTCATGCTCCTCCACTTAGTTGATATAAATGGGATTTTCATGCAGAATTAAGTTTTCGTTCAAAATTTAGATTAGGATCATTCTGATGAGGCAATTCCGTGACTGTTATTAGGTGTTCATTGAATAACTATAAATAGGGGGAACAGGGGTTCTAATGCCCCCCCTTAATTTATATAAATGGGTTTTTCAAGCAGAATTTTCAGATTTCGTTCAAATCTCTGAATAGTTTTGGAAGTTTAATGGTTAAGTATAAAAGAGGGGATAACTCCTTTTAAATTATATAAATGCTAAATGGATTTTTATTAAGAATTATCTCATTTGCTCTGAATTTTGGATGTAGATTTTTTATATGATAAAGCATGTCTTTGATAGTATAGGAGGTTCAATGATTAAGTATAAAAAAAGAGGAAAGGGGAGAGCTGTTTCTCCTTCTTAATTTTTTTTGAACGGAATTAACCCTTGAAAATATAAGGCTTTAATGTACAATTAGTATTTGTAGCCTGTGAGCTCAATGCCATCAGTGTAACTGGGCAGTATTCTTTATTTATTTGTGTGTGTGTGTGCCATCTCTAAGTGATATACATCACCAAATGCTTTTGTATGGATAAATCGAATTGATGACCTGTTCAGATATAAAAGAATATGAAGGTAAATCAATCTTACCTATCTATCTTTACTTTTAATGATTTTATATAAAAATAGTTGAGGACATACTCGCGCAATTAACTTGTTATGACTAATATTGTCTAACAGAATTCAAGATCCATATAGTAGTACCTTTACATAAAGAGATGCCATTTACATACCTACAATTAATTTTACAAAGATAACATGTCCACATTCACGGAAAATGTTCGTATTCTATGAACTCTGTCCTTATAACATTAACTAAACTTTTTTTTTTCTTGATCTTGGATTACAAACAGACCGTTATAAAGACAGTTTTCTGATTCAGTTGCGTTGTCTTTCCGTTACCGAGAAAAAAAAGAAACAGAACAAGATACCATTGTCCCGCGACAAGAAAATAAAAAACTGTTTAGTTGCTAATGAGCTTATATCAGTTGGGGTGAGAAAAAGAAAAATGTAGTAAGCATCTTCTTCAGCTAATCCGCTCTTGAAAAAGTTTCTCATTTGAACTTCCGTATTCCTCATGAATTGTTTAAACAGTGAAATCTTTGTGTCAACCGTACGATTTCTTCGGATTAGATTGTCAGATTTGCTTTTTAAATAATTTATTATATATTTTATATAGTCAATTTAATTATTTTAGAAAGAAAATTTAACATACTCAATGTTGTAGAGGGTGATGATTGTCAAATTAGGAGAAAATGGAAAGCTTGGAAGGGTAAGGCTTCACCAATAGTAAACAAGTTGGAAATTGCGCATCAAACGCGGTATATGTGGTGGGTTCGTATTGTAATTTGTTTTATATTTATTTAGATTTTGATGCAATAGCTGTGGCACTCTTATGCAAAAATGTATGAATATAAAATCTATTACCAAAATGTATATTAAATTCAGTATAGCGGAATGAAACTGAGGATGAAATGATAGGCTCTACTTTAATTAAAACATCATCAACATGGTAAACCGTAATCATTATCTATAATGGGATAGCATTAAATTAATGGTGTGTGATAAAATTTAATGGAATGATGAAAACCTTTATTAATATATTTTTAAACTTTGATTCAATTTTCATAAAATTTGAAATGACACGACAAAATTTTGCAACGATTGCTATATATAAAATTTCAAGCCATTCGGTTGAGTATTTTTTATGCAGGCATAGGCGGACAGATGGACAGACCAGACGGTGATTATAGGTGCTACGTATTTATAGGCGATTCTCTCCAAATATGCCAAAATAAGAGTCATGAGAGAGTGAGGAATTTTAACAAAATACTCATTTACTTTTTTACCATTATCTGAGTTGAGATTACACTGTTAATAATCTTGTCCTAGTTTGAATCTAATTTTGGTGATCAGAGGCTGCCACCATCATATGATGAAATATCGTACCAACATTTGGAGCTTCCTATTGCAATCGCGTTCCAACTATTAAAATTATGCTTGAACAGCAGCTCGAGATATTGGTTCAAGATTTCACCGTCTTATTGTGGCAACTATTGATTTTGCACCAAATTTGGTTCAAAATAAGACAGGATTTTTGATAGTGTAGGCTTAGTGGGTTTTGACTATATCTAAATAATTATAAATGAATAATAATTAATATTTTTTTAATATTTTCCTGCGTTTAGTGAGATACTCATCAGCCTCTACCCTAGATATAGTTAAAGCCCACTAAGCCTAATCTGAATTCCGATAATGGTAAAAAAGTAAATGGGCATTTTGTTAAAATGCATCACTCCCTCATAACTCTTACTTTGACCTATTTGGAGAGAATCAACCATTTATAATTAGCAATGCACCTAAAAACTGTGTCACAGAATAAAAAATAGTTTTAAGGTACACTGTTTCTATTATTTGTATTTCATATTACCGAAACTTTCTTAAATGTAATTTGGAGTTATAGTAATATGAAAGAAATGAAATTGAAGATTAAAAGTTTAAGATATTAAATAAATTTTAAATAAAAATGCCACCTCCGAAGTGGACATCGAAAGACTTGATCTGCATAGTTATTGATATACATGTTAGAAATGCAGTCAATATTTATAATTACTTCTTAGAAATATCAAATGCTGAAGAGGGAAAACAAACCATTGTAAAAAACAGTTTACTAATCCATTTGTACTGTCTTACAGAGAAAAAAAGGGAACAGAATGTTAATGAGCTTATATCAGCTGGGATGAATCGAAAAAAAAAAAAAAAAAATAGTAAGCATATTCCTCTACTAATATACGCGCTTAAAAAAGTTTCCATCTGAAATTCTCAATTCCTCATGAATTATTTATTATTATTATTATTTTAATTATAATTATTATTATTATTATTATTATAAAGTTTAATATAATTGAAACGCGCCCGATACAATATTTCCCATATACCATTATGCTGTGGAATACTTGTAAATTAATTACAAGTATTCGTTACACCACAGATTGTGCAGAATGTATATTTTTGTATATACTTCATAGATGCATATCAATTTCATTATGTTCGAAAGAGTTTAACATCATTAAAAAAATACTTATTTTCCCATTGGCCATAATGTAACGGAATACTTTTGATTGTCCCTGTAATTGAACATTGAACTATACATCCAATTTTCATAAATTTGAAATGAATCAACAAAAGTATGTAATAATTATATATTTTAATTTTCAAACGATTCGTTTGGTTATTTTTTGCGTTGTTATATGCGGACGTACGGACAGACGGACTGAAGGAGGACTATAGGTTCAACGTATACATTATTCGAACTCAACTAAAAAACAGCACTTTCAGAGTGGAAATCGAGGGCCCATATCTGGTATATACATGTTAGAAATGCAGTCAATATTTATAATTACTTCTTAGAAATACCAAACATTGAAGAGAGAAAACAAATCGTCTTAAAAACAGTTTACTAATCCATTTGTACTGTCTTACCGAGAAAGAAAGGAACAGAATGTTAATGAGCTTTTATATCAGCTGGGATGAAGAGAGAAAAAAAGATAGTAAGCATATTCTTCTACTAATACGCTCTTTAAAAAAGTTTCCCGTTTGAAATTCCCAACTCCTCATGAATTATTTAAAGAGTGAAATCTTTGTGTCAACAGAAGATTTTTCTCGGAATGATGTGGTGTGCAAATGATGTTTGCGTGCTGATGCTGTCGAAATGAACATCGCTTGTCAATTTGGGTTCAATGTCAAGTTCTGTTGACGTCTATGTTTCAGGAAGCCATGCAGTGCGAATATTAGTGTACAGAGAGAGCGTTTAGAGAGTTTCAATAAAATACTTAAACAGCCAGTTAAATCTTTGTGGTTAATGTTAATCGCTCGATTTTCTTACAGAGTGTAGTGTGCAGATGTTGTTTCGTTTATATATAAACTAGGAAAATATTACAATAACCTATGATTTTTTTAACCGTTCAGAAACCGATTTACAAAAGCTTTGAATACACCAAACCAAAACAATATTTTATTCTGCTAAGCAGTTATATGAGCTACGTTTGAAAACTGCTTCTATTGAAATCTGCTTTTCAACGGTTCAAAATGAATATAACATTAGAGGTTCCATATTTTAGGCCGATATGATTTCTAAATAATTAATTAATTTATCAAAAAAAAAAAAAAATCTTTCGGTAATAAACCGCTTTAATAGTCAGTCCTGTTAAATTTATGCCTTTTCGTTTGAAAAAATGCCAGAAAATTTCGCGTTTATTGAGAAGGAGATTTGAAAAGCTCCTCAAATCAAAATAAATCTACAAAGATTCCATTGAACAAATGTATAACATTACTGTTATTTCTTCAAAGAAATATTTCTTGCCGCAGAAAAGAAATAATAATGTTAGAAATAATAATGTCCCGCCCAAGTCTAATTGTGGCAGAGAATAGGCCCATGTCAGACCTCTAACAAGTCACCTTTGCATACAAAATAAGTCAATTAAACCAACCTTAATGATTCCTTTTCCTTCTGATGTCGGTATGAATTACGAAATTCCATCGTTCATTGTCTTTTTTTATTATTCTATGATATGCATCTCTGTGTCCTTGACATTGCCGACCGGATGGTCAAGCGGACTGGTCATTGGACCGCAATCTTCCAAACAGGATAGAAGAGGTGCAGATTATCGAGCGATAGATCTTGTACTTAAAAAAAAGTGGCACGCGATAGCTTGATAAATGCGTACCTTGTTTAAATTCAAACTATTTTTTTTTTAGATCATCTCATTCAGTGAACTATACTTTTGAAATTTTGGATTTTCTTTCACATATACATATAATATATTTATATTATATATACAGGATATTCGCGCATTCATGGTAAAAACTTTAAGGGTTAGAGCATTTATCATTGACAGCATCGTAGGCAAGTGATATGTTTAAGATAAGTGTTCAAAAGTGCGCCAACTAACAGTAATACATGCCTAGCAGCGTCGATGGAGCAAATGGTGTACAGATTCAAAGATGCTAGGTATTTCGCGCACATATGCAGCAGTAACGGATGTTCAAGCGATGAGATCATCAACAAAGTCGCACCAATAAAGATTTTTCAGATGTTCTGTCAGAAATAATCGAGGGTCGATAAATCGAGAGATCAGGGTGGCCAAGGGGCTAGTCCAGCAGGCAAGGGAGGCAGTTGCAGTTGTTATCGTATTTTTTTGGAAGAAGTTTTATCAGAAGTACTTCAAGATGTTTCGAACGAAATTGTAAGCGACTACCACGATTGGGTGCCAAATCATTTTTATTTTAGTACTTTTGTGGGCAATTACCTGGATGCATCTTTTGGGACGTGATTGATTGGGGGTACCATTTATGACAGCGATAACTGCGTTAATTACTTTTTTTTTTTTTTTTTTAAGAGAGACAATAAAAATTAGAAAATGCAGTAAATGCCAAAACACAAAGCGCTTAATCTTCAGTAGGTAAAAAAAAAAGTGAAAAATTCAAAATCAATGAAAAAAAAAAAAATCTATATTTAAAAATTTGGTGTGTAATTTTTTTAAATTTTAAATAAAATAATAAAAAAATACATATAAATTTAAAAAGTTATTTTCATTTAATTAGTTAATGTAACCAAAATGGTTTGATAAAAGTGGATTGTTTATTTTCATTTATTTTTTATCAACTGTAAAGCAATAATCCCTTAACTCCTTCGGGAGAAGTGGTTTTTGCACGATTTTTAATTTTTTATCACCGGTTTTTTAAAGCAGAAATTTTTGTCCAAATGAATCGCAAAAATATTCAGATTATATAAATTATATAATACAAAATTTACAATAAAACAGGGCTGTCCAACCTTTCATTAGGCGCGGGCGCACTTCATCAAATAGCAAACATTGAAGGGTGCTATTATTAATATGTCTGAAAATATAATAATTTTCGATAGGTTGCAAGGTTGCTAGTTTCAATTCTCTTTTATATGCAGAAATTCCAACTTCACACAGCAACTTCCGAAAGAAGAATTTTTATTTTAAATTAAAAATTATTATTGAAGTAAAAATTATTATTCGGAATTTCTGCTAAGAATTCGATTTTCTGAATAAAAAAGGAAGCAATACTGGCAACTATTGTAAAGATGAACGATATTCATACGTCTTATACGACGCACAAACATCTCACAACATAAGCCATAATACCTCCTAAAATATAATTAGAGCTCGATGTAAAAATAATTTCGGAAGAAAGGTTAAATCATAGTAAAATTAGAATTACATTTTACAAAAAGAGGGCCTATCAAAATATTTTGTAGAAATAAAAGGCTAAAATTTTATGCTTTTTATGAAAGAGAAATCGTGTGGAACACTAACTATTTTAAAGAAAAATGTTTTAAAATGGATTTTTATTTAAATAGGTTTTAGTAACATGAAGTTATTCATAAAGTCTTTCATGAATCATTTCTAAGGGCGCCATGGCGCCCGCGGACGCCGCGTTGGACAGCCCTGATAAAAGATTACTCATGAGAATAATAATTAATTCTGAGCACGTTAATGAATGAATGAATTCTGAGCACGTTATAAAGCACGTATACTGGTCGCTCATCCAAAACGGGTTTAACATTTGCGAGTTTTGATTATTCAAAAATTAAAAAATGAAGAACATTACAACATTTGCGAATACTTAACTTTTTTTTAGCAAAATATGTTTTGTAATATATATATATATATATATTTTTTTTTTTTTTTTTTTTTTTTACAAAGTAAACTCACTTTGTTTTACTGATTCCGTAAACCATTTGATATCGGACAGCTGCATTGTACTATATGGCCTAAGTTTTGAGAATTTCGTACCTTATATTGAGGCAAAATATAGATCAGTAATTTCGAGTAGCCCGAAACACGACTTAATGCTAAAAACAAAAAAAAATCTGTTGTTCAGAAATCATCAGAATGCGATACTTCACTGGTGAGGAATCATAAAGTTAAAAGCTGTTTGTGTTTATGAAGACCAATTATTTGCACGAGGAATATGGGCCCTAATAGGATAGAAGTGCCTTCCGTGAGGGTTTTTCTAAGGGAACGTGACCCATATTTACGCAAGAAAATCCAAGGTTGGAAGAAAACCACGGAAAACTCCGAACGGTTCGACCGACGGCCGCGATTTGATCGAACACAATATTTCCCGTCTACCAATTTCGAAGGCAGGACTTCTTGGCCACTGGTGGGGCTATAAAATTATGAGTGAAGACCGCAACTTTTTCTTATTGGAAATTTATAAACAAAACAAATGTTCTTCTAAATAACAGTATACTAACGAATTTTTTCAGCCATCAATTAGAACTAAACTTTGTAAAATATGTTTATAATTATTCAAACTTATTTAGAGCATGTACTTTTTAATGCTTAATTAATTTGATTTTGTGCTCCAAATTTCTTTCTTTCTTTCTTTCTTTCTTTTTTTTTTTTTTTTTTTTAAGAAACATAAATCCTGACCCTCTTTTATGCACTAGAAGATAGTCTCAACTTTCGCCAAGTTTGATATTTGCGGAGATTTCCGCTAATCTAATCCTCAAAAATGTTGAAAAAATTACTAAATCTTAAAAAAAAAAATGCATGTAATTAAAGCATTCATATATGAATATTACATTTAAAGACATATTAAAAACAGGGGGATACTCAAACACGCGTGATATCCATGTTCTCAATTCCTGTAACTACACATTTCGAATTCGTATTACATTTTATCGACCGTCAATTATGTAACTTCAAGTCATTGACATGGATTTTTTTCTTATTACAAAGGCAAAAGCAATGGAAAATTACTTTTATACGAATAATTTAGAAAGTATAAAATAAATGTGTGTATGTAGTATGCAGTACATTTCATGTTCCTATTTTATAATAATTCATTCACACAAAAAAACGAGATTTTTGTTCATTTTGCGAACATAAAAGCAAAAGAAAACTTATTTGACTTCATAATTCAAGTAAGGGGGGATCAAGAATCCTTTAGGTTTTGAAGATTTTATATTTTCAAGACCTAAAATATAAAACCTTGGATATTTAAGGTCACATGGAACATGCAGTTTTTTTTTCTTTTTCTTTTAAGGAGAGTATTACTTTATTATTTTTATTTATATATTTGTGAATCTTCTTTATGCTACAAATGATTAAAAAATACACCGAATAAATTCTAACATACACAATTATTTATCTTTTTAAATGTATATTAACCCTTTCCGGCGCAGTATGTCCGGTCTGGACACACCCAATTTTAATTCCAAACTTGCAATTGGCACCAATCAATAATATTTTAATAAAATCTTGCTTTTACAAATAAAGCTTAAATTAAGGAGTTCTTGATTTCTTAAAAAGTCGTTTTTAAATTCCGGTGTCAGTCGATAATTTCTCATTTTACTAATAGAGTTTGTCCTTGCCGGAAAGGGTTAAATCAGAAATTTAACCTCTTAACACTTTAAAACATAAGTAGACTAAAAACAATGTTTATAGCACCAAAACACTTTTACTTGTTCCAAACTAATTCCAATAATTATAACGCACTATCATCATCGGTGCAAGATAGAATGGCTCAAAAAAGAAATTTGCTCAAATATATATGACATTTTAAAGATAGGAGCCAAAAACATCATCGCTAGGGTCCCCGTTCTTTGCACAGAAGTCATGGCCAGCGAGGAAAAAAAATAAAATAATAAATAAATGTAGCAGATCCAAGAAATCACTCATTGGTAGCTGTAAGTTTATTTATTCAACTGTAGTCATTATAGAGGGAAAAACTCCTTTTTGCAAACGATCTTTTACCGAAATGTCCAAAAAATATTCCATCATTTACTTCAACCAGCCGTGCTCATCGACGAAAGAACTCCAGAATCTCTCCCCTTCTCATCTCGAGACTTCCACCTTTTAAAACTAAAAAGAAAATTCTAGAACTTTCTGTAATCTCAAACCATCATCCTTTTATGTAAACAGAATTCTTGTCCAGATACGAGACTATTTTACACAGACGATAAATTTATTTAAAAAAAATATATTATTTAACCAATTTATAATCGACTCATAATTTCTTAGGCAGACGATTTTTATAAATAATTAATTTTAAGAGAATAAGAAAAGAAATGAATTTATTAATGCACACATCAAAGGTTGACGGCGGAAAAATAAATAAATAGATAAAATAAAATAATGATATTTTTTGAAAGGTATGGTTTTGGAATAAATTTAACAAGATTTTCTTAAAAAGGGTTGATAAAAACATAGAAGAAATCAGTTTTATTTGGAATATTAAGAAATAAAGTTTTAATTAAGAATATTTTTAATTTAGAGCCATCTTTTTAAATTTACGCATACTGGAATAATGTTTTTTAAGGCAAATTAAGAATTTATATCGTCTGCATACAGATTAACAGATTAGATCTAGAAACAAGATTTTAATTTAATAATTTGAAGTAAGTACGGAACATTATTATAAGAAAATTAAGGTAGTATAATGGTTAGTTTTGGCGAAAAAATTTTAAATTTGTAATATTATCCCCTCTCCCCGAAAATTTGTATGAAATTGATAGTTAAATAAAACTACAAGTTCAGACAACAGAAATATAATAATTTAGAAAAGTCAAATTTTGGAATAAAACTGTCAAACCCAGGAAGCCAAGAGATGGAAGAAAAGAAAATTAACGCAATATAAAAAATATTAGCGATTAAAATAAAATAGTTAAGAGGAAATTAATCTGAATTAAATTTAGGTAGGAGCATTTCCCTGAAAGAGATACAATGCTGTTACAATATCACTTACTATTTGTAAG
Source organism: Maratus speculifer (assembly GCA_964019185.1). NCBI lineage: Eukaryota > Metazoa > Arthropoda > Arachnida > Araneae > Salticidae > Maratus > Maratus speculifer. Next base: position 322,046,700 of record OZ025295.1, on the reverse strand, counting down.
TGCATAGGAGATAATACATACAATAACAGTAAATAAGTTATAAATATAAATAAGCAAGAGATAAAAAATATAATAAAAACAATAACAATTCGTTCTCATGGAAGTTTAAATAATTACAATAACTTAATGCATAAGTTATTTTAAATAAAGTTCTTCAAATGAAAAAAGTCTTTCCATTGTGTATAAAAGTCTTTTCCAATGTTCAATGAATACAGTCTCTTTAATTAAAGATCTCCAAATCTAGTTTAATCTTTGTTTTTTATGTTATGTTGGATCCAACATCTTTTAACAATCAATCAAATTTTTCTTTCAATAATATATCAATTTTTTTAATAATGAATAGCATCACTCTCAATATCAATAATAAATAATATAGAAAAATTTAAATAATAACAATAACAACAATAATAAGTGATAGTGTAATAAGACTCCATATCCTAATATTTCTCAATAAGAGTATAATTAATACTAAACTTCATTATAGAAATCATAATGATAATAATAATAAAACAAGAGTATAATCAAAAGAAAATATCACAATTTGTTTATTATTGATAGGGAAAATATTGGTTGAGGATAAAAATAATTACATCGCAACTAAATAATTTTCTTATCTTCTAATAGCATAAGAAAGTATTTTTTGCTAGCCGAAAGTATAAATAAAAAAAAATCATAATAATTCCAAAATCCAAATAAAATTAAATCTAACTATTTAGAAAATGGACTCTCAACCAGTATTTCATTACAATAATTCCTCTCTGATACTCTTTTACAAAATTGTCAAATTTGGTTATAAATTTTCAATGCCAAATGTAGAATAATGTTTTATCTACACATGGTTTATAAACTTTAATAATAAAATACAATAGGAATAAAAGATGTCATTCTTAATTGAGAAATGGAAATAAAAATAGTGTGCTTTTTTGAGAAACTTTTACTATCTGTAGTTTTCACAATCACTGAAAATCACATATTATGTTATAGGTTTAAGTAGAATCATCAGATTTTATAACTGTTATAACATAAATATCTGCTGAATAAGTAGAATAATACTAATGTCAATAAATGAGTAAATATAGTTAGACTTAAATACACTTAAAATTAATTTATCAACATCAATTTGAAAGCCTTTACAATCAAAGTGCACACCTTATGCCTGCATAAGGAGCCCAATTTAATCCCAAAAACTCCCAAAAACAAGTAATATTCTTGTTGCGCACCAAGAACATACCTGCTAATTTTGAAAATTATTGTGATAAAATATTTAAAGAATAAGAATTAAAATTTAATCTACTGTCTTGACTTTAGTTTGATCTAGTGATTGTGATTGTATTTGAGGTTTTGTTTGTTTTTTGGGTTGCTCATGAAACAGTTTAAAATCTTCTGGTGAAAAATAGGGTCTTAATTTAGAAACATGCACAATAACGGAATTCTGTCCTGTCTCATAATTAAATTTATCTATTTCATAAGTAACATCAGAAAGTTTATTTATAATTTTATATGGTCCAGAGAAAGTAGGTTCTAATTTTCGAGTGTTAGGGTATTTAAATTCTTCATAAATTACAGAGTCTTGTATTTTTAATGGGCATTCGACAAAATTTCGATCATAGAGTCTTTTACTTTTAAGGTGAAATTCCCGAGTTCGCGCTTTCGCAATTTTGAGGGCTTTGTCTACTGGTGGATAATAGTTTTGTTTTAAAGGAGATTCATAAGGCAATTGACCATAAAATAAATAGGCAGGTGGGAATCTGGTGATAGAATGGGGCGTATTGTTGTATTCTTCGATGACTTGGTTTAATAATCTAGTCCAAGGTATTTTAGAAGAAGTGGAATTAACTTTACATTTAAGCCTGGTAACTATAGTCTGATTAACTCGCTCTACTTTTCCATTGGTCTGAGGATGATGTGCGGATGTAAAACGCTGTTGAACATGATGATTTCTAAGGAATTTCTTAAATCTAGGAGATCTGAAAGATTTATGCCTGTCACTAAGTATTTTTTGAGGTGCTTTGATATTGAAAATTTGTTTTAAACAGTTAGTGTATGTTTCAGTGGTAACATTTTTGGAGGGAAAAGCCCAAACAAATCTAGTTGCATGATCTATTATTATGTGTAAGAATTTTTTTGTTGAGTTGTAATAGTTAAATCCACCAACAGTATCAATAGAAAGACATTCAAAAGGTTGATCTGTTGCTGGCATAGCTTGTAATAAGCCGAATCTTTTCTGTTTTGGTTTTTTATTTTTCTGACAGGTGTCGCAATGTTTAACAAATTCTGTAATGTCTATTGTCATATTAGGCCAATAATAGTTGGGAGATATTAAATTAAGCATTTTTTGAATCCCTAAATGTCCAAAATTATCATGAGCAATATGAAGTAATTTTTTTCTTAATGACATTGGTACAACAATTTTTTTGAATCCCTTTTTCTGAACTATAATAATTCCATTCTCTTTTTTATATTTTTTGTCACAAACATTGTCTTTGTCTTGCCTCTCTATAATTTCTTTCCTATCTAGCAATAAACTAATATGTTGATTAAAATGATAAACAGGATTTCGTGACAACATGTCTGCTTCGACATTTGTTGAACCCTTTTCATATTTTATCTCATAATCAAACATACTAAGTTTGAGCGACCATCTAAAAAGCCTACCTCTTAAGTTTTTAACACTCTTTAACCATACTAGAGATGCGTGGTCCGTATGAATTGTAAACTTGACACCATGAAAGTAATGATAGAATTTGTCAAGAGTATCTATAATAGCTAAACATTCTAATTCAGTTATGAAATAATTTTGCTCATAACTCTTCAAAATTCGAGAATGATAAGCAATAGGATGTAAGAAATTATCTTTATCAGGTTGTTTTAGAACGGCACCTACTGCTATCTGAGAGGCATCTACAAACATATGTAAAGGTAATTTAGGATCATAAATTTTGAGGATGGGTTTTGCAATTAAAGAATTTTTTAATTTTTCAAAAGACTCCTGGCACTCTGAATTCCATTACCATATTGTGTCTTTTTTAAGTAATCGATTTAGAGGATATCTAATTTCAGCATATTTATTAATGAATTTATGGTAAACATTAATGGAACCTAGAAATCGTTGTAACTCTTTCACATTGGAAGGAGGTTTTAAATTTTTGATGGTTTCAATATTGGCATTTGCTGGAGTTATAGTTCCATTAGTGATTTCATAACCTAAGAAATTGATTTTATTTTGGCCTAATTTACATTTAGAAAGTTTAAGTTTAATGTTTTCTTGTTTGCAAATGTCAAAAATTTGAGCTAAATGGTTTAAATGTTCTTGTAAAGAGGAAGAGAAAATTATAATATCATCAAAATAGTGGCACGCAAAGTCGATTTTATATTTATTAAGGATCCTTCGAATGGTTCTATTGAATATGGGAGGGGGGCCCGTTTTTATGCCAAAAGGGAGCACGAGCCACTCAAAAAGTCCAAAATTGGTTGTAAATGCTAATTTTTCTGTATCGGATGGATGTATTGGTATGTGCCAGTAGCCAGAGGCTAAATCCAAAGTTGAAAAATACTGAGCACTACTCAATTTATCTAAAATTCCATCGATACGGGGCAAGGGTTCTGCATCGTTTTTAATTATTGCGTTTAATTTTCTATAGTCTATACATAATCGCGTTTTTTTACCTTCCTCTCTTTTCATAACTAGTGTAACAGGGGCAGAATAGGGGCTATTACTTTCCTTTATCAGTCCGGCTGCTAACAATGATTGAATTTGGTTTTTTATTTCTATTTCTTCTAGGGGAGATGTTCGGTAGGGCCTCAAAGATATAGGTAGGTCAGATTTTAATATAACGCGTTGTGGTTCAATATTTATCCTACCCACATCATATTTATGCTTTGCTATAAATATGAACTAATTCCCTTAAATTTACATCTTGAATTAAATTTATTTCCCCAGTTAAATCTGAATCCGAATTATCGCGAAAATTTTGAAGAGTCATGGAACCTCTATAATCAGGATGCACATTAATTTCGTGATCATATTAAACACAGTCTTCATTTTTCATAATATTTCCACAAGTAGATTGTAACTCTATATCATGATTACTTACATTCAGTGTTTCATTATCATAATTATCTATTGCTACAGTATTACCAGTATTTAATTTAATATTTTTTTTATATTCTGAGGTTACAATTTCATTAGATTGATCCCTGTTTTGTTGTACTTGGTCCATATTTACTGTATTGAAATGAAGGGATCTCTCATTATGTATGGATATACTGTTAGTTATAATTTTCCTTCCCTGCCTTACAATACAATTTTTACATTCTATGGTTAAATTAAATTTAGAACATTCTTTTAACCCCAAAATAGCATAATCCAAATTTGTATTGCATACTAAAAAATTAACATATTTTTTAATTTTACCCACTTTTAGAAGAACACTACATTTTTTATTTATATGTAAAAATCCTTTTGCCTGACCAATGGTAACTGAGGGTATAGTCTCAATTTTAGCATTAAGTTTTTTAACAAATTTAAGTGGCAATATTGCAATAGTTGAGCCAGTATCTACAACACATGGTAAATTATAATTATTTGTATATCCATACACAATTAATTGCCAAACATTATGAAAATTATTTTGTGAGATATTTGGAAGAGTATCAGAGGATGGTACCTCATTCCTAAAAATACATTCTCTTTCCCAATGAAAAGCATTACTCACACCCCTATTTGTGCATATCCTACAAGGTCTTGAAGAATATGAATTTTGAATATAATTATTTTGACAAACTCTAGGTCTTTGAAACTGAGATTGTCTTTGGGGAATCCAATTCCTAGGTGTATTATTATTGGGCCTAACTGGCTGAATCCAGGGCCTAGTTGATTGAAAAGGTTGAAAATTTCGTCTAGCTGATGGTTGATTTATTACTTGGTTTGAAACTAGTGGGGTGGAAACTTCCACGAATTGTTTGACAACCCGGTACCATTCTGTGGTACTACTAGGAGGATTTATAATAATATTGTTTTTGAATTCTGGTTTTAAACCATCAGTTAAACCTTGTAATAGTATATTTTCACTAAGATGTAATTTCCTACCAATTTCCACTTTTTTACGAAAATAAGTTTCTAAATTGTCTAAATTATCTAATTTCAGATTTGAAAAATCAGAAAAACTCGGGAAGTCCAATTCAATGAGTCTTTCTATCAAAATTTTCTTAATTTGTTCATAATCCGTACAATTTAAGCAGTCATTGATATAAATTTTTTGCGCTTCACCTTTCAAATATTGCGCAATAGAATTAAATTTCCATTCTAGATTTTTCTGTTCCCTATCACATGTTTTATCAAAATAAGTTAACCAAGACAAAATGTTCATTCCAGAACTCGGGTCAAACGGTACGAACTTAGGATCTTCCATATTTTTTTTATTCTTACTCATTAGAATAAATGAAGCACTTCTATTTTCTTTATTAAATCCTAATCGTAAAATCATTCGCAATAAATTTCAAAGTTAATGATTTCTATCAATTACATATTTTTTCAAAATTACTATATTTAGCTGCTAACTTTAACCAGAAATTTTATCTAATAAAACAGAAATTGTAAATATCATAGATATACCTTAAATTGGGATCAACTTTTAATTCTATTATTTTATAGATCATAAACAGATTCAAAAATTTTAATTATAAGTAATTTCTTACTTAAAATCACAAAATTTACTGAAAAAATTAATCATATTTATCAGTCAAAATTCTAGCAACAGCCTTGCACAGTTCCATATTTCTTACTGAATATAAATAAATTATAAGAATCCGGGAACCAAAGCTCACTGTAACCAGAAATTCTAACAAATAAAATGAAAAACATAAATGTTAACTTAATTTTCAGCTCAAATGTCTAGTTGTAGGAACATTATCATGAAAATACTGCATTCTGAGAATAGTTCTTGATAACAAACAAATATCAATAAAATAGAAAATGTACTTTTTTTAAAAATAACTTTAGCTTCTAAATTCTTTTATACTTCATAATTATTACAAACTTGCCTTTAATCGTGCATAAAAATATCATAATTGTCTTAATAATTAACAGTAATTGTCTAAGAATATCATACTCTTCAATTTAATCCTTTAGAACAAAAATGTTTAAATCTCCAACACATAATAATGATAATAATAATACTCATAAATAGGCAAGTAAATAAAATTCACAGACAAATAATCAAATAAATAAACCTGACAAACAGAGAATAATTAATTTAAATAAATACATAAAAAGTATACAAATAATAATATTCAAAACACTACGAAAAAAAAAATCTCACCGAAATCGTATGGGTCTCAACTATCTCGAAAAAATATTTTTCTATTCACCAATTAACAAGAAATGGTCTTGTAATTATTATTAATTTTTTCTTCTTTTTCATCATAAGAGGACTACTTTTTATCGACCAAAGCACTTTACAGGAACAATTCCTCTGTTTTTGTCACTCCAGAAATCATGAGACTATGGCAGTTTTTGTTTAAGAACACATCCAATAATGACGGGCAAATTATTCAGCGATCCACAGTTTTTATTATCACTTCGTTCCATAGCCAGTTTCTTTAAAAACGTAAAAAGGCAGCGCAGGCATAAAAGATCCTGTCGGCTCTAGAAAAGACTGTGACATTTTAAAGATAGGAGCCAAAAACATCATCGCTAGGGTCCCCGTTCTTTGCACAGAAGTCATGGCCAGCGAGGAAAAAAAATAAAATAATAAATAAATGTAGCAGATCCAAGAAATCACTCATTGGTAGCTGTAAGTTTATTTATTCAACTGTAGTCATTATAGAGGGAAAAACTCCTTTTAGCAAACGATCTTTTACCGAAATGTCCAAAAAATATTCCATCATTTACTTCAACCAGCCGTGCTCATCGACGAAAGAACTCCAGAATCTCTCCCCTTCTCATCTCGAGACTTCCACCTTTTAAAACTAAAAAGAAAATTCTAGAACTTTCTGTAATCTCAAACCATCATCCTTTTATGTAAACAGAATTCTTGTCCAGATACGAGACTATTTTACACAGACGATAAATTTATTTAAAAAAAATATATTATTTAACCAATTTATAATCGACTCATAATTTCTTAGGCAGACGATTTTTATAAATAATTAATTTTAAGAGAATAAGAAAAGAAATGAATTTATTAATGCACACATCAAAGGTTGACGGCGGAAAAATAAATAAATAGATAAAATAAAATAATGATATTTTTTGAAAGGTATGGTTTTGGAATAAATTTAACAAGATTTTCTTAAAAAGGGTTGATAAAAACATAGAAGAAATCAGTTTTATTTGGAATATTAAGAAATAAAGTTTTAATTAAGAATATTTTTAATTTAGAGCCATCTTTTTAAATTTACGCATACTGGAATAATGTTTTTTAAGGCAAATTAAGAATTTATATCGTCTGCATACAGATTAACAGATTAGATCTAGAAACAAGATTTTAATTTAATAATTTGAAGTAAGTACGGAACATTATTATAAGAAAATTAAGGTAGTATAATGGTTAGTTTTGGCGAAAAAATTTTAAATTTGTAATATATATGTAGTAGAAGCGGATTCAAGGATAAAGTTCATTGGGCAATAGAATTACAGGAAATTTTAAAAAAACAGCCAATGTAAGAGAAACAGCATTAAGTGTTTTGGTGCAATCGACATTGCTTTTTATCTACTTATATTGTAACTACTCCAAGTATTCTTACAGCAAATTTTCAACATACAGTCGACTCTCGTTAATTCGAACTCGTCGGGACCACAAGAAATGTTCGAATTATCCGAAGTTCGAATTATGGAAAATATGAAATGAAAACATGCTTAATATGGTACTATTACAAAGGACTTAATATTATAATATTTTTTTTAATTTATTTCGTCTGGTATCATTAGAATATGACTTCATATTAAATTAGAATGTATAAATACATAAACTAATTAAAAGATTAGAAACAAGCACAATGGAAGAAAAATTTAAAGCGTCACTGATGGACAAACGGGGCACTAAGAAAGTGGATATCAAATGCACTGGATTATATGTATACTCGTTCGGAACAATTTTCACAAGAATCAAAGAAAGAATTCAAATGATCTGAAATCCGTGAAAAAGAAGAGAAAAATGAAAAACGGAATTCTCTTTAGTTCGAATTAAACGAAGTCAAGAGAAAATGAGTTCGAATTAATGGGAATTTTTAATGTTATTCTACCGTTGAAAAGAGTTCCGGACTTCACATTTAGTTCGAATTAAGCGAATATTCGAATTATCTGATTTCGAATTAACGAGAGTCGACTGTAGTTAATCCCTTGGAGACGAGCGACGCGTATACCAAAAAGGCTTAAGAATCCTTGTTTATCCCCACCAGTAAAATTTTACTGTAAAATTTGTCTTATTTAATCGGAGTAATTTCGAGATTTATTATGGCACAAATTTCTGTTTTTAAAAACCGATGGCAAAACATTAAAAATTTAGTAAAAGGCTCCCGTTGCGAAGGTGTTAAAAAGTGTCCATAAATTCGACCTGTACCGTGCTCGGTTAGGAGGTGTGTAGATTATATACAAGGCTGCACAAAAAAATATGAACGCATCACTGGCTATGGACAGCATTTTCTATAAATAAATTTTAACCTCTTCGCTACTGGCGATTATTACAGTAATTTTAATTATTACTGAATTATTTCTTCTCTCGTTTGACCTCAGAGGGAGATTTTTGTTTTATTTTCATTAGCTCGAATCTTAGAATTCGAAACATATTGTTCTTATATCGAAATTTCATTTATATTTGAGTATCATTAATAAAATGGGACAAAACCGATATACCCATTTGGGTACTCTGGGACTGAAGAGGTTAATGCAGCATTACGGGAAGAGAAGATTTTTTTTTTTTTTTTAAATTCCTTAAGTTTTTCTAATAATTTTTTTCCCTGAAGCTTTGAAGGTAAAAAAACGCGTTTCTAATTAGGTAACCTGAATATGTTATATTATATTTTCATAAATCATATCAAAGATAAAAGCCAGATTATTAAACATTTGTCTTTATCAAAAATGCATATACATTTGTCTTTTGATGCAGCTTAGTTAGATATGATTCCAGTTTAATAACATGTTTAGCAATGTAACATCATTTATATACAATGTCATGAAATCATCATTAGTACAATAAAATTCTAAATGAATACAAATCAAATATCATAATCATCAGATAGATGAATTAAGTAATCATAAAAAATAAATGGTTATCAGTTTAATAGCTTCTTAAAAGAAGAAACGATTTAATTCTGCCGGGAATGCCTGTCGGCTTTCAGTTTAACGGGCACAGTTAAAAAGCTATTCAATAAGAAAAAGCTCTATCACAATCCTTTCTTAAACTTCTTTTGTTCTTCCTTGACCTCTTGAAAAAGGATTTATCCTAGTCGTACTCAAATCATTAATCTTTCTTATTATGAAGAGAGAAATGTAATTGAATTCTTCAAGAGAATGAAAAAAATCTCTTAAAACGAATTTCGACAGCACAACGGAACAAATGGATAAAATTAATTGAGTAAAAATTGATGCTACATGTGAAATCAATTTAGAAAACTTAAAACTTTAAAACCTCACGCTGAGTACTTTCAATCAGAAACATGATAATCTTTAGGGCTGGTTTGTTTTCATATTGAAATATTTTGCATTTCTTCTTTTTCGGTTAGTAGGTTAAGTCTATTTATCGAGTGTATAGTAGATTGTATAGTAGGGTAAGTTTATTATAGCTCTTTAAATATTAAATACATTAAGAAAACAGTAAATTCTATTTGAAGTAAAAAATTCAAAGTTCACTAATGAGTTTTCAAAAATTATTCCCTCAAATTTTAAGTGTCTGTTGGATCTTTTAATTGAAATTTTCGTTATAACTTTTTAAATTTAATTGTGTATATATCTATACAAAATGTAGGTATTTTTTTTAACTTAACAATTAAATAGTCAGGTTTCTAAAATATATTACGTCGGTTTTTAGGCTTTTAGGTGTATGGTGTATTTTTGTCGGCCGATTATCTACGCTAGGGATATAGGCCCAGGGGGGAGTGCCCTTCGTGGGGGTCTTTCTAAGGGAACCTAACCCGAATTTACGCAAGGCTCGAAGAAAACCACGAAAACTCCGAACGGTTAGGCCGACGGCCGCGATTGGGTTCGAACCCAGCACTTGTCGTCTACCAGTTGAGAGGTCCAAACCTCTCGGCCACTGGTGGGGCCTTTTAGGCTTTTAGGTTAACGCGCCTTGTTAAAAAGTTATTGATTATAGCTCGAGAGGCAGCAGCACAGAGAATTCTTTCATCAAGTTCACGGGGGAAATTTCAGGATTAGTTACATCTCGATTCGTATATTGAAACGCAATTAGTCTGCCAAGTACTATCTTGGTGGAAAATTTCTAAAAACCCCATTTTGATGGCCTACACCCAAAAGTACGAAAACATCGAGAATTGGGAGTAGGAAAACACAATGGTAAATCTATGAGTAAACCGCTAAAATCGTTTTTTTTTTTTCATGTTCCATCAGATAGATGAATTGCGTTTCATGAAAAATAAAGTGTTATCAGTTTAATAGCTTCTTAAAAGAAGAAATGATTTAATTCTGCCGGAGAATGTCTGTCGGCTTTCAGTTTAACGGGTACAGTTAAAAAGCAATTCAAAAAGAAAAGGCTCTGTCACAATCCTTTCTTAAACTTCTTTTAGTCTTCCTTGACCTCTTGAAAAGAGATTTATCCTAGTTGTACTCAATTCACTAATCTTTCTTATTAATATGAAGAGAGAAATGTAATTGAATTCTTCAAGACCAATAAGAAAAAACCCTTAAAACGAATTTCGACAGCACAACGAAACAGATAGGTAAAATTAATTGGGTAAAAATTGATGCTACATATGAAATCAATTGCAAAAACTTAAAATTTTTCAACCTCATGCTGAGTACTTTCAATCAGAAACATGATCATCCTTAGGGCTGGTTCGTTTTCATATTGAAATATTTTGTATTTCTTCTTTTTCGGTTAGTAGGTTAAGTCTATTTATCGATTGCATAGTAGGGAGAAGTTTATTATATCTCTGTAAATATTAAATATATTGAGAAAATAATAAATTCTGGTTGAAGTAAAAATTTCAAAGTTTACTATTAATTTAAAAAAAATTAATCGCCCAAATTTTAAGTATCTGTTGGATATAATAAGTATAATTTTAAGTACCTGTTTTTTAACTGAAACTTTCTTTATAGCATTTTAAATTTAATTATGTATATACAGGTTGAGTCATAAATATCGAAACAATAGGCTATCTCCTTAAATATTACCCTTAGACCCATACTTCCAGTTGCAAAAATTCATAAAAAAAGGTGAAATTTTTGATAAGGTAAATTGCGACTCCATGGGGGTCTAGTTGAAAAAATACGAAAATTAAATTTTTATACGGTCCCCGTATAATAAAAATTCCAATTAGGGAAACTTTCCTTATTCAGTCCTAATAAGACACAAAAAGTTGCATCTTCATATCTTCAAAACTCGCAAAATTATAGCCGTTTAAAAAATTCATTAGGTTTTAAGGGATTAGACACAAATTGAAATGTGCGCAATTCAATAAATAATGTTATTTTAACAGTACTAGGAAACGCGTAAAAAATCTGTTTTTGAGTTAGAATTTTGATTTTTTTCTTTTGTTTTCTTTTTTGTATTGGTTAGCCTTATAATTTGCTAAGAAAATCACATCCTAAAACTTCTCATACAATATATAAAAGTTTCATGTGGTTAGGAGTGGTTTAAATGGGATAATTAAAATCGTAATAACTCGTAACATTATTTATCGGATCTCAATTTTTTTCCATTTAAATAAAGATGAAAATCTGATTTCAGTTTTATTCCAGGGTTTTTGTTTCTTAATATTAATTAAAAAAATATTAAAAATATTTATAGAAAAAAAAGCAACTTTAAAAAAAATCATATTTTCAAAAGTAAATATTTTTTCAAATTTGCCGAAACAAAACTAATGTAAAAAAAAAATAAAAATTGACGCGTTTCAAGTTCTTTTTTTCTTTAAAAATTCTTAACATTTAATAATTTAAAGAAAAGAAATAGTCGGGAAAAAAATCATTATGCAGAAAAACGAAGTTTACTGTTTTAATGTCCGTCAGTTATTTAAAAGAATGCTTTTTCTAAGATGCAGATTAAGTCTTTTTTTTTTTTTTAATTTAGCTCTGACAACTACAGGTTTTTTATCGTCCTTTAGAGGCTGTTAAAAAATCTGTATTCTGGGCCCAGGCCGGGCCAGGACCGAGATGTCATTTTTTTTCTGAAGACTCGCCAGGACGGACCTAACGTACTTTTCATAGGCAATGCTTCCTTCTTCCCTGGTGTACACTGGACGATATTTTCAATCCCGGGGTCGACAAAACCCGTATTAAAATCACTCTGTCTGATTGGCTTAATACGTGCATAAAATAAATAAACTTCAGCTCAATCGAAATTTTTACAAAAAACACATAGATTTTAAAATCTTTATTTTACAAAAAAAAAAAAAAAAAAAAAGTAAATATTTTTTTTAAATTCATTTTTTAAAAGAATAATACATTCAAAGGCTAAAAAATAAATACAATAAAAAAGTGGAAAAAAATCTGCATATGATGGAATATTGTCTTAAACGGGAAATATGTTGATCAAAGCAAAATAAATACAATGATACCTGGGAAATAAATTAAACTCCAATTAAACCTCCTAGGGAGGGGGGGGGGGAGAATCTGTCTATAACGTATTTTTTCTTTCCTATGTGATTCCGTCTTAAAAGGTTTTACTGTAAAACATTTTTCAAAGTCTCCAATGCATGAGATATGGGTTAATGATATTAAAATATAAGTGAAACATTCACATATAAATAGAGATTCATTGGTAAAATATATATATTACAGCCTTTGGCGCTTCTTTAATAATAAAAAGTATAAATATAAAAAACGAAAAGCTATAAAAGGAGTTTTTGGTAAGAATTCTTCCATACAAAACAATTTTTCCCCACACCGAAGTAAAAAACTATGTAGCAATTTGCCGTTGAACCGGGCTGTGATTTAAAGTATTTTCCAGACCGCTACAGATTATGATTTTAACATTTTTTTTCAGGCTGGGCCGAACTTCTTCCCCTATGGGTCGGTTTGGGACCGGACCAAGATATTTCGATCCATGCAGACCTCCAGTGCAGCCTGCCAACATATTTTGAAAACAAGTTTAGATTTAATTCAGTACGCTGCTTTGTTATGCCCTAATGAGAGGCACTGTCTTAAATCGACATTTACTAATGGACAATTTATGGATGATCCCTCCCTTGCTTTGAAAATCAGCGAAAATCTCTTCGTTTACAAGCATGGTAAAGTGGTGTAAGTCGCGAATTTTGGAGAATTTCATATTTTAATATCTCTGTCAGGTTTTTAGATATTTAGATGAATTTTTTTTTGTTCAATTTAATTTCCTAATTGGGAATTTTGCCCTACGGGACCAGTATAAAAATGTAATTTTCGTATTTTTTCAAATAGGCCCCCCATGGAGTTGCAACGTATCTTATCAAAAATGTCACTTTTTTTTAAATGAATTTTTGCAATTGGAAGTATGGGTCTAGGGATAATAGTTAAGGTTGTTCCGTATTTATGACACACTGTATGTTTATATACAAAATTTATTTACTTTTTAAAAGTACTTAAAAATTAAAGAGTTTGGTTTCTAAAATATGTCGGCCTAGGTTATTTTTTTTTCTAATAGTGAAAATAAAATTTTGAAATTACGTATTAGCTTAAACATCGTAATTTTAAACTTTTTTTTTTTTTTTTTTTTTTTTTTACTTTTAAGAAAAAAATTATAATCATCCTGGAGATAAATTGAATGTCATGAAAAATATATCATTATGGACTTAGTAACACCTTAACTGTCACTTAATAAAACAGTTATGTCATGTCCGGCTTCCATGGAATGTATCATATTCACCATCGCATCCGTGTTTGTCACTGTTTATTACACTTCTATGCCATAGTTTTTAACTATGTTTTACCGCATCAGTGTTTTATTCAATCTCACTGTATTTTACAGCAAACAAACAGCATAATTTCATTTAGATCGGAATACTTTTTTTAGTAAGGTTAAATGGCTATTATTCAATGTATTATCAATCACGAAAAAAATCTCTTGAACAAAAAGTTGAAAATTGTTTGTCAAGCGTTGTAAATGAGGTACGAGAAAATCTGAATTAAAAAAAAAAAAAAAAAAAAAAAAAGAAAAGAAAAGTAAGCGTGAAATAACATTATACGACATAACTTTACGGTTGACCTAATACTTTGTAATGGATGTAACACGAAATTTGTTCAGTAACATAACATTCTCAGCACTATAAAAACCCTTGTAAATTATGTAACAAAATCGTTATCAATGTAATAACATTTCAAATGAATATCAATAAAACTTTATAATCAAAAAGACAAATGGGCTACCATATAAACCGAATCATTATCAGTTAAATATTATTGTAAAAGAAATAAAAAAATAACTTTTAATTCTGTGAAGAATAAGAATGTCCGTCGAAATTCAGATTGACAGGTCTTGTTAAAGAGTTATTAAATAATAAAAGCTCTATTCCAATTCTTTTTTAAACTTCTTTTGTGCTTCATTGACCTCTTGTGAAGAAAAAAAGTTTTATTTGAATCGTACTTAATCCATTAATTTTTCTTATTATTGTGAAAAGAGAAATATAACTGAATTCTAAGAGTCTCATAAAAAGAAGAACTCTTTTTAAAATTCTGGACAACAGAAAATTTTAAGTAACAGATGACTGCTGTCATGAAAATGGAGATCCAGACTTAAACAGAGACTTTATAACTGACGTAAATTTTACCCAAGTGTTCTAAAAATATCACACACCAGAATTTTTTATAAACAACTGTTTACTTTAATTATTTAACTTATTTCGATGTAGTACTTATTACATACTGAACTTATTTTAGAAAGACATTACTGATTCCAATCGAAATATGTATTTTTATTTGATAGCAGTGAAAATGACCGCTACGGTGATTCTAGCGTTAGGAACATATGGAATGGAATATAAAGTGGTCGAAATTTTTGAGCTTTTATTAGGTCAACCAGAATGTTTTATCGTATAATGTTATTTTACGCCTACTTTTATAAATTCTCATTTCTTCGTTGATACCCTTTTTTTTAAAACAGTAAATTTTCTGCAGTTTTTACATTTTACATTAAGGTGAAAACAATGAGAATTAAACCATTAAAAAAATAGTGACAATAACGAAATCTGAATTTAAAAAAATAAAAAATACGTGTAATAACATTATACGACAGAATTTTCTGATTGACCTAATATTTTATAATAGATGTAACACGAAATCTGCTCAGTAACATACCATGTTCAGCGATATAAAAACCCTTGTAAATTATGTAACAAAATTGTAATCAATATAATAACATTTCAACTGAGCATCAATAAACATCATAAGTCATGAAGATAAATGGTCTATCATAAAAAACGAATCATCAGTTAAATAATATTTTAAATGGAAAAAAAAAAAAACCGTTTAATTCTGTGAAGAATAAGAATGTCCGTTAAAATTCTAATTGACGGGTCTTGTTAAAAAGCTATTAAATAAGAAAAGCTCTATTCCAATTCGTTTTTAAACTTCTTTTGTTCTTCATTGACCTCTTGAGAGAAAAAAAAATGTTTCATTTCAACCGTACTTAACCCATTAATCTTTCTTATTACTATGAAGAGAGAAATGTAACTGAATTCTCAGTCTCATAAGAAAGAACTCTTTTTTAAAACGCTGGTTAGCTGAGAAAATGGAAAAAAATTAAATAACAGATGGCTGTTGTTGTGAAAATGGAGATCCAGACTTTAAAATGTAGCATAATAAGAAGTTCTTATGCGTGTTGCGTATGATTGCCAGGGTTGTATCGGTTTAAATGTCCTAGTCGAAATCAATTTTGACCATTTTGGCCATTGAAATTCACCATTCAATTTATTTGCGATCCACCAGTGGCTGAGATGTTCTGACTTCTCAATTGGTAGACGGCAGGTGCTGGGTTTGAACCCAATCGCGACCGTCGGCCTAACCGTTCGGAGTTTTCGTGGTTTTCTTCGAACCTTGCGTAAATACATTAGGTTCCCTTAGAAAGACTCCCACGAAGGGCACGGGCCTATATCCCTAGAGTAGAAAATCGGCCGACACAAAATAAACCAAACCAAATCAATTTATTTGCTACTAAAGTTAATGTTTGTTAAAAATGTCATTACAATTATGGATATTACTTCACTGATCTTGTATTAGGGTTATCGTTTTTCCATTAAGCTCATTTTGTATTGCGTCTATAACTTTAATGTAAACATTATCTAGAAGGTCACCAGCAAGTTTAACATATTAGATGGTACATAACCAGGTCGTAATTTGGAAATGATAATACCATTCATTTCATAGGCGTAGAGTTTTCAAAATTATTGGAGGGGCTCAGTCAGCGGCGGAGAGAGGGGGGGGATCCGCCCCCCCCCCTTGAAACTAGAAACTAATTATTTCATGATGGATACAAAAATAGTAATGATTTCTAAGATGAAATTGCCAGGAATCAAGAAAATTTCCGTTTTAGAGAGGTTTCCGCCTTAGCAGGTAAATTTTTAAGGTATTAATTTCGTTATAGTTATGGAATGTTTCCGATTGAAGCAGAATTCTTTTACAGACTATTTCCGTTTAAACAGGTTAAATATTTATGCAGTAAAACGTGTGAAAATCAAGTGTAAAGGGCCGAAAAATGTGTTTGACAGGCTTCTGCAGACTTTAGCAGGTTTGATTGTATGGTAATCCTTTCGTCGGAGCACAAAAAGTTTCCATTTAAGACAAGAATTTGTTATAGACAGACTCCATTTTGGCAGTTTTAATGTACATATAACAAATATATAAAGATGTATGTAAATGCAGCAAAATCCGTGATATCGGAACCTACCTTAATCGGAAAAATGCCGTAGTTCCGTTGAAAAAGTACCGTGCAATTACATCTATTAAGATAAAAACCCATCAAGCGGAATTTTTCGTCTTCAAATTCCGTCTTAGTAGGTTTCATTATATATATATGACATGAAGAAAAATTCTGGATACCCCCTTTTTCTTTTCTGAGAAGAAATCCTATGGCTGCGTCACTTTTTTATGCGTAAAAAAAAATATGCGTGCGTTTGTGTGTTTGGAATATAAATAAAGTTAAAGTAGTTTAAAAAGTTTAAAGTTTTTAAAGTAGTTTTAGGATTTGTATTGGTCCGTTTTTTGTACACCACTAATTTTTAAGAAAAAAAATTCGTGGTAGGTTTCTGCAACAATTGCAAGGAAAATGTACTTCTAGATAAGTTTCCATGAAAATGGTAAAGATTTTTACCATTCAAAAATCATAAAATTATAGTTACAACCAATTACAAGAAACCTCTGAGTTAAAGAATGTAAGAATATATAAGGAATAAGCTTTTAAATTTTCAGCTGATTCCGTGGACATTCGATGCCAAAATAATGTAATTTTTTAAAGGCCATAAAATTTACAGATTTTATGGTACAGCATTAAATTTAAAGTCAATAGCATTTTATCTAATTCTTAAAATTTAAGGAAGCAAATTTAAGTGCAATTTTTCAGCATCAAAGGTGTACTTTCTGATGGGTGAAAACTTAGTTTTGATAGTTATACATGATACGTGAGGTGAATGGAGGTATCTGTTTCTCTGAAAAGTCCCACAAAAAAAATAAATAAAATAATAATAATAATAATGAAACAGCCATATGTTATATTCAGTAAGATATTGAACTCTTTAAGGCTACTGTCTCGTGTAGCCTCAAGCCGTCTACTTTAAATATATGTGAAGATTCGTTTCAAATATTTCATTTGTATTTATATATATATTTAACGATCAGGTTTTCTCTTTCGAAACCGGTTCCGAAAATGTAAGTAACTTCATTAAAGAAAAAAAGAAAAAAAATCCACAGGCAAAATTGGAAAAGTAAAAAAAAAAAAAAAAAAAAAAAAAAAAAAAAAAAAAAAAAGCTGAATATAGACATTGATCTCAGCTATCCAATGAAAAAAATATTTAAAAATGTCGAAATGCAAATGAAATATTTAAAAATAAATAAATAAAATAAATAATCCCACAGATTTAACATTAGTTCGCCAAACGGAATGGTAGCCTTAAGGAACACACACGTACTCGTAAAGTATTCTGTACAACCCTAAAACATTGTTAACCATGACTAGCTACAAAACAATCTGAATAGTGAAAAATTAGAAGGTGAAATAAAATATTTAGGGTAGAGTGCCAGTAATGGACCCCCCTTAAGGAATTTCTTTAAAAAATAATATTTTATTAATAGTTATAATTATTAAATTCCAATTTTTTTCATATTGTATTAATCTTTAAACAATATTTAACTAATCCCATAGTTACATTTCCCAATAGAAATAAAAATTAAATTTTAAATAATAGAAATACGTCAAAACACCCAAAAGCCCAGTAATGGACCGCCTTTGTTCCAGTAATGGGCCACCCTACAAAAAATAACAGATAATTGTTTTTTCAATTGTATTTTGCTTCAGAACTTATTGAAAACATACTAATAAAACAAAATATTGTAACTTAATTTAGAAATTCATTACATTAAAGGATTTATCTTGATAAAACATAAAACAAAATATTTAAATTTAAGTTATGAATTTATTATAATCAAGTATTTATAATGTGGATATAAAGCAAAATTTTAATGATATTATTAAAAGTTTATTACATTAAAGGATTTATATTGTAAAGACTTAAAACAAAATATTTAAATTTAAAGGATTTATAAGATAAAGACAATGTTTTACTGAAATCAAGTTTAGATAAAATAAGGTAAAAATAGTCTTCAATCTTCATTCATATCATTATCTAAATGATGTGTTGTGCAAATATGAAATATAAATAAAAAATCTTCAATTTTATCACCACTTTCCAATATTCCAAACTATTCAATACAGAATTTTAGAATGCATTTAAAATGATAAATGTTTTTGCACTATCCAACCATTTTCAGATAATCATATAGCCTATCAATTTGGCACAGATTGATTCCACAATTTCCCTTAGAGATAACTTATATGGATATATTATCTTCAATGGAACAATCTCACTATTTGCTGAAAAACATCCCATAACAGTGATTTGTCCTTTTTTGTTATTCAGTATTACATAATACACATCTTTAACTGATTTTGGTCCGAAAATTTTCCTTGTTTTAAGAGTACAAAAGAAAACCAGTTTTTTAACTGCATTGAAAATTCTCTCTTATGTAGAATTTGGAAGAAGATATCAGTAATATCCTCTTTCAAATATGATTCTACATTTCTGAACCAACTTAAAACAATTTCTTTTGTAACGGCACATCTAGATTTTGTCAAATGTTGTGCTTGTTTTTTGTACCAGTTTTGGATGCCTTCTTAAAAACAATTATTTATAAAGAAATTGCCTTTATTAAATTCTAGTAGATAAAATTTAAGTATTAAATTTGATTATTTAGCCTTTCAGTTAAATCAAAATATTTTATCTCTACTGAAATTACACTTTTAGTATTGGTTACTTGGGTGGTCCATTTAGTAGAAAATCACAAATTAAGCCTTCCAGTAATGGACCACCCCTTCCAAAATCTTAAAAATAAATAAAATTTTGTAAATGGCCATTGAAATATTAAATTCAATGTTTTATATTACTAACCAAACAAAAATATTTAATTTTTACGAAAAAATTGAAAAGATATAAAACTAGAATCTAGGGAAAAAAAGTGACCGGAAAAAAAGTTATCGGAAAAAAATGACATAAACTACAAAAGAGAAAAAAAAGTGACACGGAAAAAAGTTACCGGAAAAAAGTGACAAGGAAAAAAAGTGACAAGGAATTGATTTTGGGAATTTATTATTCATTTTAGGGATTCATTGGTTAAGTATGAAAGGGGGATCGGGAAGAGGCTCATAATTTAGGTAAATGATTTTTATTTTTATTTATTTATTTATTTATTTTTTAATTTATTTTTTTTTAGCTGAATTAACTGTTCTGGTTCAATTTTTGCATGTACGATCATGATCATACTGAAAAGACGCTTATCTGATTAGTTTTGGGAAGGGACGATTACCCCCCCCCCCCCCCCATCCGCCCTAAATTAGATAAATGGGTTTTCGTGCAGAATTATCCAACGTGTGACAAATTGTAGATATAGGTTCTATCTGATAAATCTTATATATAGTACATAATGCCTGAAGAGATTTGGGAGTTTCAGGGGCGTGCGAAGTTAAAACTGCGCCCGGAGCAAAGTCTGAATTTGGCGCCCCCCACCCAGAACTTTTTCTTGTGACACGCTAAAAGTAATTTTCGTAGTATAAATTTGTGCCCCCTAAATTTCCGTGCGCGACCGCCCACTTCGCTCACCTTATCGCACGGTGCTGGGGAGTTTATAATGGTTAAGCATAGAGGAAGGAAAGGGGGAATAACTTCTCTTAAGGGTGTTCTTAAATCAAAAGGGGTAATTTTGTGACACATGCTTTAATTTATTTTTGTTCGGAAATACATGAAAATAGCAGGTGTTATTATTCAGAAATTCTGTTTTTTAAAAACCCAGTAGATTTTTCATAACAAGCCGTCAAAGTTGACACTTTTGAGCACATTTCCCGACAAAAGCAGAAAAACGGGTAGAAAAGCTGGAGAAAAACGGGCGATTACGTCATCGAAATACCTCAAAACTGGATAGGTAATTTAATTATGATAAAATGGAAAAATAAATTCGATTCGAAATCGCTTCCATAGTCAGGCATTCCAATTTTATATCTTTCTGTTAAAAAATGAATTTGTAAATGTGACAAAACGTTTTACGCTTGTTGAGCGGAGCATTTGAGAACACCCTTAAATTAAATTAATAGCTTTTTACGCAGAATTATCCGATTTGCTTAGCCATTAAATCCTTAAAACTATTCAGGGATTCACTTTAAGGGTGTATTCGAAAAAACGCTTTCCCACCTTCACCAGCTCGAAATTTTCCGATACAATTTCAGACAGAGTTTTAAAAGTAGAAACATGAAACTTGCTGAGGTGATTTTTGAAGGGGCGTATGAGGTGCCGTGTGATGTCTTTTTACGGTCAATTCATTAGAATTTTATTTTTAAACAATTACCTTCTCAGTATGACCTTTTTTTTAGTTCACCGATCGCCCGCTTCGGAAAAATCGGTTCAAATTGCCGTTTTTGATTGCTTTTTTGCAATACTTTCTGCATTTATCAAAGAATTGACAATCACGGCACCTTGTGTACTTTCTAAATACGACAATTTGCAAGTTTAATGCATATGACATCAAAGTGTTTTTAAAAATAAATCGGAAAATAAGCAGTTTGAATCGAAATACACCCTTAACAGAAAGAACCACTTGTATATCCAAAATTTGAAATACGCCGGGTAGTTGTGAAAAAAAAAAATAAGGAGGGGGGTCAATCGCCCGCTCCCCCTTTTTAGTTAGAAAAAAAACCCTACAATTAATCAGGGGTAAGCTTTATTATAATGAATCTACATCCAAAATTTGAATCAAATCGGATAATTCTGCGTAAAAAGCCATTTATTTAATTTAAGCTGTGTTATCCCCTGTTCCCCCTCTATATATAGCCATTAAACCCTTAAAACTATTCAGGGATTAGCTTTATGAGAAAGAACTTATATCCAAAATTTGAAATATATCGCATAAGTGCGCATAAAAACCGATTTATCTAGTTTGAAAAATGATGATTGCTCATCCCCCCTTTATAATCAGCAAAAGAATCCCATAACTAATCAGATATGCGTATTATCATAATGAACCTATGTCCAAAATTTCAAGCAAATTGGATAATTCTGCGTAAAAAGCTATTAGTTTAATTTAAGAGAGTTTATCCCCCGTTCCCCCTCTATACTAAACCATTAAATTCCCAAAACTCTTCAGGCCTTAATAATACATATAAGCCTATCAAAAAGAACCTATATGCAAATTTGACAAATATTAGATAATTATGCATAAAAATCCATTTATCTAATTTAGGGCGGATGGGGGGGGGGTAATCGTCCCTTCCAAAACTAATCAGGCAAGCGTCTTTTCAGTATGAACGTATATCCAAAAATTGAACCAAAACAGTTAATTCAGCATGAAAAACCCATTAACCTAAATTAAGAGCCTCCCCCCAAACCCCTTTCATACTTAACTAATGAACCCCCCCCCCCCAAAATCAATAATAAATCCGCAATTTCAATTCCTTGTCACTTTTTTTCCGGTAACTTT
Source organism: Maratus speculifer (assembly GCA_964019185.1). NCBI lineage: Eukaryota > Metazoa > Arthropoda > Arachnida > Araneae > Salticidae > Maratus > Maratus speculifer. The sequence goes on along the minus strand of OZ025295.1, from coordinate 322,024,322 downwards.
TTTTGTCACTTTTTCCGGTAACTTTTTTCCGCTTTTGTAATTTATTTCACTTTTTTCCGATAACTTTTTTTTTTTTTTCCGTTTACCATAAAACTAAGTAAGTAAAGTCAGCTCTTAGCATGTTCATTAAGATTTTCAATGAAAAACAGCGAAACCGTGAAACGTTATTTTCTACTTCCTAATTGTTTTCATGAAAAGTGTAAGAAATCAATCCAGTTTATAAAGCATGCAAGGTGGAGTTCAGAAAAAAATAATATAAGCTTAACTATTATTTTTTTTTTTTATAAACTAAAAATTGCGAGGTGGCCCATTACTGGCACATCTACCCTACATACCGGATAATTTAAAATAGATATAATGGAAACTCCTGTACCACTGATGCTAGAAGTATATTTCTTCTAATCACAAAAGTATACAAACTGTGAATAGATTTTAGATAAGGCATTTTTTTTTCAAAATGCCATATATATATATATGTATATATATAAATAAATAAATAAATATATATATATATATATATATATATATATATATATATATATATATATATATATATATATATATGTGTGTGTATATATATATATATATATAGCACACCACTCTCATCCTTAAATTTGTATTTCCAAGAAAATTTTTTCCAGAGTCAAAGAAGGATATTAAAATAAATCTTGTTCTTTGACAAAAAATGATCTAATCAGGATATTTTGAATTCTATGAAATTTCAAATTTTTCAGATACTAAAAATCCCGTCTTGCCATTTTTAGTTCAGGAAATCTCGGAAATAACACAACTGGTAATATTTTACCGTAAAAAAATGGGAATCCTTTGAACTATTTGGAAAATAGTTGTTGTCCTCAGTAGAGAACTGGGAAATCTGAAGTATATCTGAATCTTTTTTTGGGGGGGGGGGGGGGCGGGGGGGGGTGAATTCCGCAACTTATTTTATTTTATTCGTTTTTTGATTAGTCCATATTTAATGTCCGAAAATGGAATACTTCTGATGACACTATTACAAAAAAGTAATAAAAACTTTAAAATAATAATTTGAAAACTAATAGTGACAAAGATTTCAGACAAATTTCATTTAAAAGTGCATTTTTTTTCCAATGCAACGGTATAAAAATATTAAATGTGCAATATTTAGTTTAGTAGTTAGAAATATAAGTTAGGCCCGGCCCGATACTCCAGGAAAAAAAATAAGGCCCGAACCCAGCCCGGCATAAAAAGATTAATGACTAGACCCGGCCCGGCCCGAATGTCAGTAATGGAAATCGATCTGCGAGACTGGGCAGATTTCTAATGTGAACATCGAAACGATAATAATTAATCAAATTTCAGATTAATAAGATTTTTAAAAAATGTTCAGGCTTAGGAGATGAGTGTGTGTGTGTGTGTGTGTGTGGGGGGGGGAGGCCCTGACTTTACCAGGTTGCGGTCAATGAAAGGAAACTGGCCTGAATTCGAATTTCGGGCCCGACCCAGGCCTGTTCAAACTTTTAATCAGATAACTCAGATAACTTAAGGTAACGTAAAAATAAATTCTCTAAAATAAAAAGTAGGAACATTTGAATAATTACTATTTATTAGAACTACTTGTTCCTTGGGAATCATCCATTACTGCAAGAAACTGCTGAGTATCTTTAGATAACTTTAATAGTTGTTTCTCCATCTGCACTTTGCATTTATATACAAAGTTTATACTTTAAATTCTCATCCGCATTCGTTGCCTTCAGACACTACTTCAGACCAAAGCAAAACATTGATCACACATCCACTGAATCACATCAACACAATCAATCACAAAACACAACATCCACTTGAAAAAAAAAAAGAAACCTCTATACTCCCCCATGCCTCTCATGTTCTTTGAAGCTCCTACATTAGGACCTTTATAAGGCCGGAAGGCCCATTCTTTGTATGTATGGGGAAAGGCAAGCATCTTATCTATGGTTTTGTAATTTGATCGTGTTGGACTCGTCGTCTACGTTTTTAACGTAACGACGTGTTAATTTATTGCCCCCTATGCAGGACGTCAGATTTAGAAAAAGGTACTTTTCCTAGAAACTATGCTCACTGTCCAAAGAAGAAAGAAAGGAAAAAAAAATTCCTGGGAGACTTAAGAGTGCCCTACACTATGGTAAAAGTTTTCTTGGGTTGTTTCAGCCGTTTATAAAGAATAAAAATAAACAACGAATTTAGGGAAAGAAAATTTTCTCTGAAAAAAAATATACTCAGAAAAATTCTATAAATTATTATAAATTCCAAAAATTGTGAATTTTTCTGAATTGGTTGAAGCCAAAAAATACAGTCCATTTGAAAAAAATTATTGGAGGGGCCCGAGCCCCACACTGTCAGAAAAATTCGTCAATATACACTAAGTTATCGTTATTTTTTCACAAATAATTTCTGTTCTCCCAGAAAACGTATTTGTTCTGTGAGTTCATTCCGAGCTTCGAAAAATGAGGAAAAGTTTCCGTTTATATCCAGCACGCATGCGCATTGGGTCTGTTAGTAATAAGTTCGAATTTATTTTTAAAATGAAAAACAAAAATATTCTATTGATTAAAATGTCTAATTTAGTTTTAAAAGACAAAAATGTTTTCGAATTTAAAAATAAATAACAATTACTTTCTTTATTCGTTCAAAAATTCTCACAAATAGAACATCCATGTTTTTTCTCTAACATTCTATGTAATATATTTAAAATTCACATTTTTATACTATATTAATACTAAACGTAAAAAAAAACCCAGCCACAGTTTCATTAAAGATGAAATCTTTCCGAGATTAACTGCATAATTAAAATCTTTTTAACGAAATACACCAACCCACACCATATGAAATGAAGGGTTCTATTTTAACGCACAATCATCATGAGCAGCTGTAGCGCCGTGGATTAGCGTTGGTCTGGTAATCCTGGGGTCCTTGGTTCGATCCCCGCCTCTTCCGCATTGATTTTTTCCAAACTTTTTTCAAGTGACGGATATTTTTCCTCTTTTGACAGAGAAAAAAATAAACAGAATATCGTCAATATACAGACAATTTCTGGCAGCAGTGCTGCCAGTGCATTTTCTGTGAAAAGACGGAAGTTTTTTTGAGAGTGCATGGGCCCATACAATTCTACGCCTATGATTCATTTCCAACGGTGTGAAAAGGTATGTTGCATGAGTAAAAATATTGTGCTATTTGCACATCAGTCTTTTGTATTGCTGTTGTTGTTACAAATCCTCCTATACTAAATTGTTAAGGTTTTACTGGTTTTGTTTTACTGGGAATAGCTGGAATCTGAAGCGTAATTTTTTTCCCAAGCACCTTCGTCGTTCCAAGCCCAAGCTCGCACTCTGATTGGTTGTTGCTCTCGGCACTGTTTTCATGTAACTTGGCGATAATCATACTTGGCGTAGCGATAGATGCTTCGGTCGAGGAGTTTGATTTCCTTCCGAACCGAGTACAAAGTAACTTTTCTCTTGCAGCATTGCATTGGATGGAACGTGTCTTACTGAAAGCTGTACTCTTTAAAAGTTTTTACACACAACTTTTTACTTTGTACTCGGTTCGGAAGGAAATCAAACTCGACGGAAGCATCTATCGCTACGGCAAGTATGATTATCGCCAAGTTACGTGAAAACAGTGCCGAGAGCAACAACCAATCAGAGTACTAGCTTGTGCTTGGAACGACGAAGGTGCTTGGGAAAAAAATTTCGCGAATCTGAAGATGATCATTACTACTCACACTCACGCCAGTTTGTTCTGAATTATATAAACATATGTATTTTAATTATAAGAGATATCTATCAGCCTCATATAGCAATAGCTCTTCAGCAGTTAACATGTTAATTTGACATTTTTCTAGATCTCTTTTCAACCTTAATACACTTACAAGTTGTTAATTTTACACTTTTGATTTGAAATATTTACGCTTGTAGAATTTTCATTTACCCCCTCATAAAAAAAGAGCTCCGGACTATTTCTTTGTTTTCCCCAACATTTACTGTTATTTAAGGGTGTATTCGAAAAAACGCTTTTCCACCTTCAACAGCTCGAAATTTTCCGATACAATTTCAGGCACATTTTTAAAAGTTGAAATATGAAACTTGCTGAGAGGATTCTTGAAGGGACGTATGAGGTGCCGTGTGATGTCTTTTTACGCTCAATTCATTAGAATTTTAGTTATAAACAATTACCTTATCAGTATGACCCTTTTTTTCGTTCCCAAATCTCCCGCTTGGAAAAAATCGGTTCGAAATGCCGTTTTTGATTGCTTTTTTTGCAATATTTTTTGCATTTATCAAAGAATCGACAATCACGGCACCTTGTGTACTTTCCAAATAAGAGATTTTGAAAGTTTGGTGTATTTGAGAGCAAAAATGAATTTAAAAATAAATCGGAAAATAAGCAGTTTGAATCGAAATGTACCCTTAAGTTACTCATAAGTCAGTTCTGTATTCCCACAACTTGTATTATTAACTGCAACTCATTTTTTTTGTTTTTATGATATTGGTTTATATTTTTACAAGTGAAGGGGTCTATTTTATCTTTCTTCTTGTATTGCATAAACATATTTTACTAATGAACCTCATTATCTTGTCAGCGTATTTTTTAAGTGCACTGTTATTTTTTATTATTTTTAAGTTACTTTTAATCGCAAAAAAAATTTATTTAAATTGAGATAGTTTTTAAGTTTTGAAAACATTTTTAACCAGTGTCCTGGTCAAAATCGATTTTGACCGATTAAAATTACAACCCTGATGATTGCTAATCTCGTATTATAAATAGCTTACAATATTTAAAGTAATTTCCCGCCTACGTATTGAGTTTCTTTAACTTATTTCATAGATGCAAAGATAAATTAAATATAGCCGGGAGGCGGCAGCACAGACAATTACATCATCGAGTTCACGACTGAAAGTCAAGAATAAGTTAAAAATCATTCTCATATTAAAACGCAATCGGTATGACAATTCCTATCTTCGTGAAAATCACCTGAAAACCCTTTTTAGTGCTTGACTTTTAGGTTTACCATTGTGTTTTCTTGCGCCTTAAGGTATAAAAACATGAAAGAATGGGAGCGGGAAAACACAATGACAAACCTACAAATGAACCGCTAAAATCGGGTTTTCAGGTATTTTCTACCAATAGAGGACTTGGCTAACCAATTCCATTTTAACATGCAAATCGAGTTTTATCTAATTTTTAAATTCCAACCGTTAACTGGATGAGGTGACTGCCTCTATTCCCGTCTCCAGTCCAATATATTCATGTCCAAAAATTAAAGGCAAGTGACCGGACGCTATCGATTTCATTAATCGAATACCTACAGAAATTCTCGACGAATCGTTATTGAACTTCTATGATGCATCAAATATGTTTAATTTCATATTTCTCAGTGAAGCTTTATATTCCATGCAATACAGACCGTATACCTATCAAAATTCATGGTAATTCTGGAAAAAAGTTTACTTCATGTTTTTTGCATAGCTGAATTTGAATTTTCAACCTCCCACTGAAATTCCCCCCGGAAAACCCCTGAAATTTTGGTAAAATGTCTTAAAATCTTTTTTTTTTTTTTTTTTTTTTTTTTTTTTGCAATTCCTTTTATTATCATTTTAGGTAAAAAGGTATCTAAAAATTTAAAAAATAGACAAAATTTGCAACAAATAAGATGCATGAGATTATGATGTAGGATGAACGGGGAGGTGAGGGGGGGGGACACCCTGCCTCTCAACATGCGCCGCGATGCTGCGTGTACTACATTACGCACTTCCACTTATAACCACTCGCATTGTTTATGTTCGATCTCCCATCTCCCTTCAAAACTTTGCCTATAAGGAAGGTTTACTTTATGTTTTTTGGGTATTTGAATCCGAATTTTTAACCTCCCATCCAAAATTCACCCCTCCCCAACCAAACTTCGGTAAAATGACCCTCCAAATAGTTTTTAAAAAATTATTATTGTTTTAGGTGAAAAATATCTATAAATTCAAAAAGTAGACAAAATTTGAAACAAATAAGATATATATAAGAAATTACTTTATGTTTTTTGGGTAGCTGAACCCAAATTTTTAACTTCTCATCCAAAATTCAGCCTCCCCCCTCCTCCCAAACTTTGGTAAAACGACCCGCAAAATAGGTTTTAAAAAATTATCATTGCTTTAGATGAAAAATATCTATAAATTCAAAAAGTAGACAAAATTTGAAACAAATAAGATATATATAAGGAATTATGCAAAAACTTACTGATCGGAATAAGAAATCTAGAAATAGATCACTTACTTAAAAAGAGAAAATAATTCAGATAAGTAAACTTGCAAAATATTCATATTTTCACATCATGAGTAAATTTTATTAAATATTTCAGAGAAAATTTTATTAAGGGGACAAGGGACCTTTGAAATCCTTTTTTTTATATTTTTAAAATTGCACTTTAAATATTATTCAAAGGGTATATTATGTGCACTATAGAATATATTTATCACAAATAATGTAAAAAAAAAAAAAAAAAAAAAAAAAAAAAAAAAAAAACTAGAAAAAATGGGGAAATTTTTGTAATATTTTTGATTTAACGGGAGTTTTTCAAAATGTCCCATGCGCATTCCATATCAATAAAAGTCTCCAATAATATTTATACAAGTTTGATTTATATATATAAATAAAACTGTGCATTGAATTTTATATATCTGAATATAAAGGTAAGAAAAAAAAAATATTTTCTCAATTTTTCTGAAATTTTGAGCATTTTTGAACCTATTTTTACAATTAACTACCTATAACTTTTACAATTATTTTTATTTTCAAAAAAACCATGCACAGATTTATGACATATATTGTGAGAAATAACTATAAAAAATTTCAAAGCATTCAGAGAAAAAATAATGCGCATGGAGCATTTTGAAAATTTTTCGTTAAATCTAAAATACTACAAAAATTTCCCTATTTTTTTCAAAAAAAAGTTTTTTTTTTTACATTTTTTGTGATAAATATATGATATAATGCAATAATGTACCCTTAAATAATATTTAAAGTGCAATTCTAAAAATATAAAAAAAAATGATTTCAAAGGTCCCCCTTGTCCCCTTAAATGGTTCATAATGTAATAAATAAATAGATTATGAATGAATATATATACGAATTTGAATATAAACTGGGGTACCTCATTAAGATTACTCGTTAGCCTTTGAACTTTTTTTTTTAAATTTAAGTATTTTAAGGTGCATTTTTTGCACCAATAATAAATGATTCAATAAAGTAAAATTATTGTATCAAGAAATTGATTGATTTCCTTGTCAGTATTTGAAAAAAAAGTAACTGTAAAATGCATCTTCTCGTACAATTTTGAATATTTTGAGTAGATTTATTTATTTTTTTAACTATTCGTAGAAGTGTGCTTATAACTTTAAGTATGGGATTTATTATAAGTTAATTAGCTTAGGAGAAATTAAATAAAATATGCAAATACATGAAAATTACTGTAAAAACTGAATTTATTTTACATTTTTATGTCATAAGAAAAAAATTATTTAATTGCAAAAACGATACTTAGTTTTATCAAATAAATAAAAAAAACAAATAAGAAAATAGAATTAATTGAAAAATATACATAAAAATTTTATCACTATGAACTTTGAACATGCTTATTCGTCGAAAAAAACATAAACTGAGAAAAATGACATTTAAGTGATATTGATTGCGTCATTTAAATTGACAGCGATTTAATAAAATCGCTTTAAATTCTATTTATATACTGGGATCTTTCGACATTTCAGTAGAATGTACTGATTGTGGTCACGTGACAGTGACCACAATCACGTGACCACTATCTTTTAGTGACCATTATTAAAAATAGCGGTCAATCACGTGACCACTATTTTTTAGTCTCGCAGGACGAAATTCGTTTCAAAACGCTCACTTTAACTGTATTTTTTGGAAGATCTTTTGAGTTTATCAAAAGAAAAAACATCTTTCGATTACATAATTTCTGAATAAAAACACCTACCGATTTCATGCGTTTTTGAACAAATTTGAATTAAAAATTGTGTCAGAAAAAAGACCCTTTGAATTTGAGAACTGTCTTAACGATATGAATTTTAATTATTTACTCCCTACATTTAAAAGGAATATTTTCACGCATAAAATATATAATATGAAATTTAAAACGTTAATTGTTTTACTTAAAAGACGATTAAAAATAATCAAAGAAGTTAATAGTTAATTTTATTTAAAATATCTTAGTACTTTCATCTCTTAATCAGGCTCTTCATCAGAGAATATTTTTATAACTAACTTTTGTATATGATGAACAGCCTGAATTAAGACTTTAAAGTACTAAGATATTTTAAATAAAATTAACTATCAACATCTCTTTTTTATTATTTTAATCGCCTTTTAAAGTAGTATTCCAATTTAGTATTATTTATTTTCTAATCTATTTTTGCTCTCAAACGACTCAAACTGGCAAATTCTTTTATTTAGAAATTACATAATGTGCCGTGTTTGTCGATTTTTTAATAAGTGAGGAAAATATTGCAGGAAAAAGCTGCTAAAGTTGACGTTTTGAACCAAATTTTCCGAAGCGAGTGATCTGAAATCGAAAAAAAATATCATATTGAGAAAACAGTTGTTTATAAATCAAATTCTATTTATTTGAGCGAAAAAGAAAATCACACGGCCTTTTATACATATCTTCAAAAATCAGCTCAGCAAGTTTCATGTTATGTACTTTTAAAAATGACTCTGAAAATGTCTCAGGAAATTTCGAGATGTTGAGGGTGAAAAAATATTTTTTCGAATACACCCTTAACCTTTTCAAGTCTGGTGATCATAAATAGTACATATCTTTTAATAGAGGATTATTTTGTTTTAACAATATTTTTGTTACTATTTACATGTAGTAATGTTAGTATGCATTTATGTTTAGGCATTTAGTAATAATAATAATAATTATTATTATTATTTGCTTAGTTCTCTTTGTGCAGTTTGCGATTCTTTTATTTAAACATATATTTCACATTTTGAATAAAGGTTGCTTTCCTGAAAGAAAAAAAATATATAAAGTGATAAAGTGATAAAGTGTAAAAAGTATTAAAAAGTTCTAATATAGTTTAAATCCCTTACTATAATACAATATTTTCTAAAAATCTCGAAAATCTCTTCTTTAACCTATTGTCATATGAATATGAATTGAATAGTATTCAAAACAACAACATTCGTTTATGTTTCAGACTATGAAATATTTTATAATGACTAATTAATATATTTAAATAGCTAGTGTTAATGTTACTAACGTAAAAATATTTTCTTTTCTAAAAATTGAAAATAAAATTCGGACCCGAAAGGGTTATGTAAAAATGAAAGCTTTAAAGTTCATATTATAAATTTTGTGTTTAAAATAAGGTGAAATTTGCGTTCCATCATATGTTTTTATTTTTCAAACATATTGCTCAGTTTTTTCATGCAAAAAATCATTTTATGACTACAATGACGTCAGTGGCTCCAACTTTTGAAGAATATTGGGTGGGCTCAACCAATTTAGGGTAAAATGGCATGAGCTTTTTGTGTTCTTTGAATATAAAGATAGATCAGAAATTTCCGATAGTAAAGTTAGATTTTTTTTTTTTTTTTTTTTTTTTTTTTTTTTTTTTTAAAGTGGAATATAAAATTGTGATTTTATTAAATTATGTTCTCATGTGAGGTCTTCATTTTATGGACTAATATTTAATACTCTAATATGAAATGACAACAAACTAAATCTTCAGCGGCTACAGCCTAGCATTAGTATTTCTGTATGCATTTATGTGCTAATTTAGGCTGTAAAAAAGTTAGACTATAACACATAAAAAAGACGAATCTAAATATATTCACAGAGAATTTCTTTGCGAACCACATCTGTACATCGTAACCATTTATTACCATCTCTATCATATAGACACGGTTATGATTTAACTGGATTATGAGAGTTAAATTCAGTGGGTTGGGTTAGGATCCTGTATACGTGTTACTGCTATCCTTACTGTGTTTTCAAACAAAATGACTTTCAATGGAAGAATTATTTTTCTAGCTATTAAAAAATAAACAAGTAACAGAATAGAATAATGAAAATCAGGTGGGCTAAGAGCAAATTATTGGGTGGGCTCTAGCCCCATGGGACCATATGCGTTGGCGCCACTGAACGACGTCCATTTAGAAATTCTGTGGCGGAAGTCGTTCGGCAATCCGCCACGTTCTAAGGAAGTTGGGAGGATGGAGAGGACTGCTCTTCAGCTTCGATCCGCGCGGGGGTCGTTCGCTCAAGGACACCTGACCGAAAACATGCGCGGACCTGGATGTCTGGGAGGGCAAGGGCGAAAAATCAAGGATGCAGTGTCTTCTGCCGCCAGACGTAAAGGGAAGATGCGGATAAAAAGGGGTCAGTGGGGTTCAGAGGAGGAGAGGGGCAAAGTTCTGAGGAGAAATAGAGTGAGAAGCTTTCGTACTTTTCATATTTCTCATTAGAAAATTAAAAATTTTAATTTCTTTTAATGTAGTTATACTCTTTTTAAATGATGTTTCTTTGTGATTTGTTTTTCAATATATTTTCGAAATGCATTCTTAACTTTATACCTTAAGGGGCTGCTTCAGTCCAGGGGAAAAGGGCAGCTCGCTAATGATAATCCTGTGAATTATAAAGATATCTCGTTTGCATTTTAATATTTTTAGATGAATTTTTTTCTTGCATTGTATAGCTGAGATTGATCTGTACGACAGCCTTTTTTTTATTTTTACTTTTTTAGTTTTGTTTAGAGATATTGTTAATGAGGATACTTTCACTTTCGTAACCAATTTCGAATGCGAAAAAATCCTCATGAAAAAAAAAAGTCTGAAATCAAAATGGAAAAAGTTAAAAACGGTTTTTTAAATCCGTTAGATTTTTAAATCACAAGATTTTAAAAACTTCACCTTTTATATAAACATTTTAATTAATAATGTATATTATTTGAGAGAGGTATTAGAAAAAATTAAAAACAACTAATATTGATGGGTTTCGACTCTAATCTAATAAGAACTATAATCATAATAAAAATACAAATCGTCTAATGGTTAATACAAATGGCGCGAGGCAATGAGATGTAAACAAAAAACTATCCGCTCTATTGTAAAAAAAAAAAGAATTAAAATTACACCATGATCTAAAATTATTTTCCAACTTGGTTCATCCCATTCATGCTTTCACGAGGAATTTATTCATTAACTCTAACCATAACATAGGAATAATAAAAGAAACAGTATTGCTGCAAACAAAACTTTTACATTAAACTTTTAAAAACAAAATTAAACTTTTAATAAATTTCAATGGACTTACGGCAATTTGATACAAAACATAATTTGCTTTCATTAAATAGAATTTTTATCCCCCCATCTAAATATTAAGATATTTACCATGTGAGCTTTTCCTTTAACTGTGGTTTTATTTTCACACCTAATAAAGTCTGTAACACTTAGTGACAGATTTGTTCAACACCCCGCAGAAAGAAAGGTAAATGTAATTTATACGCCAAGCACATGTACGGAGATAGATAGTAAAATTCTTCAAATAAATAATTGCATTGTATACGCTCAAACACAACGAGGTTGGACGATAACAATGTTTCCCTCTCACACGCGTTTTAATTCAAAATGCCTTGCTATCAGTCCGCAATGTAAGTGGAAATCTTATCTGCCTTGTAATACAACACAATTGATGCAGAAAGGTGAAACTAATCCTAACTTGAAATGACTTTAAAATGCTCTTTTCTTTATTTATCTTTTCTATTTTATATTTTATCAAAAGCAGATTTGAAAGAGTACATTTTTTATGAAAACATTAACGAGAAGAAAAAATGTATTTGTGCGATTTTCTGACACATTGGAACCAGCAGGATTCAAAAGGCGGAACACCCGTTTTGAAAGTGGAGACGTTACCATTGCACCACTAATTTTCGATGATATCGTCGCAACATGTATGCCATTAAATTTTGTCACATTTCTGTGGTGATTTTCTCTGTTGAATCGGTGGAAAAAGATTTCGAAATGGTTTTAAAAGGGATTCATTACTTAATCCGCCAATCAAAGTTTTGCGAAAATCTATACAGTTCCCAGCGTTCTCCTATTCACCCGCTGACAACTCAGTCGAAAATGTCGTTTGACATTTATCATATATTTACTCACAAACACATACACACGCAAATCATAGCTGCAAAATACTTATGCATTCGGAATGACAAAAAGGATTTTTCATCTGCCTTATTTTACTGAAACCATTTATTTAATAAGATTATTTAAAAGTGTCACACATTCTAGAACTAAATCTGTGAATATACAGTCGATGAAGGATAAGGGCCTGCAATGTCCAACTCTGTTAACCTGCAGTGTCCAACTCTGTTAACTTGACCCTGGGCAGCCCTAAGGTATAGTACAGAGACGCTGTCCAACGTGGCGACCGCGGGCACCATCGTGCCATTTGGAAATTTTCTTAACGTCTTTTTGAAAATATTTACAAGCATTTTTTAAAAACAAAATTCCATTTCAAAGATGTTTTCTTTAAAATAGTTTATATTTGCATGAAAAGTAATTCAAAACCTCTCAAAGCACATTTTCAAGCATTAAAAGGCAAAAATATACTATTATTGAGTTTCTCTATTGGTTTGCAACTATACCTTCTAAAATTTTGCATTATGATGGAAACTGGTACTATTTTTTTTATACATAAGACGTAATTTTAGAATAATAAGCTTCCCCCCCCTCCTCCCCCCCCCAAAAAAAAAAATCTGGCTTATTTCCATGCGAAATTTTTTTAGATAATCTTCTCGCAAAAAAATGTATGACTCAAATTTATACAATTTATACTTTTGTGATTTTATTTTTATTTATTTTAATTATTATTATTTTAAATGGAGAATTTCTGAACATCTGTAGTCTGATATCTTTCATTGTGAAATAATGCATTTGCATATACAAAGATCTGTGTATATCGCTAGTAACACTATTAGATAATTTTTTTGCTTCTTTTAAAACTTATATGTAATATGGACTCTTTTTGTTTTTAAAAAGTTTTAGTGCCCTTTGCCTACTAAAAGGTTTGAAAGGCCTATTGTGCAGCATAAGTCCAGGTCAGGTGGTCGGCCTAACACATGACCCTCAGGGTTTATTTCCCCAGTGAAATTAGTCTGCTCACAAAGGGTTCCATCAAACACCTTGTACAAAGTCTTAATTTGGCACTGTGCCAAGCGTGCTTCGAAGGGAAGTCGCAAAGTTGCACCACAGCCTCGGTTCGTGCTTTTTTACTTGATATGTTTTATATTCCCTAATAACCAAGAATCAATTCTGAAAATCATTATCAACAATCCTTGGTTGATTCCACGTTGACAAAATCTTCGAACACCCCTCAACTTCCATACTGAGCGCCCATAAGGCTAAAGTTTATGTGCAAGGGAAAAATGCGATTTTCATTAAGACCTTTTGAACGATAACCGTACACAATATACATTATTTTTTCAAGTAAATCAATTAGTATCCCTAATTTTTTTCTCAAATTATCTGTGAGTAGTTAATAATCTATTTATCTATCTGTATGTGGATGAAGAACCTTAACTCTTCCAAGTTTAAAAATACCATTTTCCATAATTTTCGAATATATATATATATATATATATATATACACTATTGGTAGGAGGGGGGGGGGGCATGAAATCAACGATTAAATATACATCAAATTTGACTCAGTAAAAGGAAAAAAAAGATTAAAGTAAAAAGAAAGGTCCCCAGTCAAACTGAGGGCATTGACTCATACTCTATTCACATTAATTGTATATTACACTCGTTTCGTGCCCTTTTATATTATCATGTTTTTAAAAATTATTAAAAAAAGGATACTTATAATTTATCATGTAGAAGTAGATTATCTAACGGTTCATTTTATTTCTATTATCGTTTAAATCATCTATCAATAATATCTAAACAATCACACACTTTTTTTTTAACTCCAAAAATAAATCTAGAAAACCTTTAATTATTTTTTAAAGAAACAATTTAGGTTAAAATAACAGTACACAATTTTTTCTGGTCTTATTTTTACTTTAACATTGCACAAAACAATTCCCTCCACATAAATGTATTCCTGCCAACAATTAAAAAAAAAAATTTAGCATTTTTGATGGATTTCAAAACTTTACGAACCAGGCATACAGTCATAAAAACACATTTCGAATGTCAAAAAATCAAATGATCTTGATGTATTTAAAAAAACAAACAAACGCTTGTTTTAAAATCAGAAAAGGTGAACAATAACGCGAAATTAACAGCTTGAGTAGTTTTGGAGGGCATCGTGCGAGAATTAAGCTATGCGCAATAAACGTTCTCGCCCTCGTTTCTAGATAACTAAAAAAAGGCACGGAATTCGGAAAGTCGTTAATTTTATAACCACTCTAAATATATTCTTGTCTTTCGAAATAAGATTGCTCTGATGCACTTAATATACAGGATGTATAAAAAATGTTGAAACACGATTTATTATACCTGTTGGAAATTGAGTCAGCCAGTTTTCATAATATTTTGACCCTCCCTTCACAATTCTGTAAATCTTTTGATAAAAATAATATCATATGCATTGAATACATATATAAAGTTTCAATACTTTGTAAAAATGTAAAAAATAAATCTACTGTTTTTACTGTTATTTTTTATATAAGAAAATAAATTATCATAATCATAATTATCACAATCAGACAAGGAACAGCCAGAACATCAGGTCATTATACATTTCATTTTGATTACTTTAATATTGCTTACAAATAAATTGTGGGCGATTTGAATTTTTTTAAATAAATATAAAATGGTTTGCTAACTATTTTCCTATGAAAAAAATGCATTGATGTTATTTTGTCTCCATTTTCCCCGACGTATCAAAGTGTCCCATGAGGTGTATCAATCTGCCCCGGGGATGGGGCACATTGATACAAATGACTTTATTTATATATTTATTTTTTAATTACATACAAAAATAATATATAAAACAACGATTGTACATTTTTGTAACGCACTACACAAGTTTTGCTGACACCACATGGAAAAATAACTTGAAACTTCTGCTTTCTGGACGCCAAAAAAAAAAAAAAAATCTTAGAAAAAAGCTGTATCAATGTGCCCCATTCCCCCTATGTTTTTTTATACCATTGAAAAGTAGAACAAATTTTAATAAATCTGCCATTATTGGAATATCTAAACTACTAAAGGAATAGACTCCGAGAGAAAAAACAGGGTCAATGTTCCGCAGTAGTATATTTGAAATTGTTATTTTAAAGTGTTAATGAGGCTTATTTTATTTTTCATCTTGTGATTTTTTCCTGGTGGCTAAAATAAATATGGAATATCTATTTTCATTATTTTTTGCATAATTTAACCGTTTCCAATCCTTTGACGAGTGCAAATAGGTAACGGTTGCCGATATCGCTGCTTCAGAACTCAGATTTCGCTACCACTAATTCAAAATAAATAAATTAACAATATTTTGCATAGTATATGTTTACATTTCATTATCAACCTAAACTAACCAGCATTATTTTTATTTAACCAATTAATGCGTAATTAATCCACTAATCCTTTTTATTATTATGACGAGAGAAATAATAACAAATTCTAAGGGGGCAGTTTTTCTGGACACTTTTTAATTACCAGTCTGAAAAAAAAAGGTGAAAAAATATTATGGTGCTAAATGATTATAGGCCTAAAATATTCTGGTGCTGCAAGGTTTTAAAATAATATATTTTATGCACTGAGAGTATGTGTATAGTTTTTTTGCCTTGTTCTCCTTTTTTTTGTGCTTGGGTTAATTTTTTTAAAATTCTATTTTAGGTAAACAGTTGAAACTTTTTAAAATTGTGTAATTAACTCTTTTCTTTAAAAAATATCTATCATTATAGGTCTGAGAGAAAAATATTTTTTAAATTATGAAAAAGAGGTACACTTAAAGATTTTAGAATTTTCAAAGTTTTTTAATAAAATAGTTTGTGCTCTTAATGTGCCCTTAAAATTTTAGATGCAATTTATTGTGTCAGTTTTTCACGAAAGCGTTAATTGATATTCCACTTTATAAATTGTGAAAAGTCCTTTTCATGTGCATATTTTTAGCAATTTCCCTTATTATTTATTCCCTTGTTTTTATTTATTGATTAATTTTATTTTTATACTAGCAAGCTAAGCCCGCTGCGCTGGTCTATTTTTGAAAACAAAACATGAATCAAACAAAATATTGAATATGATTGTGTTTTTTAAAGCAGCTTCACCTCGAATGCTCTTTCACATTTCTGAAAATCATACAAAACGCCATTGTATTTAAAGATAGAAAACCAACGATTATAAATGCACCAAAAATGCATTAAAAGTTAGCAAACAGCTGTTTCGAATCTACTGTCGAGATTTTTTATCAGTGCAAAACTCAGCGAGCTAGAAAAAACAAAACTGAGCCAAAAATAAAAACAACAACAATGGAATCAAGGCCCGTTGACGCCAAAATATATTAAAATAATAATAAAATATTATGTTGTTGTATCAGCTTATGCATTCGATAAAATTCGGACTTTTAAGAAAAAAATATTTCAGTTGACTATTTATTGTAGAGTTTGATAAATAAATGAGGCAATTATGAAAAGAGCAATTTAAATATTGTCTCTTCACCATACTTCTAAAATAGCGAGCATTATGATCGCAGAGATTGACCATTGAATTTAAACAATTTTCAAGTGATTCATTTTCATTTGATAGTTTTTGAACTCTAAACCTCTCAACTTGAGAATATGGGTATCTGTAGAAACATTAATACATCCTCTATCAATATTATATTTCGCAACGTACATCTGCTTTTGACAAATCTGTTAGTGTTCCGTTTTTGGAATGCAGTAGAATAAATAAAGTTAAATAAAGTTTTCCTTAGAAAAATAAAGTGAATGTTTTTTTAATGTGTGAAATTCATTTTTTGATACAGATGTCATATACGCATTACGTTGGCGTGATTGAAAGAAAATGAACATTTTATGCCTATTATGGTAATCCAACTTTGTTTTTAATTTATTAATGAACTATTTATTTACTTTCATTTGCATTTTAAAATGATACAAAATGTTATGCTCTATACATAGAAAAGTAAAATAGAAAATAGAAATGTATCTGTTATTTGAAAACGAAGTTTCCGCTAAAGTGGTGCCAGAAATTTATCACCCCAACGTGGTGCATATATGACATTTGTGCCTCTTTCTTACAACATGGGTGTGTGAATTTGCACCTAAATTTAGTTATTTAGCTCTATTTTTGTAATATTAACTGGAGTTTGTACAATGTACGGTACAACTTGATTATTCTGTCAAGAAAAAAAAAATTAATAGCAGATTATAGGAATAAATGCCAATAATCGATGATCGTAAGTATGATAGCAATTGATATTACACATGATACACGTATTTTTTTACGTCATAAGTGCTTTTTAATTCGACTTTTAATTTGTATTTTTTATTTATGTTTATTGTTCTTTCGTTATTTAAAATGAATTTATGTAAATTTGAATAGTTTGGCGAAATTGGCCGACGTGTTAATCAAGTAGCACTCAATTTACATTTGAAAATATCATATTTCACAAAAAACTCCGGCACAAATCCAGATTTGCAAGATTTTCTTCCAATACCAATGCGGCAAAACCCTCGTTTTAGAACAGCGAAGAAATGTGCATTTTAAAAAATTATTTTCGTTATTTTAAAACGAAAATATTAATAAATTAAAAAAGTTACTATAGCACAAAACAATTTATAGAATTTCTAAAAAGAAATTGAAAGTAAATAAACAATTTATTAATACAGAAACAACTATTGCTGGGTTACCATATCAGGCAAAATAACACCGTTTTGGCGATAGTCAGATACTTCAATGTGTATATAATATCTGTGCCAAACATGTTTGGAAAAAACAATAATCGTTATTTATACAACATGTTTAAATACTGTAGTATAGTGAAAAAAAAATGTATACATGACATATACGCACCACATTGGCGAGTTTTTTTTTTTTTTTCTTCTGATGCGGATTTGGAGAAAATTTTGTTTTCAAGTACCAGTTACATATAGAGTTTACAATTATTTTCTGTTATTTTAAATAGAAAATAACAATAAATTTTAAAAAGTTTAGTTAATAATTATAAAACAAAACTATTTATATCCTTTAAAAAATAAAATAAAATAAAATAAAAATTTATTAATAAATAAACAACAGCCAGGTTACCAAGTGAGGCATAAAATCGCCATTTTATTGCAGTCGCGCAAATGTGGCGCATGTATGACAAATGTGCCTAGATTAAAATAATTTATATAATTGAAAAAAAAAATGTAAATAGACAATTTATTAATAAATAGACAATAACATCCGGGTTGCCATATCAAGCAAAATAATGACACTTTGGCGTCAGTTAATTACTCAGATATATGTATGGTATTGGCGTAAGAGACAAATCGCACCAACGTAGTGTGTATGAGATATCTGTGCCAAAAAAATTTTTAAAAAATGCAGTTAAATTATTTTACAATATCTATGTATGTGGAAAAACATTTACCATAAAATTAAAATATTCATTTTTGCGGTATTAACTGCTATATATGTATTTAAGTTAAATGTAAAATGTTTTCCTAAAAATGCTCTCACTCATTAAAAGAGAGAGAGAAAAAATAGTTCTTGCAAACATCGCTCCGTCTTGTGCTTTTTTTTTGGGTTTAGAATCGCATTGATTGGCGACAAAAGTAGATTGAAACACCCAATTGAACAAACAACATACAAATAATTAGACCTTTTTTTTTTTTTAAATTAATTCCCCGAGTTTCTTCTGTAAAACACATAACGGGAAAATTAGATTTAAAAATATAAAAAAAAAGAAAGAAAAAAAAAATACTTATGTTTTACCTAATGAAATTTTTGATATGTTGTTTTCTTTTAATCTGGCTCGAAAGAAATAAATAGTCAAATATTGTGTCACTTCAAAATTTTCTTTCACATTGAGTTACTTTTTAAATATTATAAATCTTCTTATTTTCGTTAAAGATAAATATTTTCCTTTCATAGTATTATTTTGCATTAAACGGATTTTTTTCTTTTTATCATTATTTATTTTAAATCGATGAATTAAGAGGCTTTTTTTTTCGAAATGTTTATATTATTTTTTATTAGAGAAAGCATTTCATTTCTTTTTTGAAATACAATTATCACCAAAAAATTAGATGTTGCAACCCTTCCGTCAAAAGTAACCGAAAAATACGAAATTTAGTACGAAAAATCAGAGTTATCCCTGTATATTTGTATCATAAACCTCCGCAAAAATATTTCCTATCGAATGATATAATCTGCCAAAAGATCCATCGGGTAGTTTTTGAAAACACTCGTTTGGAAGTTTCAGAACTTCTGCTTTATAATATATATGATATAATAAAGACAAGAGTCGTTTACTGCCTCTCTTATCTTTCCCTGAATGGTTAAAATATCGTTAATTATATTGAGATATTTGTTAAATCGAAGTATCTGAAAAGCACGATACTAGAGCATTACGATGTAAGACTTTTAACTTCATCCAGTACTGTAAAGTATCATTTGCGAAGGGGGGGGGGGGTCCAATATAAGGGCTATGAATTTTAAGCCCTTGAGGGGAGGTGGGATATATGATAACCCTCCTACCATTAATTAAAATTTGCACCAGATACATTTTATTAAATTTTACTTTTTTAAATTTGATTTAAAAAAAAAAAGGTCGTGATATTGTTTTTCCTTATTATGGAATAAAATTTCCTAAATTTCCGGTGGGAGTTCAGAATTACACAAACGCAAATGCTTGCCTTTGCAAAGGGTTAAAACATCTTTCTCGCAAACTAAAATATTTCCATAATTACAGTAAAGATAAATGCTTCCTGAAAAATAAAATAACCTACCACTAATTTGAGGAATGAAATAACATCTGTAAATTCGCAGACAATTTATTTTACCTCTGAGTGTAAATCCATAACCGAAGAATAAACGAGTAATTAAGTATTTAAACGGTTAAAACCACTCTTCTTTTTCCCATTTGCCATAGAATTTTACTCCCGTTGATGGTATCTTGAGTTACATAGAAGAATACGACAAGAAAAGTTTATTAAATTTTACTTTTCTAGCTTTGATGGAAGAAAAATCGTGAAATTGTTGTTCCTTATTTTGAAATAAAATTTTCCCAAATTTCCGGTGGAACTACACAAACGCAATTACTTGCCTTTTCAAAGGGTTAAAAACACCTTTCTCTCAAATCAAAATTCTTCCATAATTACAGTAAAGACAAATACTTCCTCAAAAATAAAATAACCTACCACTAATTTGATGAATGAAATAACATTGTAAATTCGCAGACGATTTATTTTACCTGTGAGTTTAAATCTATAACCGAAGAATAAGCGGGTAATTAAATATTTAACCGGTTAAAACTTCTCTTCGCTTTCCCATTTGCCGTACAACTCTACTCCCGTTGATGATATCTTGAGTTACATCAGGAGTGCGGTTGAAGTTAAATCTCCGCAATTTAGGATTATCTGTTTCGAGGATGATGAACATTCCGATCCGTTTCTGTTGATTTCTTTGGATGGAAAATATCTATTAACCAGGGATTATAACTCCTAAACTCCACCAGTTTGGCTGTGGAGAATTCCTCCAGTCAAAGGCAATGCTTCCCTGAAAGTGAAAACTTTCGAATAACTTTCCGGCTTACAGGATAATGGCTTGCTCGATGTTCTCAGGCTCGAACGATTAGCCGTGTTTGAAGGAAGCGTTATTAAATGCTTAATCCCAGCATTTGTAAAAGCGTTTATTTCTGGTCTCTCACTTTCTCATTATTAGGAAAATTTTTCCGTTTTCTAATGAGAATTTATGGCGTTTTTATAGGGTCACTCAACTATTATTTTTACCCATTCCTGTCTATGATTTAAAAAAAATGTAATAAATCTATTTTGAAAAAAAAGAAAAGAAAAAAAAGATGTTAATGGTATGTGTGAGAGAGGGGGGGGGGAGGGGGTATTTGAAGAAAGTTAGTGGGGAGGGGAATTGCTCATGTAATAACCAAAAATATACAACCCCACCCCATAAAAGACAAAATAACTTATTATATTTAATGTAAATAGGAACAATATCATTAAACAAACATTTTAAGCACAGAAATGAATAAGTTACAATAATATTTACTGAAGCCTTGGTATTACAATTTTCTCACAATAAGACACTATTATCATCATTATTACTATTATCATTAATGGACATGATTAAATTTTAAAATATCTATGAAAAAACAACTAAATAAAATGCCCCCTGAAATGGGCCCCTAACTCGTCTGATTAGCAAATCAGAAACGTTATTTGTTAATCTAATTGTAAACTCGTATTCTGTGCGAATAGTATTTAAATGACCCAATAAGTTTTCTTTCCGTTATTGATTTGATTCAATCAATTTTTAACTTAACCCTTTGACAACTATTTAAATTTTTTACCATTGAATTATTTTGTTTTATTTTCTGCACACAATATTTATTTATTTTTGGGGAAACTAGGAGACATGCATACAGCCATAGTGTATACAAAAGAAAATATATATATACAGTCCGGTCTCTCTATAAAGAAACTCCATACATCGAATTTCTCTATATAACGAATTTTTAGTAGGAACGGTCCCCTTTTTGCATGATTACATTAAAAACAGTCTCTATATAGCGAAATATCTATTTCCATATAACGAATTTTTTCATAAATTGGTCTTAATTTATTCAGTTTTAAAAAGCTTCGAAATCATGTGGAATCAATTTTCCATCACTTATTTTTGATTTATCGTCAGTGCTGAGTTTTTTTTATATTACTTCTCTCCTTGTTCTTTAAATCCAACGAATTCATCCCACCTCCCACACACCTTTCCACATCCTTCTCAAAACAGAGTCAATTGGATTGATACACACATAAGAGAGGAATCAATGAGAAGCACATAAGAGAGACCTTCAAATGGAGGAAAATGTTAATGACAATTTTTCATTCCTTGCTAAAAGTTGAGCCTTTTTTTTTTTTTTTTGGTTGGAGAGCGTAACAATTTAAAAATCAAAACAACAACAAATTACAGATTTCTTCGTCTGAAATTAATGCAAGTCTTCCTCATTTGATTTTCATCAAGCTTTCAAATAAATGTCTGTTCTCTTTTTTGAAACATCTTAAATAATTAAGAAATAAAATGTTAGGTTAATATTTACTTTTAAATATTTCAAATACTTAATTCAAAAGATTAAAAATAATATTTGTTCAAATATCACATATTAAATAGGATTTTTAACATCATTCTCTATACATCGAATTTCTCTATATAACGAATTTTTTACTGGATCGGTTGTTATATAGAGACTCGACTGTATATATATAAAGCGGAAAATTAAATGTCTTGCGCTGGACATTCTATTTTAACAAAAAGAAAAAAAAAAGCGGGTAGAAGGCAACACTATCTGACAATAAAGTATTTATTTATTTATTTATTCTTGTTTGTATTTTCCTGTTTATTTTATGTTTTGTAAAGGTCAAATTTACTCACCTATACAGAAGCCGTAGGAATGAAAACGCGGTTCTATGAATTTTAATTTTCCGCGTGCGAAATCCGAGACGGTCGCAAGTTATTCCAGGAAAACAGTTAAAAGGGGAGGAAAAGGGCGTCCAAAATATTAACGGCACTTCCGGCAGAGACCGGAAGTAGAGCTCGGATGCCTCTGTTTGGACAGAAAGATACGAACTGTTTGAAACAAAAGTGTAAAATATATAGTTTTACATTTCGGATCACGTGAACGAAGGTTATACTTCAGCAATGAGAAAAAATATAAAATCTATAAAACAATTCTCTAACTAAAATTCAATTAAGCTTAATTAATTATTTAATAATTAATTAATTAATTCTCTCTCAAAATAGTTATAAAATCGATATTAATTAGAGAAAATCTTGTGGAACAATAACATTACGAGGTCTGGAAACTCTAAAAAATTTTATTTGGGGGAAAAACAAGGAAAATATTATAAATAAAAGCCCTTTGAAAAGAAAATATAAAGTCCTTTGCTTAAAACCCCACACTAGGCGCAAAAAAAAAAAAAAAAAAAAAAAAAAAAAAAGACCCGGATGATAATGTAAAGTCTATGGGAGCGTTCTTTTCACATATCTTGCTCCAATTTTAATATTTTTACATGATTTTTTTAGACAAGATAGCTGAGGACGATTCACAACCGGCCTAGTTTTTACTTTTTCGATTTTGCTTATATATTTTTTTTTATATTACGATAGTTTCAATTTTAGAACCGGTTTAAACCGGTTTCGAAAGTTAAAGTAATTTTTTTTCTTTAATCTGAAACCAAAACCGAAAAAGTAAAAACTAGGCCGGTTGTGGATCGTCCCCAGCTATCTTGTGAAAAAAAAATCATGTAAAAATATTAAAATTTGGGCGAGATATTTGAAAAGAACGCCCCCATAGACTTTACATTATCATGAGGGTATTTTTGAGCAAAATGGAACATAAAATGGTTCACATTTTTGACAAATAAAATGGTTAAAATTTTTGACATAAAAATGGTCAAACATCGATTCAATAAACAGAGCTAAAAGATCAGGGTGTTAAATGATTATGGTGATGCTGGAAGGTTTTAAAATAATATTTAAAATGTGCTTTTCTACAATACAAATTCTTCAGTAATAAAATCTACATTCTGTTTATGTGAAGTCTAATGAAAATAAAACGCAGGTCAAAATTCCGTCATTTTTGACGGGGGTTACATACTAGTACTATCTATATTATGTAATAATATAAATAATTTATTTAAGTATAATTAAAAATCTTTCGCAAAAAATGTCTTTTATCTCTCTCTATTTTTACGTCTTACAACATTTAAAATCTTAAATTAGTCAAGTTTTTTCATAATTTAATCATCATGAGTTTGTTTCAAAGGACAAAATTTCCAGTCGTTTGACTTACTGTAAATAAATGTCGGGTAAACGGCCGTGTTAAGACTGACAATCACCGCACACAAAAAAAGTCTTACGTAAATATTAGTTGAGTGTTCTCATCGTAAGTACACTCAATTTACTTTATATTTATTGCTAATGTTATTGATATTTCTTGTGGTTTGTTATGAAATTAAAGATAAAATATGCAATAATATAAATAATTTATTTCAAAATAAATAAAAACGTTTCGCAAAAGGGTAATTTTTCTATCTCTATTTTTAAGACTCACAACATTTAAACTCTTAAATTAGTCAAATTTTTCATAATTTAATCTTCATCTGGGACAAAATTTCGAGTTGTTTGACTTACTGTAAATAATAAACGTCGGGTAAACGGCCATGTTAAGATTGACAATCACTTACACACAAAAGGAGTCTTACGTAAATATTAGTCGAGTGTTCTCATTGTAAGTACATTCAACTTCATGTTTTAAACTAAACCGAAAAGATACATTTCTTAATTTACTTTATTTTTATTAGTAATATTATTGACGTTCTTCGTGGTTTGTTACGAGATTAAGGATAAAATATGCAATAATATAAATAATTTATTTAAAAATGAAAATGTTTCGCAAAAGAACCATTTTTATCTTTATTTTTAAGTCTCACACCATTTAAACACTTAAATTAGTCATTTTTTTCATAATTTAATCCTCATGAGTTTGTTTCAAGTGACAAAATTTCCAGTTGTTTGACTTACTGTAAATAAACGTCGGGTAAACGGCCGTGTTAAGACTGACAATCGCTGAGCACAAAAGAAGTCTTACGTAAATATTAGTCGAGTGTTCTCGTCGTAAGTACACTCAACTTCATGTTCTGACAGAACAAAAGCCCTCCTAATTACCTCGTTGAATCGTGTTACGCCTGTTTGTACCTGAATACATTTTTCGCACTTGAGCAGACGGAGAGATCGACCAACCGTGATTGTCAAACATTGAAAAAAAGTCACTTTTTGTTTCTTTTTTCCTTAGTTATAATTTTCGCTTGCTTTCCTAAATTGTTCGAAAGTACCCTACGGCATTTATGTGAGGGGAAAAATGAAAATGGAAATTTTTATGCAAGAACAAAATAGACACTGTTAAAAGACGATTTAGTACAATAAATTGTCTCGTAAAACACGCTGTCTATAGTGGAATTTCCCCCAAGAACATTTAATTTTAACCGGTTACAACTAGAACGTGTTTGTTCCCGTAATTATTTTTTGAAGAAAATTTCAGTAATATAAACAAAGTGGCGTTTCTTTTTTTTCTTTCTTTCTTCTTCTTCTTCTTCTTTTTTTTTTTTTTTTTTTTTTCTCGTCAAAAAAATTATTTGTCTCAAGTATTTCTGGAAAAAAAAAAAAAAAAAGTTATATTCTGCTAAAAAAAGGGAAAATAATAAACATTTTCAAAATTTCTACACACTCTTAAGGGAAAAAGAAAAATCACTTATTGCTTAATTTAACTTCATTGTTTCTAACATGTCTGTTTTGAAATGATTTTTCAGTTGTAAAGTTGCGATTATTAAATTACCATTAGAACTCGTATAAAGAATAACAATAACAACAACAAATATCTTATGAGTTTCTCTTATGAGTAATTAAATTTGCTTCCAATCTACAATGATATTATTATTGCAGGTTGCAAGAAAATTTAAACTCTATTATACATACCAGCTATAAAGTATTATTTATTCAGCATATAAATAATGTCCTTTTAAAGAAAAAAAAAACGCTCAGGTTTTATCATAAATACTATAATTTTCAAATCTTCAATTATTAAAAAGTTAGTATTATTACATTTTACTCCCGAATAATAATTTTACTTTTCATTCTATTCAGTTTAGGTACAGCTTCCCAATTTAAGCCCAGATCAGAATTTTTTAAATTTTATTCTAAATTGTAGATTATTAATATTAAAGTAATATCCATATGTGTTTCAACGAAAGTTTTAAAACTCATGGATTTTTGCATGTAAAAGTTGTTTTTAACTAATTTTTTCAAAGAGTCCTGTACCAGTGTGCCGAAACATGCGTACGAGTCAGTATAGTATTTTTTCCGGAATAAGGCAATTAGCGTATGTTTAATACTATGAGGAATAAGACGTAAATGAATGGCACACACACATACATTAAAAAAAATATGCTATACTAGAAAAAATGCCGCTGGTTTCCGATGAAACTAATTGCAGAGAATCTCAAACAAAAGATTTCCTCTTTACCAAAAACTGAACTAAACAAGTTGGAAATTGCACGTGAAGCGTAGCAAATGAGGTGCGTTCGTACGATAACGAAGTTTTAAAAATATTACTTTCATTTATCAATCTCATAAAATTGTAAATAGTGAATTACAATTAAAACGCTCATCAAACAATGCTCTTCCTATACCATTATGTAATGGAATACTTTTGTGTGGCCTTGTCAATCAATAACAAATGTTCTTTGCACCACAAATTATGTAAGATGTATATTATAATATGTACTTTATAGTTGCATATAAATTTTATAAAGTTCGCATGTGTGTAACACGATTAAAATGCATTTGAAACATTTTTCCCATTGACCGTAATGTAACGGAATACTTTTTATTGTCCCTGTAATTGATCTATGCATCCGATTTTCATAAAATTTGAAATAACTAGACACAATTATGTAATAATTATGTATTTTAAATTTCAAACGTATAGAATATATTTGAAACTTTTTCCCCATTGACCATAATGTAATGGAATACTTTTGATTGCCCCTGTAATTGATCTATGCACACGATTATCAAAAAAATATGAAATAACTCGACATAATTGGGTAATAATTGCGTATTTTAAATTTCAAACGATTAAAATGCATTTGAAACTTTTTTCCCCATTGACCGTAATGTAATGGAATACTTTTGATTGCCCCTGTAATTGATCTATGCACACGATTATCAAAAAATTTGAAATAACTCGACATAATTATGTAATAATTGCGTATTTTAAATTTCAAACGATTAAAATGCATTTGAAACTTTTTTCCCCATTGACCGTAATGTAATGGAATACTTTTGATTGCCCCTGTAATTGATCTATGCATCCGAATTTCATAAAATTTGAAATGACTCGACAAAATTATGTAATAATTATGTATTTTAAATTTCAAACGATTCGGCTGGGTAGTTTTTGCGTTGTTATATGCGGACAGACGGACGGACGGACAGACGGACGGACTGAACGACCACTATAGGTGCTACGTATTATATAATTACGAACGCACCTAAAAATATACAATAATGTTTTTTTTTTTGGCAATTTACAAACATTCATTTTAAATTTATGATTTCATAATGATAATAAAAATAACGTCTGGATTTTTTTGGATCTTATTTTTAATCCAAAAAATTCTTGATTTGACCTATGAAAAAACTGTCATCTAATAAGTTTCTAAAAAATGTTTGTTTTTAAATATTTTTTGTTTTCTATTTTTACGATTTACAAACACTCATTTTAAATTTATGATTTCATAATTATAAAAAATGACGTCTGAATTTTTTTGTTTCTTATTTTTAATCTAATTTATTTATTTATTTATTTATTTTTTTTTGATTTGACCAAAGGATAAACTGTCATCTAAGAAGCCTCTATAAAACGTTTATGTTTTAAAGGTATTCGTTTTCTAACAGTCAAATCGACATTTATCTGTTAATATCAGAAATATAATTAGATTTTTATTAAAAAAATGTTTGATGGCTAAAAGCGCTGTTTTTTTCCCTAAAATTTGACATAAAAAAAAATAGAAATTATTAAAAAAAAAAAAAAAAAAAAAAAAAAAAAACAGTCAAACAGTTTTTTGCAGAATAAAATTATGAAATTTTAATCAACATATTTAAATTTAAAATTAAAATTATTATAAAAGGATTAAAATATTGATAAATTTCATTTTTTAATTATTATTATTATTATTATTATTATTGTTATTATTATTATTATTATTATCTTTTAAAAATAATTCAATCGTTTGGGAAAAAATTACATTATTTGATTGATACACTAAATAAATGTTTTTTTCCCTCAAATCTCCATCTTCTATCCCTACCCCTTTAAAAATCAACACTTTTTTACAATGCATAGTGATAGGTATTTTATGTAAACCATAAAAAAGTACCAAAGTTTAAAATGCATACATTCTACTGATCCTCAAACACCTCCTCCAACAATATTTTGGTCTTTATCTGAAAACATGTAGCATTAACAGTTTATTGATACATATACGGTAGCTAGAATCTACTTATTTAACTATAGTTTTAACGTTAGTTTTAACTATTAACACAAACCATTTTTTTTTTCTTCACAAATAAGCATTTTAAAGCTTAAAAGCACAAAGTCTAAAATTTTGAGATATCAATTGGAAGCAAAAATAGCTTCAACAAGGATTGATAAAAAATAAAGTAAAACCTGAAATACATATATATACACATGTACGTGCTCCAAAACTTTAATAGCAACCATTTAATCATTAATTAACACTGTCTCTTCCCCCTCTTTTCCGATAATATTAAAGTATTTATTTGAAAATATGTAGCATTAAGATTCCTATCCCTGCAAATGAAGACACTCGCGAGAAAATAAGGAGGTTTTTTTCTAACAACTATTTTGCATTTCGACATTTTTAAATAATTTTTTTGCGTTGGATAGCTGAGGTCCCTCTCATATATCGCTCCTTTTCTACTTTTCCGATTTTGATTCCAAATATTTTTTTATAAAGTTACCTTCACTTTCAAAACCGGCTCCAAAAAAGTAAGTGTATATTTAAAAAAATATCTGTAACCAAAATCGAAAAAGTAAAAATGGAGTGATGACGAGAGGGTTTTTAGCTAATCAACGCAAAATTTATTTAAAATGTTAAAATGCAAAGGAATTATAAGAAAAGAATCTCCCCAAAGGGATAGCATTAGTTCACGGGTGTCTTCGCTTGTAAGGACAGGTACCTTAACAGTTCATGATATAATACAATACGGTCACGAGAATCTACTTATTTGCGAGCTTTAAATATAAACACCAACCATTACTTTTTCAAAATAACTTTCACTCAAAAGCTTAACAACACAAAGTGTAAAATTTGAAAATAACAATTGTCAGCAAAAATAGCTTCGATATATATATATATATATACACACACATATATACGCTCCAAAAAATTAATAGCTATCATTTAATCTGTTATCGGTCAATCTCCCGAAAACGCAGTGATTAACGGGGAAATCATATTGAACAATAAGGGATATAAAGTTAAAATGAGGAAGAGAAGATAAGGTAAGTCACGAAGATTTCTGCAAAAGATAGGGCATTTTCATCTATTAGACTCATATCTTCCATGTTCATCCGAAAGTCAGACCTTTTATTGTTCTATATTTCTCCCCTTTAACACTTCACTTTGATGATCTCGTTTAAGTGAGTCCAAGACACATTTTAAAATAATTTTTATTTATTGAGTTAAATTTTTGAATTTTTTTGTGACGATTAAAAATTTTATTTCCAAACAAAATCACATGGTAAAACTTGTTATAATATTTAAAAAAAAAATTAGAATTTATTAAAATGTGGGGTAATTTAAAATTATTATAACTCAAAATATTATGTGTAGAATTTCATTTTTTTTCTTTTACAGTTAAATTAAAAAGAAAAATTTTAATTTTAATTTAATTTCAACATTTTTAAAAATATTAATTTTTTAAAAAATATTAAAAATAATTAATGTAAAAATTTGAAAAAAAAAAAATGTAACTTATTTTTTAAAAATCATATTTTTAAAAGTAAATGTCTTTTGTTAAATTTTCTGAATCAGAATTGAAGTAAAAAATTAAAAAAATACACGTTACAAGTTTGAAACATTTATCTTTACGGTTCTTGAGTTAAACAATTTAAAACTGAGAAATTATACGAAAACCCACCATAAAGAAAAACGCATTTTCACAAGAAGTCAGTTGCAGGACAATCATCGCTTGAAAGATATTTTGAAAATGAATCAAATCGAAAAAAATAATATTTCCCCTTCTAATTAAGATATAAAAATCAATTAAACATCATTATAAGGATTTAAAAAAAAACCTGGAAAATTTCTTAATGCAATAAATAAATAAAAAAAATGAATATTTTTGTGTCCCGGACCCTCTTAACAAAGAACGTTAAAGATTAAAATTATTCTAAAATGTCTAGATTAAATCCTATACAGCTAAATAAAAATACTTTTGGCTGAAAGGTCGAATTATAACTAACAAGGATTTTTTTTTGCGACTAAGTACTATTTATTTATTTATTTATTTTGCTAAAGACTTTTTGATTACCTCCATGAAATACACAATTCACTTTTGAATGGCTGCCATATAGTTACTTTTTTTTATAGATCCTTTATAAAATCGTGGTGAAAAAAATATATATAGCCCGATTTATTTCAAAATTGTTATAAAGCAAACCGGGATTTAACGTGGGATTCAAGATACCAAGTTAGTGGATCAAATAAAAACAAATAAATAAATATAATTAAAAATAATATACGAATAATTTCTAAAAAAAAAAAAAAAAAAAGCAAGTTACATAGAAACTTTTCAATAATTCAACAATGTATTCGAGATTATCACCAAAAGGTAAAAGAAATCAGCTCTGACAATTTGGCGACTTCATAATAGTTGATAAAAATTAATTAAAAAATAATTGATTAAAAAATAATTAGTGAATAAATAAACCCTGACCCTGATAGATTATGCAAATGAATTTTTATCATTCATTATTGATATCACTGCTCTTACCATACCAAAAATTTACCCTAATAACCTATAAATATCTTTTTAACTTCATTTATTTTCAAATAGTACATTGTATCTTAGTATTTTATTTATACAAAAAGAAAGAAAGAAAGGCTGTTTTTCTCTTTGCCATTTACCGAAAAATACATTATTTTGATATAAACCATATGGTATTGATTATAAATAATTGGACAGAAAATCTACATATATACAAATATGAGCTTGCGATTTCACAAAAAATAATAATTAAAAATAAATAGAATTTAAAAAGGCAGTATAACGGTGGTACATTTGCATAACATAATATCTGTGGCTTCCGATAATAACCAGGTGAGGCACATTTTTGAAAAAATTGAAATAATTTGGAGAAATGTAATTTTAAAAGTGTACTTTCATCTACCATAGTACTGAAAAATGAAAATCGAATACTTCCAGTCATAGGGCGACTATAAATTTTCATTTAAAAATTGAATTTTTTTTAATTGGTTCTGAATAAATAAAAATCATTTTTATATAATTATTTTGGCAAAAAACAGATTCTTATATCCTAATTGAATGTAGTGAAAAGTATTAAGTTCTAATCTATTTTATAAAAGCAATGATAAAAAGACATTTGAAAACTTTAAACGCTAATTACTCAAAATATTAAAAATGTGCCTTACTTGGTTATTACCGGAAGCCACCGATGTGATAAACAAATACAATTTACTTTTTACGCAGTTATATTTAATATATTGATACATAAAAACTGAAAAAAAAATCGTCTAAATAGCTATATTTATAGAATTTGACTGCAACGTTTACCTGTTGCTTATAAACAAAATCAAGTTACCTTACTCAGCAATTCTGGAACACTTTCAATAAGAAAATCTTATTAAAATTTAGTAAGATTGAAAAGAAGAAATGAAAGTGAGATAACCTACTTAATAACAGATAATCATATTAAGTGTCTTTTAAACATATTAAAAGAGGTTCGTTTTGCTTTGAACTTGGATAAGTGAAATATATTTAATTATATTTCATAACTGGATTACATGAAATAGGAGCTCGCTTCTGAACATAAATTTTAGCAATTTTCTTTTCTTTTAATTGAATTTGGAAAAAGTCATTAAAATGGTTAGACTACATTTTTTTTTAGTTTCTTTTAAATGAGTTTTGTGATGTGGAATGTTATTTTACAATGTGAGCAAATATGATCGAAAAAAAAAATATATTTCCCTTTAAACTTTTCGAGCTTATTTTTTTCTCCTTCTGCTCTTTCTCTCTCTTCAATTAATTAATTTCTTTTTAGCATGTAATATGATTTGAATTAAAATCATAGTTATTAAAGCAAAATTTTAATAAAAATGACATTAAAATCCCCCCCTTTTTTTACTATAACGAACTCTAAAATACAAATTAAAAAAAGTAATAGTTTTATCAGCAGGTTACAAATCGAACGTAATATTTCCCCCCTCCCCCATAAAATTAGCTTCAAGGTAATAGTTTTAGGAAATGCGATGACACAACTCAGAGGGAAGGATGGTGACAATTAGTCTCAAATGAGAGGGGAAGGAGGGGAGGGGGTAAAAATAATTCATTAAAAAAAGCAAATGAATGAAAAAACCCTAATGGATTACGAAACTGAATTTTTACCATTCATTGCTGATATCACTGCCCTTATCATAAATTCAAAAATATACCCTATTTACTTACAGATATCTTTTAAACATCATTTAATCTCACATAGTACATTGTATATCAGTATTTTATTTATATAAAAAAGAAAAAGAAAGAAAAACAAGCTGGTTTTCTTTTTGCCAGTTGTGAGAAAATTTGATATAAATTATATAGTATAGTATTTTGATATAAATTATGTAGTATTAAGTATAAATAACTGGACAAACAGTCTAGATGTATACAAAAAGGAACTTGCCGTTTCAAAAAATAATGAAAAATAAATAGAATTAAAAAAAAAATGTAACAGTGGTATATTCGTATAACAAAATATGATAAAGAAATATTATTTACATTTTACGCGGTTATATTTGATATGTTATATTTAATTATATTTAACAAGTAAAATATAAAAACTCCAAAAATGTTTAAAAATATATCGTCTAAATAACTATATTTATAGAATTTGACTGAAACGTTTATATTTTAATCATGAACATAATCACGTTACCTTACTCTTACTTATTAAGCAGTTTTGGAATACTTTTAATAAGAAAATCTTATTAAAACTAAGTAAGATTGAAAAGAAGTAATCAAAGTGAGATAATTAAATCACTTTAATATCTTTTAAGCATATTAAAAAAGCTTCCCTTTGCTTTAAACTTGGATAAGTGAAATCGTTCTACAGGAAACAGAAGCTCGCTTCTAAACATAAATTTTAGTTTTTTTTTTCTTTTTATTAAATTTGGGAAAAATCGTTAAATGGTTAGAGTACATTTTTTTAATGTTTCTTTTAAATAAGTTTTGTGATGTGGAATGTTATTTCACAATGTGAGCAAACATTATCGATTTTTTTTTTTTTTTTTAATTCTCTTTTAAACTTTTCGAGCTTTTTTACTTCTCTCTCTTCAAATAATTAATTTCTTTTCAGTACATAGTATGATTTGAAATAAAATCTTAGTTATTAAAGCAAAATTTTAATAAATTTTTTTTTTTTTTTTTTTTTTTTTTTTACTATAACGAATTTTAAAATACAGATATTTATATAAAGAGTTTGTGTTATTATTTAGAATACATAACAAATCATTCTTAAGGAAGTCTTACAAATAAATGCAAGTCATTGACAAATATTGATATTTAATAAGCAGTTTCTTAATGTTATTATTCGTAAAAATTTCAAAAAATAATAAAAAATAAATAAAATTTAAAAAACAATCTAACAGTGGTATATTCGTAGCCGTTTATAACATGATAAAAACATATAATTTATTTTTTATGTGGTTATATTTAATATACATATACACAAAACATAAAAACTGAAAAAAATATCGTCTAAATAACTATATTTATAGAATTTGACTGAAACGTTTACATTTTAATTATAAACATAATCACGTTTACCTTACTCTTACTTATTAAGCAGTTCTGGAACACTTTTAATAAGAAAATCTTATTAAAACTAAGTAAAATTAAAAAGAAGTAATCAAAGTGAGATAACTAAATGCTATTAAATGTCTTTTAAGCATGTTAAAAAAGCCTCGCTTTGCTGTAAACTTGGATAAGTGAAATCTTCCTACAGCGAGACATTTAATAACCGGATTACATGAAACAGGAACTCGCTTTTGAACATAAATTTTAGTATTTCATCTTTTCTTTTAGTTAAATTTGGAAAAAGTCATTAAAAGGACTAGAGTGCACTTTTTAAAAAGTTTCTTTTAAATAAGTTTTATGATGTAGAATGTACAATGTAAGCAATCATTTCCGGGAAAAAAAAAAAAAAAAAAAAAAAAAAAATATCATTGCTTTTTAAATTTTTCGAGCTCATTTTCTTCTTCTCTGTCTTAAATTAATTAATTTCTTTTTAGCATATAATATGATTTGAAATAAAATCTTAGTTATTAAAACACAACTTTAATAAAAATTTAAAAAAATTTCTTGCCTTTTTTTTTTTTTTTTTTTTTTTTACTATAATGAACTCTGAAATACATTTTTAAAGAAAACCTTATGTTATTATTAAGAATACATAACAAATCATTCAGCATTAAGTCTTAGGAATAAATATATGTCATTGACAAATATTTATATTTAATAAGCAATTTCTTAATATTATATTAGTAAAAATTAAAAAAATAAATAAATAAAATTTAAAAACAACGTAACAGTGGTAAATTCGTAGTATTGTATTCATAGCCATGTTAATATGATAAAGAAATATAATTTGCTAGGTTATATTTAATATATATACACAAACATTAAAATTGAAAAAAAAAAATATCGCCTAAATAATCATATTTATAAAATTTGACTGAAAAGTTTAAATTTTAACTACAAACGTCATCATTTTAACTTATTCTTCCTTATTAAGCAGTTCTGGAACACTTTAAATGGGAAAATCTTATTAAAACTAAGTAAGATTGAAAAGAAGTAATAAAAGTGTGATAATTAAATCATATTAAATATCTTTTTAAAGCATATTAAAAGAGCTTTGCTTTCCTTTAAACTAGGATAGTGAAATCGTCCTACATCGAGGCATTTAATAACTGGATTTAATGAAACAGGAACTCGCTTCCGAACATAAAATCTAGTCATTTTCTTTTCTTTTAATTAAATATGGGAAAAGTCATTAAAATGGTTAGAGTAATTTTTTTTTTCCTTTTAGGTTTTTTTTTTTTTTTTTTTTTGAAATAAGTTTTGTGATATGGAATGTTATTTCACAATGTGAGCAAACATTATCGGGTAAAAAAAATCATTCCCTTTTAAACTTTTCGAGCTTATTTTCTTCTTCTTCTGCTCTTTCTCACTCTTCAATTAATTAATTTCTTTTTAGCATGCAATAAGATTTGAAAAAAAAACTTTGTTATTAAGGCAAAATTTTAATATAAAATACATTTTAAAAAAAAATTTCTATAACTCTAAAATGCATATTAAAAAAGCCTATGTTATTATTAAGAATACACAACAAATCATTCAGAAGGAAGTCTTAGAAATAAATACGTGTCATTGACAAATATTTATAATTATTAAGCAGTTTCTTAATGTTATATTTGTGAAAATGTCTAAAAATAATAAAAAATAAATACAATTAAAACAAACAACAACGTAACAGTAGTCGTATATTCGTAGTACAACATAACAACGTATTCGTATACAACGTAACAAGTATATTCGTAGCCGTACATAATATGATAAAAAAATATAATTTATTTAGTACGCGGTCGCATTTAATATATATATGCACAAAACATAAAAACTGAAAAAAATGCCTAAATAAGTACATTTGTAGAATTTGACTGAAACGTTTACATTTTAATTATGAACCTAATCACGTTACATTACTCTTACTTATTAAGCAGTTGTGGGACACTTTTAATAAGAAAATCTTATTAAAACTAAGTAAGACTGAAAAGAAGTAATGAAAGTCGGATAATTAAATCATATTAAATGTCTTTTAAGCATATTAAAAAACCGTCTCTTTGCTTTAAACTTGGATAAGTGAAATCGTCCTACACATTTAATAACTGGATTACTTGAAACAAGAAGTCATTTCTGAGCATAAATTTTAGTAATTTATTGTTTCTTTTAATTAAATTTGGAAAAAGTCATTAAAATGATCAGAGTACATTTTTTTTAGTTTCTTTTAAATAATTTTTGTGATGTGGAATGTTATTTCACAATATGAGTAAACATTATATATATATATATATATATATATATATATATATATATATGTGTGTGTGTGTGTGTGTGTGTGTGTGTGTATTTTTTTCCTTTAAATTTTTTTAGCTTATTTTTTTCTCTTTCTGCTCTTTCTCTCTCATCAGTTAATTATTATTTTTTTAGCCTATAATATGATTTGAAATAAAATCTTATTTATTAAAGCAAAATTTTAATAAAAATGACATGTTTTAATTTTTATTTTTTTACTATAACGAACTCTGAAAAACATATATATATAAAAAATATTTTGTTTTTATTAAGAATACATAACAAATCATTCAGAAGGAAGTATTAGAAATAAATACATGTGATTGACAAATATTTATATTTAATAAGCAGTTTCTTAATGTTTATATTCGTAAAAATTTTTAAAAATAATAAAATTTAAAAAACAATGTATCAGTGGTATATTCGTAGCCGTATGTAATACGATAATGAAATATAATTTTCTTTTTACACGGTTATATTTAATATATATATACACGGAAAACATAAAAACTGAAAGAAAAAAAATCGTCTAAATAACTACCTTTATCAAATTTGGCTGGAACGTTTACATTTTAATTATAAACATAATCACGTTAGCTCACTCTTACTTATTACATTTTATAAGGAATACTTTTAATAAGAAAATCTTATTGAAACTAAGTAAGATTAAAAAGAAGTAACCAATGTGAGATAATTAAATCATATTAAATGTCTTTTAAGCATATTAAATGAGCCTCGCTTTGCTTTAAACTTGGAAGTGAAATCGTCCTATACATTTAATAACTGGATTACATGAAACAGGAGCTTGCTTCTGAACATAAATTTTAGTAATTTTCTTTTCCTTTAATTAAATCTGGGAAAAGTCATTAAAATGGTTAAATACATTTTTTTTTTTTTTTTTTTTTTTTTTTTTTTTTTTAGCTTTTTATACATAAATTTTGTGATGTGGAATGTTATTTCGCAATGTGAGCAAACATTAGCCAAAAAGAAAAAAAAAAATTAAAAACATATATTTTTTTTCAAACTTTTTGAGCTCATTTTTTAATCCTGCCACTCTTTCGCTCTTTTCAATTAATTAGTTTTTTTTCAGCATATAATATGATTTGAAAAAATAAAATAAAATAAAAGTTAAAAAAGAAACAAATAACATTTCTTTCGATAATTTTCCGTCTTTTTTTTTTTTTTACTATAACAAACTTTAAAATGCATATATTTTTTTTTTAAATAAAGAAAAGCTTATGTTATTATTAAGGCAAAAATAACATATTTAAATGTAAAAAAAAAAAGTTATGAAAGTGAAATTTTAATAAAAATAACATTTCTTTCGATATTTTTCCGTTTTTTTTTTTTTTTTTTTTTTTTTTTTTTTTTTTTTTTTAATAACAAACTTTAAAATACATATTGTTTTAAAAATAAAGAAAAGCTTATGTCATTATTAAGGCAAAAATAAAATATTTAAATGTTAAAAAAAAAAGTTATAAAAGTAAAATTTTAATAAAAAAAACATTTCTGTCGATATTTTTCCGTCTTTTTTTTTTTTTTTTTTTTTTACTATAACAAACTTAAACTACATATTTTTTTTTTTTTTTTTTTTTTTTAAATAAAGAAAAGCTTATGTTATTATTAAGGCAAAAATAACATATTTAAATGTAACTATATATACATATATATATATTTTTTTACAATTAAATAAAGTGAATTATCTATATTTTAATTTTGATTCAGAAACTTTAAAAATATTAATCAAAAATAACATTATTTAAAGTAAAAATTTGAAAAAAAAAAATGATATAACGTTTATTGAAAAATCATATTTTCAAAAGTAAATATATTTCTCAAATTTCCTGAAACAATCAAAAAAGACATGTTCCAAGTTTGAAGCATTTATCTTTTACGGGTCTTGAGTTTAAATCCAATTTAAATCCAAGAAATTATGAAAACACCCATAATGAAGAAAAACACATTTTCGCAAGAAGTCATTTCCCTGACAACCACTACTTGAAAGCTAGGTTTGAAAACAAACTAGAACAAAAAAACTAATATTTCCTCACCTGATTAAGATAGAAACATTATTAAAACGTCATTTTAAGCGTAAAATATAGACAAATTTTTAATGCAATAATTTTTTTTTTAGAAAACTTAAAGATTTTTTGGGCCCCGGACCCTCTTAAACCCCTTTTTTTCTTTCTTTTTTTAGGTGCGTTCGTAATTATATAATATGTAGCACCTATAGTGGTCGTTCAGTCCGTCCGTCTGTCTGCCCGCATGTAACAACGCAAAAACTACCCAACCGAATCGTTTGAAATTTAAAATACATAATTATTACATAATTTTTTCGAGTCATTTTAAATTTTATGAAACTCGGATGCATAGATCAATTACAGGGACAATCAAAAGTATTCCATTACATTACGGTCAATGGGGAAAAAAATTTCAAATGCATTTTAATCGTTTGAAATTTAAAATACGCAATTATTACATAATTCTGTCGAGTTATTTCAAATTTTTTGATAATCGTGTGCTTAGATCAATTACAGGGGCAATCAAAAGTATTCAATTACATTATGGTCGATGGGGAAAAAGTTTCAAATATATTCTACACATTTGAAATTTAAAATACATAATTATTACATAATTTTGTCGAGTTATTTCAAATTTTATGAAAATCGGATGAATAGATCAATTACAGGGATAATCAAAAGTATTCCGTTACATTACGGTCAATGGGAAAAATGTTTCAAATGCATTTTAATCGTGTTACACTCATGCGAACTTTATAAAATTTATATGCAACTATAAAGTACATATTATAATATACATCTTACATAATTTGTGGTGCAAAGAACATTTGTTATTGATTTACAAGGCCACACAAAAGTATTCCATTACATAATGGTATAGGGAGAACATTGTTTGATGAGCGTTTTAATTGTAATTTACTATTTACAATTTTATGAGATTGATGTATGAAAGTAATATTTTTAAAACTTCGTTATCGTACGAACGCACCTAATTTGCTACGCTTCACGTGCAATTTCCAACATGTTTTATTTAATAATGTCTTTAAGACCCCTGAGGCATATAAATAACCACTTTTCAGAAAATGACTCATATATATATATGTGTAACCAAAACCTGCCTAGCAACCGGGATTTCTCAAAACTTTTAATAAGACAAATTTATTTTCTCCGTGTTTCGTTTCGTATTTATTCCTCTTAAACGGTCAGCACAAAGCGGTATGCAATTTATAGATATTTCGATGAGTAACGTATTCGGTCGAGATAAGGCACGATGAGTCAGCTTTCTGTTTTCAAACTAGAACTCTGTGATACAAGTTATGACTAACATTCATTTTAGTCACGCTACGTTAGAGAGATAGCTAACAGAATGTAATAGGTCACACAAGGCGATTTAAATTATGACGACTGCTATCAAAATTTACAGATCAATAAAAATATTTATTCTTCTTTGTTATGCATTTATCGATTTCAATGTTAAGAGTCTACGTCGCGGGAAGAAACATTTAAACTAATGTTAATACTG
The DNA here is from genome assembly GCA_964019185.1 of Maratus speculifer. NCBI lineage: Eukaryota > Metazoa > Arthropoda > Arachnida > Araneae > Salticidae > Maratus > Maratus speculifer. The sequence continues at coordinate 321,984,599 of OZ025295.1, read as the reverse complement.
TGGGAGCGCGTTCTTCACAAATTCATAGCTCGCATTTTAAAATGCTTAAGGGTTTTTTCTTTTACTTTTTTTTTTTATAGGATATCTGACATTGGCATTTACTGTCTTGCGATTGTACTTTTTTGATTTTAACTACAAGTTTTCTTCTTTTAATGAGAATAGCTTTAATTTCGGAATCGGTTCCAAAAGGGAAAGTATCCGTAGATTGAAAAAAAAACTGTAACCATAATCGAAAACGTACAATCACACAACAGCAAATATTGACCTGAGATATTCTGCGCAAAAAATAAAAAATAAAATAAAACAAAATTTGAAACAAAATAAAGATTTTTCTCAAAGGTTTAACATTAGTGTTCAAGTTTCTCAGAGTGAGTAGTGTAGGCTTTCATTTGCTTGAACTATTCTAAACACAATAAATATTAATTAAATAAATAAGGAATAAATTATATCGTTAAATAATGATATGTAAAAGAACTAAGCATTACTAAAGTAATAATTTTTTAGTTATTATTAATATTATTATTAAAAATATAAAATACATATAACAATTATTGAAATTAGAGTCTTCATGAATCAACAAAAAAAAAAAAAAAAAAAATTATGCCTTAAATTTTAGAATAAAGTGCTACAATATACTAAAACAAATTTCAATTTCTATATTTGTATAATAAAAAAAAAATCATATTTTTAATTGATAAAAAACTACCAAGATTTTTTTAAAATATAAACTTGGTAACTAATTAAAATATATTTCTGAAATGAGTATTTATTATCATTAATTTATTAGTCGTTGTTCGTGTATGTTCTTTACAGATTACAGCATTTTTTTTGTAAAATTAATCCTAGAAAATTAATTAATTGAAAAATTTGTAAAAAATACCAGTTAATAGAAAAACAACAAAAATATATTAGAAGATGGAAGATACATTTTTTATAAGGATTAACAAAATATCAGTTAAGCCTTATTATGTACTAACTATTTAAACCTAAATATCGGTTTAAAATGCCACTGCTGATAGAAAATAGAGGGCATTATTGCATAAATAAATTTAAATAATTATTATGGAGCTGGTAAATGCTAGTTTGATTCTTGCATTGAACAGCGGAAGTGATCTACTATCAAACAAATGAATTAATCAATTTTTCGTTGTACATTTATGCTGGCTTGTGCTTCTAAAATAAATATATAAATCATATTTTTCTTTAACCCATCACTGCCCGATTTTTTCTACTTTTATGGAAAAAAATTATTTGAAATCTATACATTAGGAAAAATAGTAAAATAAATAAATTTAAAATTTTCAGATAAAATTTGATATTTCATGGTACACACAATTGGGGATTTTAATCTTTTCGCAAAAAAAGTACAGGATTTCAAAACACGGAAATACTTTTTTTTCTCTCCACTTGAACCAATGACCGATTAACAAACACTATTTAATTTTTTAACTTTGATAAATATCCTTTCTGTATTAAAAAATTGGAAGCCTTGGCAATTACGCTACTAATAATAATGCAAAATATCAACAACTAACAATTTTATTAAAAATTCATGAACAAAAATTATCCGGACAATAATAAATATTTTTATTCTCAGCGTTCAAGTACTCAAAAATGGGAAGATCTTGGCATCTATGTTACTAATAATTACGAAAAATGTCTATAAATTACAATTTTCTTTAAAAATCATAAATAATGATGTAATAAAGCAATCAATAATAATTTAAAACTGATATTGGAAGAGAAACACATGCTAGTAAATATTAAAACATATAATAGCATGCTCGGGGCTGATTATTTTCCAATACTTTAAATTTAAATACCACTATTTTCATGTAGCAGTCTTGATTTTATTCAATCGCCCGATATTCTGATTAATGAAAGCAAACATTAATACATGAAAACTGGGGTATTTAAAACCTATAGCCAATGAGACAATCAACACATAATGAGAAACCTAACACAGTAAACCGTTTATTAGAAAAGTAAAAGGGGAAAAAAAAATAAAGGGTTTCAAAACACGGAAATACTTTTTTTTTTCTCCACTTGAACCAATGACCGATTAACACTATTTGACTTTTTAACTTTGCGTTTTTACATATTTGGAGAAGCCGTTCACGTGATTTGCGTAAACGAAGCCCCTGGAAATGCACTTTCGCGGCGCATGCTCTTTGCCGGCAGTAGAACGCCATTGACTGGGGCTGGGAAAGACCCCCTTTCGTCCCAGAGGAATGCCCTGCTTTTTGCAATACAATTATCCGGATGCCGTATTATAAATATTTGATTTGTTTACGTCGCGTAACTGACCACAATCGTGATATTGATATCAACAAACGCCTGACCTATTAACCGGAATTTCGATTGCGTTAGGAAAGGGGAAACAATCGGTGATTTATCATTTAAAAAGTGATGTCTTATTCTTCGAAAAGAACCGGCGGGTTTTCGATTCGATATGATAAAAGCTGCGAAGTTAATTCCATTATTTGAAAGTTAACTGTTTCAGTTATTTATTATTAATATAAAGAGAGTCAATCGATTTTATATTCGTGCTTTTAATATCAAACAGCTGTAGGGATCTACGTCTTGACAAAACGATTTAACTGCTTAACTGATCAATATTTTTAAAAAAGTTTTGGTAATTATGGTAATCGGTTAAGAAAAGAGCTATCAAAATTTTCGAATCAATAAAAATAGTTATTCATTTGCAGTATGTTTTAAATGCTTGCATTATTAATTATTAAATTATTATAAATACAATAAATATTAATTACTTTTATAACAAGACGTATTGTACAGCTAATAGTATTGTGTAAAATAATTTCGTATTAATATAATATTTTTTTCATGTATTAGTATTAAGCATATTATGAATGATTAAGATAAAAAATAACCATGTAAATGAAGCAAAAATGTAAATTAATTAATTAAATGAGTTTTGAAAAAAAAATCAAAGCAATATAATAGCTATTCCATTTTAATTAGAAAAGGGCTACAAAATTTCTGCAATTAAAGTAACGCAATGTTAATAATTAAAAAAGAAATTTTAAATCCAAAATGCTTACACATTATAATACTGGATTTTTGTATATACGAAATGGAAATGTAAAATACAAAAATAAATCGCTATCAAATAATATTTATATAATTTTAGATATAAATAAATTTTTAAATGACAATTTTCTCTACAAAACATGCGTAATAGTTTGATGAATTATCAATTAATATTAGCTAAGAAATTATAATTAATTGTGTAAACTAGTCATAGATCTGAAAATTGGAGTTCCATCTGATATGTATATTAATTTACATTAACTTTGTGATATTCATTTCTTGGCATGTTTCATTTTTAAATAATTAATAAAAAATAAAACTTTATTAAATATTGTTACATTAAACACGGCATTACTATAATTTAAACATTTTAAAATGATTGTCATATTAAAAAAAGCTAATTTATAGTTACAGACTTTTTTTTTATCATTTATATTAAATCGCCTTTTTTAATCCTTATAATTTTATTTTAAAATACAATACATTCAAAATTATGTTTTATTAACAGATTAAATAAATATAATTAAAATTTTCTGTGAATAGATTTATTTCTATTTAACATTATTTTATTTTACTTTTGTTCAAAATTAATTTATTAATATATTAGCAACATAAAGTATTTCTCTAAATATTTTTTACTTTACCCTCAGCAATTTATCAAAATTAAATTTACTAATACAAATATAAATGACGTTGAGAGAAAAATAACAAGATAGTAATATCAAGTAACATACCACAATTACTCAGGACCGTAACTAGGATATTTCGCATCCGGGGTGTACATAAAATTTCGATCCCTGCGCCTTCTCAAAGATAATTTCGCTTACATTTTATCTAGTTTCGCTTCCTTTATTTTGTATTTAAAAGTTACAATAATTGTTACTAAATATATTAATCGTACAATTAACAAATATATAGATATAAAGCATAAAAATTTTGTCTATGGTTTCCGAATTTATTATTATTGTTATTATTCATATGCTATATTTATATATAGATACGATTCCTCAGAAATATTTTCAGGGGACCAAAAGTATTTTTCAAAACATTAAAATAGTTCAGATTACAGCAACAATAGTTTAAAAAAAAGTTTTATTACAGAACAAAAAGGTATAGAGATCTAACCCCCCCCCCCCCCTCCATTACATACACACGCCTGTTTAACTTACTAACAGTTTTAAGAGGCCTAAAAAAACTGCAATTATAATATATCGAACGTTATTAACAGTTTTATAAGATAAAATATGAAATATTTATTTGATAATGCATACTGAAGTTGGAATTCCTTTATTTTAAAATGTGTAATGAATTAAGAATGATCTCCCTTTAGTATATATATCATTGATGCTGAACATAAATTAGAAAATTTATATCATAATCTACATATATACCATAAACCAAGGTTTGAATATGATGTTCGTTATAGAAATCTACAATTTTTGACCAATTTGTACGAAATGGGACATTCAAGCGTTTTAGAACTCCACCGAAATATACTAGAAACTTTATAAATTTTCCAAAAAACTCGTCAACTCTTTTTTCATTCCTTTGTCATAATTTAAATATATACAAATCCTTTTTCTTTATTAATTTTTTAATGCATTTTTCCCATTTTTCAGGCTTCTCACTCGGTCCTTTTTCCATCTAAAATATATTTTTTAAAGAAACATATTTTTATATTACAAATAAACTAATAATTTAACAATTATTTACGAATTTTATAGAAATCCACCCGGAAAATAATTTTTGCTGCAAATGTAAAAATTCAGTTCGAAACATTTTCTTTGGGAATGCTGGCATAACCAAAGGAATAGTGCGACCATTGCTATTGTCACAATTATAAATAAAACTGCGAATGGATAATAATTATACACGTGATTAAAAAAATTCTAATGTTAAATTACGGTAAAGATTTTTAAATGCGCATATTTCATTTTAACAAGCCAATAGAAATGTATACCTGCTCTCTATATTTTCGCTTTGGAAGCTGGCGTCATTTTCAATAAATAATCAGCATTTTTTGCATATGAAATTAAAAAAAAATACTACAAAGGCATAAAAATGGAATATTACCTTCATTTAAATATATTTGGAATTAAAATATCTATTATAATACAGACATTTCAATAATATGGTCAAAAATCTGGGTAAAAAAATAACCAGATCCTAAATATAATGTCACTATATGAAAGAAAAATGATGTCAATTCAAATTAGGACAACAAAAGGAAAGAGGAATTTAAAAGTAATAATAATACGGTATTGACATTAAAAAAAAAAAACATTTAATCTATATATTTAACATATGTCTAATTCTAAAAAACAATATTTTCTTCAACATTAACCTTTTAAACTCCCTAGTTGTAAAAAGACCGCCATCCTCACTACCGATTCGCATTACCCTTTCGAAAAATAAAAATTACATCTGATATTTGACTGATGACACAGTTGTAGTTTCTAATAAAGAAAAAAAAGTGAAAAGTTTGGAATTATTTAGAATTTTCTAATAGTTTTTGAAATATTAAATGTTCGAGAAAACAGGAGAAACATGTAAATGTGAGAGATAAAAAGAGAGAATCCCAAATAAGTCACACTTAAAAAAATTAAAAAAAACAATTTTCTCCAGTTAACAACGTGAAACTTTCTGACACATTCATCGATCCATCTTTAAAGGTAAAAATATGAAAATACCAGTCATGATTAATTCATTTCAATTCAAAGAGTGTTTTTCGCTGTTCTTTAAATGGATTGTCTCGAGTTATGAGCAATTATTGCAAAACCATAGCTAGAAGTGAATAATAGGTGAGGGGGGGGGGGAGCCAAGAAAATGTAGGGGGAGGGTCTCATATTTTCTCTCTCTCCCTGACGCAGAAAGATAAATTAGTGCATATTTACTCAGTGGTTACTATGTTTCTCTTTAAACTGTGACAAACTTAAACATTTTATGCTAAGGAAAGATTAGAATGGTACAAAATTCGAGTGTATGACTAGTGCGAATAGGATAAGCGAGTGTTGAAACACATATTTTAGTTACAAATTAGAATTTTTGCAAAACTGTGAAAGGGTTTCAAAACTAAATTAGATTTTTGAACAGAATTTCATTTGGATTTTCGGAACATAAATTAATTGAGTGACCTTGAAATATTTTTCCAAGCGGCTCAAAATGTTTTAGGAGGAGCTGAGCCGACCGTAGCACCCCCTTAGCTGCGGCTCTGAATTATTGTCTTATGATGACTTATATAGAGTTGTGTGCAGGAAATTCCTTTGAAAACGCCCATTTTAACGATAAGTCCTAACTGCCCCACAAGTCTATCGAAAACTGAGCGTTGAAAACTGAGCTCATAGCTTCCAAAGCAAAGCACCTATTAATCTTATGTGTTTACGAATAAAAAATGAATTCAGGGATGTTGGAATTTCAGAACAGTCTTAAGATATATAATCAGGGATGTAGTGGAGGGTATACGGAGTATACGCCGTGCCGTGTACCTTCAGCATTTTCCAAAGAATTTACGTATACCCTCAGTTTTCAAAATAAAACATCATCGTATACCCTATATATAAACATTCATGGTGTCAGCGTATATCCTTTGCCTATACCCAGGGCCGTAGCTAGAAGTGAACCATAGGGGGGGCTCATAATTTTTTTTCTCTCTCTCTGACGCAGAAAGATAAATTAATGCATATTCACACTGTAGGTACTATATTTCTTATTAAACTGTTATAATAACATTATTTTATGCTAAGAAAAGTATAGAATGATGCAAATTTTGAGTGTATAACTGATGCAAAATTAAACATCCTGTTAGCTTCATACGTACATGCATATAGGATGAGGTAGTGTTGAAACACTTATTTTAGATTCAATTTAGTAACTCTTCAAAACTGTGAAAGGGTCTCAAAACTAGATTAGATTTTTGAACAGGATTTCATTTGAATTTTCGAAACAGAAATTCTTCGAGTGAACTTCGAATCTTTTCCAGGGGGGGGGGGGGGGCTCAAAATATTTTAGGGGGGGGGTTGAGCCGCCCATAGCACCCCATTAGCTACGGGCCTGCCTATACCGCATACTCTCTGCTTTTTTTTACGACTAAAACACTGTGTATAATAAAAGAGAAATATGACTCACCCTTTCGTGCAACGATCTCAAGTCGTTGGTGACGATTTGTGGTGGTGGCTGGACGATCCTCGGTGTTTGTGGGGGTTGTTCCGATTCCGAATCATCGTCTGCCTCGTGCCCTTCGTCCGAGCTGCCTCTCAGGGACAGGGAGGACGGCGGGGTGTTCCTGTTGCTCCCCTCTGCCCCCTCCTGGGTGGCGGCGATCTCCGCATCTATCTCCCTCTCCATTTGCACCAAGATCGGAGCTGGCATGCCGTACTTGTAGCCCCGGCGTGCCACCTCTAACAGGCACAGCACCACGTTCTTCTCGTTCTTTCGCATCACGAGATCGTCCGTTTCGAACAGAAGACACTCCTTGATCTTCAGGGACACCCTGCACCACTGGATGAAATTGTGCACGTTGTCGCGTGCGTGGAACGTGCCCGGCTGCACGTCGGGCCGGTAGATGACATCGCGGCATTCGCACAGGTGGCCCCATCGCTTGGCTACCGTGATGATGCGATTGGCATGTCTGCACAACACCACCCCTGTCTCCAGATGTTCCATAAAGTCGTCTGCCGTCACTGGTAATTGGTATAGAGATTGCAACCATTCCGCGAGGTCCTCTTTCATGGCGTATAAATATTCCTCGTGGCTTTTAAAAGGCCGGAAAGGCCTGGGCTTACGGCAGCCCTCCTCTTCTTCTTCGAAGACGGCCATGATTTGACACTAAAACTTAACCACCAAGGTCAAGGTCGGATGTATTCTTTCCTAATATAGCACCTCATAATTTTCACACACATATGCCTATCGCACATTTTTTTAAATGTTATCTCTATGCAAAATCAGGTTTTTTGAATCTCGCACAGGAATGGAATAAAAATTTTCCTTCGCAAACACACTTTTGTTATCTAAAATCTATCATCACAGTAATTAGTCTCGACGAATTGACGATATCTCACATAAAAACATCACAATGAACAAAAAGTAAAAAAAGAAAAAGAAAAGAAAAGAAAAGAAAAAATCTAAACGAGAAAACTTCTCTCTACGAAACCAGGTTTTTCGAATCTCATAAAGTATTAGGGAGAAAAAATTCTCCACAACACACTTATTATCTAAAATCTATCATCACAGTAATTAGTCACTAACGAATCGAAGATATCTTTTTCGAAAGCATCACGATAAAAATCGGTAAAAATAATAAAATAAACCAGCTGTCAGATATTGCAGTGGTGTTCCTAAATTACAGCATTCCAAATTCATTCTCTGTACCTTACATGCGAACCGGTGGTATGAACCGCGCATAGAGAAGATCCCACTAAAGTACTTTCTTTGCGCTGGTTTATCATCTCTGCTGTCCCATGTCCAAAGATATACTAAGAGCGGGCGGGAGATCAATCCCGCAGAAGGCTGCCCACGTGACCACTGCGACAAGGAAGCGCGCGCGTCCTCTGGCGGATGGAGAAGGAAACATTTTTACTCACCTGTAATGCTGTTCTGATCTTCGGGTTTTTCATTCACCTGGAAAAAAGAAGCTGCTTTCACTTTTTTGCTATCGTCTTACACGGGTTTATCATTAAATATGAAATTCGAGATCGAAATTATTTCAGTTTTGTTTTAAGAAAATCGATCGATTTAATTGCGAAATTGCCGATTGATATGCGAAGAATGTTCGATATCAAGGATATCGATTTTTTGTTTTTCGGGAAAAAAAAATTTGCAAAACTGTCTCGTTCTGTTAAGTTCTAGTTATATAAGAGTGAAATCCGACTCGGCGTAATGATAGTTATCATCATCTAATGTGCATTCTTTAAATAATTTCATTACTTTTTCTTTTTTATTCCATTAGAAAAACATGAAAGAGAAAAAAGGTGAATTTTCTTCTACATTTCTTAATGCGGCCTTTAAGGTATCCGAATATTTTCGGAGACTTTTTTTTTCTTTCTAAACTATACTTTTGTGACAATTTTTGGTATTTTTCAGTGCAATCTAACACAAAATAAAGAAAATTATATAAAAAAAATATAATATATATGCAACCTTTTAAAATTTTGAAGAATTATGGTCATTTTTAAGCATTTTTTATATAAACGGCTTCGGATCTTAAAAAAAAAAAAAAAAAAAAAAAAAAAAAAAAAAAAAAAAATTGCATATAACACAAATTTTTTTTTATCGTATGCATTTTAGAGTATAATGAACACAAAAACTAGTCAATATACGGAAATATAAAAGAGATACTGTTGATTATATACAATTACATAGAAAATTTCAGTAATTGTATGTGCAATTCTTCATAAAAGTAGCTATATATCAACAAACAAGCAACTTAGAGCTAATTATTCAGTTAATTATACTTTAAACATTATCTAAAAGCTACACAAAAAATTTCATAGTTATAGGATGATAAAGTTTTGAGTTAGAGTAATAGTCGTTTACGTTTTCCGATAAAAATCTAATTTTCAGAAAACGCATTAAAGCTTTCACCTTCGGTTTAAATTAACGTCGTCTGTCTTTTTTTAGTGCCCTGAGCCCCCTTAATAATAATAATAATAATAATAATAATAATAAATACATTTTATAAGTTAACGGTGATGTTAACCTTCTAGAAGCCATGTTGAAAAATGGGCATAATGAAATAGCACATTTTTCTCAAAACAAAATATAAATATCGATACATAAATTATTTCATTTTTATGCCCTTTTCCCTTATAAGAACATGTTTACACAACTTTTGTTATCACAACTTTAATTCAGTATTTTAAGGAATTCGAACACCTTTAAAACATAATTTTCGATCTAAATATCGATTTTTCATTTTTGCAATGTATCTAAAATAGAACCCATATTACAGCCGTTTAAAATTACACCTATTTTCAATTTTTGAATTGGATTTTAAAATTATTTTTATCTTTTTCTTTCTCAAAATGATGTTTTACACCTTTTCACTATACGCAAAACATCAAAAAAAAAAAAAAAAAATGCCTGAAATGCTACGAAATTTTCTGTACTTCTTTTACAAATTTCTTTTCAGGGAATAGACTATACTCATGATACTATATTAAATAGTTTTATTTTTACCGGGTGTCCCAAAAATGACTGATGGATTTTAAAATTCAATAACTTGCAAACGGTGTCAGCTATTTAAAAAAATTTTTGCAGGAAGGTTATGTATAATGTCAGGAGTTTTTTTACCGTAATTTTTTATTTTAGTTTGCTTATCAAACAATAGGTGGCGCTGACGGCGATTGAAGGCCAGGTCGACGCTTCACTCAGCATTGATCACCTGGCCTTCAATCGCTGTCAGCGCCACCTATTGTTTGATAATCGAACTAAAATAAAAAATTACGGTAAAAAAACTCCTGACATTATACATATCCTTCCTGCAAAATTTTTTTTAAATAGCTGTCACCGTTTGCAAGTTATTGAATTTTAAAATCCATCAGTCATTTTTGGGACACCCGATACATTGGTGTAAATGACATGTTTGGGACAAATTTTGAGATTTTTTTTCATTATATTAGTACTTTAACTGCCATATCATCTGAGATAGAGATGCGATTACAAAGTGTGTTTTCTAAGTCCTAGAGAAAATTATTTTGTTTATTATGCAATTAATATTAATGCATTGTTTTATTTTTAAACTAGCTGACTCGCCCGGCGTTGCCCGGGTCCGTATTAACAATATTAAACGAACTTGACATTTGTATGATTTTATCATTAACTGGAAGCATGCAGAAATGCATTGCCTGAAATATGACGTAGCTGACTTTGTGAAAAATTAGTTTTAAAAGCAACAACTAATATTAGGCTCTAAAAATACTTAAAATGAGCAATGAGAAACACGGGAGGGAACATGTATCCAACGATTGCGTTAGTTTCGTGTTAAAGTGTTGATATTTACCCGTAAAATAATGTTTTGAGCCATTATTGACTGTAATACACGATCGGAATGCATAAAAGATACAAATATATCAATCATAGGCAAGAATTATGTGATTATTTTTATCATATGACTTTGAAGTATCAATATAGAAGCATCATTTAAGATTTTGCTTGAAAAGTTAACATTCTTTCGTTAATGTCTTAAAATCGTCTGCACTCTGAAATCTAGATTTTAGACTAATATTTGTTATTTAAGTTTTCGCGCATGATTTTAAAAGAATATTTTCATACAATATATTTTATATATTGACATAGAATTGTTAATATGTTGTTAAATCATAAACATTTTTCATCTACGTTATAAAGTATTAAAAAGTTCTGAAAAAAAAGAAAACTTTTAGTAATACAATTTTTAGTTAAAATCAAATGTTTTCAATATTTTATTTAATTTTATTTTGACATTTAATTATTTCGAATTTATCAATTTCAATTATTTTAAAAGCAAACATTTTATTAAAATAAATAATATAATAGGAAAAAGACCATTTTAAAAAATTACTATTTCTTCGTAAAATATGCTTCAGCTGTAATTCATTTCTTTCAGTTCGTCTTATTAAAATTCGTCTTTCAAAATCCCTTCCACATGCTTTTGTTTGGGACATTAAAATTTGAGCGATAAATGGTTTAATATTGCAACCCTTTTTTCGGTTTACTTCACCACCACCTATCTTTTTCCTCCATGGTTTACAAACGCTGTGATAAAATCATCATTTAAACTGACAGTTTGCCAGTCTATGAATTTTAAAGGTCTGTTCCAGCTTTTTTAATTATTTATGCGAAAATTTTATGCAACCAACCAACCATAACTAAATGAAAGGAAAAAAAGAAGAAAAAAGGTGATTTTTTATGTGAGTGATCTTTGGAATTTAATTAATTACTCAGTTAATAAATAGAATTTCGAAATTCTGAAGCTCAGGTGCATCAGGAGAGATTTTGGGCTACTCTCAAAAAAAATTTTGAGCCTCGTACATGCTGTAGATTTTGCTAGTTATCGCAGACACACACACAAGCAGACAGAGCGTTTTGTTCTTTTATTAATATAGATTATAACATTTTGCGCAAATGTCAATTTTTTACATTATCTTGAATATTTTTCTTTAAAAAAATTTTACTTCTGAGTACTTGCTAAAATTTTTATATTTTTTTCAAAGTTTTAAAGTAAATGCCATTATAAAAAATTAATAACAAGAGACAATTGCAAAAAATCATTTGTGAAGGTGTGCGGTACCTTAACAACTTAAAAACTAGACTTTAAAAATTGGGTTGACGTAGCATAAAACATAGTTTTAAAGCGTAAATGACATTACAATATTGTTATTTTAATTGAGATAGCTCTGTTGTTTTTTTTTTTTTTCATTATTATTATAATAGAAAAATAAAGAAATTTTAACAATAGAAACTGCCCTATTTGTGCTTTAGATGTTTTAAAGTTGTATTCATGTTAAACATTTCATATATTATGTTTATACTTTCATAAAATTTTTCTCATTTATATACATATTTATCATGGTTCGCAAAAGAAATTGGTCCTTTTTATATATAATAAAAAAAACAGTCCACAATGTCTTTTTGGTGTTTTTTTTTCTTGAAAAACTAAATTTTCGCCTGGGAAAATCGAGTTTTTACAAAAGTATAATATATGCGATATTACATTATTGCATATTATATTATTTATATATTATATATGTACTTACATAAAAAAAAATGTTGTTCCCTTTTATACAACGTAATTGTAATGCTATTTTACAAGTTATAAATTATATGATTTTCAATAAATAAAATAGCAGTGTTTCTCACAAATTAATTTGAAATATAAAATATAAAATTGTTAATTTACTTTAAAATCAAATAATGACCAGAATATTAAAATTTTAAATATATAAGCAGAAAAAAGGATAAACAAGTCACATGTGCCAATCCTAAAACTTTTCTCACATACATGTTTATAATTCAAAATTCACTATCACAGTGCCAAAATTAAATGACAATCTACGCCCATCATGATGATTGGGAAGTATACTTTCCTTGAATCGGATACATTTAACTAGGAGTATCACATTGTTTCAAACAAATCATTGAATTTCAGATCTTACCCTCTTTAGATGTCCGCAACCAAAATTTTCAACTCAAAGGGTATAAAATCAACACCTGTTGTTTAACACACACCCAAATTTAATAAGGTTTTATTTTTGTGGAAATGTAACAGAATATTAAGTTTGATTAAAATTTGCGTTTTAATTCTTAAGATACATCTATTACGGAAATAGTACAAAATGTGGCACAACGATACCACTGTTGGGCGATATACGCCAAAACTTACTTATGCAACAATTTAAGTCAACCTGTAACTGAATCTGAAGTTTGAAAATCCGAACATTTATTTTAGACACAAAGTTATTGCAAAAACTGAGATAAATGCAGCATAACAGCACACCTGTTTGATAATACACACCAAAAACTAATCAGCACTTATTTAGGTCCAACTGAATCTTAAGTTTTCTGAAATTCTGTAATTAGTTCTTGAGATAAAACTGAGATAGTTCTTGATTCCACAAAAACATTTGTCACATACATAGTGACAAATAGACATTTTCTAAAAAAAAAAAAAAAAAAAAAAAAGTAGTCCCGTTTTCAGGACTTTTTTAAAACTTATAAATACACCATGAAGTGGAAGTCAAAATTGTTCATGAATCCAATACTTTCTTCTTGTAAAGATAAGGAAAGTAAAAATACCGATCTTATAATTTCATGAATATTGTTGATTTGAATTTTCTATATAAAGACTGTGCCTTATGATGTGCCTTTGCCTATGGCACACTCCATAAAATATCAAATTTCAGTTGCAAATTTGAAACTTAACTTTTACTTTTATTTTTCCCATTAATAGAGCGATATATAAATTTCAAACATTTTTTTTTTCAAAAAACTTATAGCAAGGGGAATTATTTACTTTCATTTCTTGTTAGAAAATATTTTAAAACTTTCTCAATATTGTGAATTGATATATCCGTTCCTAAACTGCAGGCCAAATTACTCTAATTTTACTAAATTAGAAGTAATTTTTAAATTAATATAATTCTACAGATATAATGCAGTTTTAAAACATCAATATTCCAACACACATTAATGATTCCGAGCATTATATTCATATGTGTAATTAAATTCTTTAATATTTTATTATATATTTTATATATTTTAACCTCTTCAGTTCTGAGGATAAAATAATAATGCAAATACTTATTCATTCGTTTTTTACAAACAAAATGACTTCATAAACGACAGAAAAATATCTTTTCTAAAACCGATCCGCAGGGTGCTGAGTAATTTAAGTTAAAAAATAGGGATCTAAAACTACAAACCCCCTTAAAACATAAATTTAATAATCATTAACCTAAATTAACGGAATCACAAATTTAAGAGCTTTAAACAAGTATATGATTAACAAATCCTCAAAAAAAAAAAAAAAAAAAAAAAAAAAAATTATTGAAAAAAGATTTAAGTTAAATATTTATGAAAATTTATCTCTTTCTTGGTCACACGTGTCATTGGACATTTTTAGGCATTTTGCAAACTCTGGTGACAATAACATTTATTTTAGGATTCAGTTTAGATGCAGGCATTTATTCGTTACCTTTCAATTAAAAAAAAAAAAAAAAACATTCAATTATTAAGGGTGTTCTTAACTGCGCCGCTCAACAAGCGAAAAACGTTTTGACACATTTACAAATTCATTTTTTAGCAGAACCATATAAAATTGGAATGCCTGGCTATGGAAGCGATTTCGAATCCAACCTATTTTTCCATTTTATGATATTTAAATTACTTCTCCAGTTCTAAGCTATTTCGACCACGCTATCACCCGTTTTTCTCCTGCTTTTCGACCGGTTTTTCTGCTTTCGTCGAGAAATGTGCTCAAAAGTGTCAACTTTGAAGGCTTGTTATGAAAATATATTGTGTTTTTTAAAAAACAGAAGATTGAGTGCAATTAGACAGTTTCTGAATAACCATCCCTAGTAGTTTCATGCATTTCCGAACAAAAATAAATTAAAGCATGTGTCACAAAGTTGCCCTTTTTGATTTAAGAACAGCCTTAAGAAGCGAATAGAAAAAAAAATCGGACGTTTCAGTTTTTATAAGGAAAATAACAGAGGCCTCGAATCGGGACGCAAAAACAGAAAAAAATGTACAAAAAAAAAAAAAAAAAAAAAAAAAAAAAAAGTAAATTTTTTGTATTATTATTATTATTATCATTATTATTATCATTATTATTTTAATTTAAAGGGAAAACAACTTATATAATTTTGCCCTTTTACTCGGCGATCGGGGGAAATTCGGTATTCTAAGATAAATTTCAAAGCTTGTTTAAATTTGATTAAGGAAATCGATCGATTTAATTTCGAAACTGTGCCTATTAAGATGCGAAGAATATTCGATTTCAAGGGCGAGCCTATCAATTTTTGTTTTTGCGATTTTTTTTTTAAACTATTTCATTCTGTTTTGGCCTACTTATGTAACATCGAAATCTGATACAATGTTATGGCACTTAATGCAGTCTACTTTACATAATTTTTTAATTAAAAACAGAGATTTCAGATGTTAACTGTCCGGTTAACCTTCTAAGGCTACCTTGAGAAATATTCGAGAGAAAAATTTGCTTTTTTTTTCCTTAATCGAATAAAGCGAAACAGTAATGGAATAATTGCACATTTTTCCTTGTTGGAATATGTTTAATTTCATGTTTACTTCAGTTTTCAAGAGGAAATTTGAAAGACAGTTTTGCTGTTATTTTAATGAATAATTAGGTATGTCCGTCGAATTGCGATGGAATAAATATTTTGAAGAATTTAAATACCAGGAAGAAAGCGATGTAGTTAGGTTCAATATATGTAACGTTTTGTGAAAATATATATGAGGAGCCCAGAAGCCAAGAGGTACAAGTGACAAAATGTCGATTTGGAGTAAATTGAGTTTAAAGATAATTGATGTTAAATTGGAACATCAATAACAATTGACTAAATTGAAATAGGAAACATCTGCTTGTTGCATTCTAATCTTTGAACTCTCATTTCAATAACTGTTAAAAAAATAGATAACAATTTTCTTTAAATGTATAATTAATCAATATTGTTTGTTTTTCGAAAAAAGTGGTTTATCTCTATAACTACCCCAAATAATCAGAAAATGACCTATATTTCTTTACCTGAAATGAAAAAAGCATATTTCCAGATACCCTGTGCACTTAACTCAATTTTTTCAATTTTGTCACTCATACCCCTTGGCTTCTGGGGTCCTCATATATATTTCAGTTGGTACTATGCTTCTTTTTTAATCCATTTTAATGCATTGCATTTTTTAATTATTTGTTTAATGTTATTTCTGGATTTATTGTGTGCGGTTGCCCTTATTTTGCATTTTTAGCTTATTATGGCTAATGTAAAGATAAAATCATACATATTATTTGTGGAAATCAAGGTAATTTAAACTTTATGATTCTGCCTTGGTTCCCCAATTATTTCCATTTTTCCAATGTTTATTGTACTTTCAATCCCTTGTAGCACTTATTATAAAGATCTGTTTAATTTTTTTTTTTTTATAATGGTTTATAAATAATTTTTAATTTGAATAAACTGATTTATAATTTGTACATTCACATTTTTTGGTGATAATTGGCATTGGTACATAATTTTTATATTTATATTCATATACTTATACATATAAAATCAAAATTAAAGGTGTTAAAAAGCAAATTTCATTTATAATATGTACATGTGATTTTTTTAAATGCTTTATTAATCCCTTCAAAGACGATGGATATGACATCCCACTTAATTTTTATGAAGATTTTCGCCAGAAAATTTTTCTTAAATTTTATTTTTTTTAAATTTGGTAAAAAAAAAACTGTAAAATTGCTTTTCCTTATTTTGGATTAAAATTTTTCGAAAATTTCAATTTCAATGACAGTCCATTTCCGGAAAATTCAACTTTTGACAAACGCAGCTACTTGCGCTTGAAAGGGTTAAATACTGCATTTAAAGAAATGTGAATTTTGTTACTCTTTATTTTTTTTTTTTTCAGTTTTAAAAAAACATATACTCACAATATCACGAATTGTAAATGTTATGATAACATAAAATATCAAAACGATTTTATGTTAAAAAATTTTATTATTTTAATTTATTTTTGATACATTCATGTTACTTTAATAGATAAAATAATAATCAATAAATCACAGATAAAATAGAATAATAAAACATACAAATTCAATAAATAAAATATAAACTTCAATAGATAATCAATAGATAAATGTTATTGATATTATAATACACGTGCTTTCAATTTATTATTAGTGTTGACAAATAATAATAATAATAATAAAAAACTTACACTTTAAACTTTCCTGTTTTAAATATATATAGCTATACACTGTAAGAAAAAGTACTGTAATTTTACAGCAAAAAGTGCTGGCAATTTGGGTGCCAGCACATTATGCAGTTATTTTACAGCAATGGCGTTATTTTAATTTCACAGAGCAGGCGTAAATTTTACTGCAGTTTTAGCTGTTATTTTTACAGCAATGGCGTTATTTTAATTTCACAGTGCCGGCGTAAATTTTACTGCAGTTTTAGCTGTTATTTTTACAGCAATGGCGTTATTTTAATTTCACAATGCAGGCGTAAATTTTACTGCAGTTTTGGCTATATTTTTTACAGCAATGTCTTAATTTCATTTTTACGGTATTGTTGTAATTTTCACGGCACTTTTAACCATTATTTTTACAGCTATAT
This sequence comes from Maratus speculifer, assembly GCA_964019185.1. Lineage (NCBI taxonomy): Eukaryota > Metazoa > Arthropoda > Arachnida > Araneae > Salticidae > Maratus > Maratus speculifer. The sequence goes on along the minus strand of OZ025295.1, from coordinate 321,966,726 downwards.
CGTAATTTCATTTTACAGTATTGTTGTAATTTTTATTATTTTTTTAGCCGTAATTTTTACAGTTGTGATGCATTTTAATTTTATAGCACAACTATTAATTTAAATGCATTTTTGCCATTTTTTTTTTACATTTTAATCATATTTTTGTTTTACAGCACAACCGTATATTTTAATAAATGTTAACCTTTTTTTACAACTGAGATGCATTTTTGTTTTACAATTAAAATTTTATTTTAATTGTAAAACAAATATGCATCTCAGTTGTAAAAAAGGCTAACATGTATTACGGTTGTGCTGTAAAACAAAAATATGATTAAAATGTAAAAAAAAGGATAAAAATGCAGTTAAATTAATAGTTATGCTGTAAAATTAAAATGCATCACAACTGAAAACATTACGACTAAAAAATAATAATAATTACAACAATACTGTAAAATGAAATTATGATACAGCTGTAAAAAAAAAAATGGTTAAAAGTGTCGTGAAAATTACAACAATACCGTAAAAATGAAATTAATTCTTAATATTCTTAATTTTTATGGATTTTTCATTACTGTTACAGCAATGTTGTATTTACAATTGTCTTTTCACTACGTTAATATTATATTTGTCTTACAGCAAAAGAAGGGGGGGGGGGTAAGATAAATCTTTATAGACAATTTACCAAACAAGTAACATTTTGTTTTAAAAAATGATATACATTTCTTTGATGCTTGCCAGTCAAAAACATTTTTAATATAAAAAGAAAAAAAATTATTTAATTTTTTTTTTTCACACGTTGAAAATTTTTTGAATCATAATTAATTATGCAGTTTTAAAATTTTAATAAAATTATTAAGTGCACATTAAAAAATAATAAATATATAAAAATTTAGACCACAAATCTATGTGCTATATACAAAATATGTGTGCTATATAAAAAATTTTGTGTTTTACAATTTAAAATTATAACATGCAATATAATTTTCATTGACGTTATTTTTTTTCCTTTTAGTTACTGTTATATATTACTAATGAACTATTTAAGTATTTTTTTCTGAATGAAAAACTATTATTATTACTTACTTTTTAATTTAAAAGAAAGGTTTGTAAATATGATGTTACAGTGAATAAAAGCATTTTTTTTCTTTTTTTTCTGCCATTTTGTTATCTCACTCATATAAATTTGACATGAATATAAATAACTAAAATGAAATTTTGCTCTTTGAACCTATATAAAAAGAAATTAAAAAAAAATAATAAAATGTATTAAGACTTTGTCCATTTTAAAAAAGTAGGCATTGCCGATGGCAATCGTATTTTTGTCTTGAATATATTATTACGTAATATACAAATAATTGCTTGACGTTAGCAAAATTATTACTTCAACTTCCAAATATTAATTTATCCCTCTCCTCTAAAAAATAATAAATCATTTCAATAAAAGTATTTTAAAATGCCAATTCTCATTTTTTTTCTAAATTAAGCAACTGTATTGAGTATTTTTGCACAATCAATCATCATTACGAATAATAAATTTTATTCACAATTATTACTATGTTATACCAAAAAAATTATGTTTTTATATATACATATACATGCAGTTATTTTATTAATACTTATACACCAAGCACTGAATGGTAGATACATGATTTTGTTCTAATTTATATACAGTTATTTTAATTAGTTTTAAAATAACTACTATGTAATTATTAGAAAATGTCGACAGCAATAACATAAGAAAAAAATCCTCGGGAATCATGATTTGACTATTTACATTTTTTACCCTTTTGATTTTCTAAAAATAATGAGGAAATTTATTCACATTTTACTGTAATTTCTTTAGCAATAAAATCCATGTTTCTTTCTATATATATATATATATATTTCTTTTTCCGGAATTCTTTTACTGATGTTTAACAATTAATGATATATATTTAATTTTTACTTTATGTAGACATATAAACATTAATTTTGAAATATGTAGTCTGATAATAGTATTAAAAATAAATTAAAAAATAATAAAAAACAGTAAAATAATGATTTGACTGTTTAATTTTTTTGCCATTTTTATTTTCTAAAAAAAATAATCAAATCGATTTTGTCATAAATAATCACATAATGTTTAAATGTAAGTGAAATGATGCCATGCTGTATTCACTCTCGGTAAAGAATTTGATGTATTTGTATACAAACACACTAACAGTATTTAGACACGAGTAATATGAGTATATTAAACTGATTAGTTTTCTAAGCAAATAAATAGTGACACAAAGTGCTTTAATTCAGTAATATAATAAAAAACAGCAATTTATACTTAACCAATTCCAAAACCGAATATTTTAAACATAAAACTATTTTATTAATTCTTATATCTAATTCAATTGCAACAAATGTTTAAAATTAAGGTTTAATACTTGCATTCAAAATGTTACTTACATTAGAGGAAAAAAAAATCTGAATTTTAATCAACTTATCATGTAAAAGCTAGAATAAATGATAAAATATTACAAAAATTGTTTTAAATCAATGTTGAACATATATTTTCATATATTTTAAACATGTATTACCTTGAAAAATCTCTTATGAAGAAAAAAAAAATAGATATTCATAATGTATATTCTTATCTTTTTCTTATTTTCTTATAAGATCTGTATTGCGGATTTAGAAAAGCAAAATAAAAATGCAGTCATTTTAAAACTTATTGTATTAGTAGAGTTCTATAGTTTTATGCATGCAGCAGATATTTTCAGCAACTAAAAAAAATCTAAGAAAGTGTAAATTTTATTTCAAATGTTTGTATACAGTAGACTCCCTCAAATCCGCAAACCAGAAATCCACAACACTCTAAAATCCGCACATATTTTATGGATGTAAACAATGAAACTTTCAGTTTGGATATTGGGACAAAATTAGATTTTTTTTTTTTCGTATGAATTCCATATATTTTTTAATTTGTAATTTTCTTAATAATACTCTATTCATGTTTTTTCATAAAGGAAGAATATATTTATTTTTTGGAAAAAAATTCAAGATATTGCTGGTAATCACAATCTTATTACCAAATATATTTATGCATTAATCAAGATTTTTTGGTTATTAAGCCAGGCTAAACTTGGAAAAAAATCCGTATTTTATGATTTTGATGTGAATTAGTAATGTACTTTTATGAAGCAAGTTTTGTTGAATATTTTGAAAAAATACATTTAATCTTTATAATGAATATTTAATCATACACTATTGATTATTAACTTGACCTTTGCTATTAGAATTTTAATCATTTAAAAAAATATCTAAATTGTTATTATTTTACTTTATTACTTAATTTAATATTTTATTATATTGTAATCATTCATTATAATTCCCATTACAGTATTAATTGCACTCAAATTACTGTTTAAAAAATGTAAACAAGGCAATGGCCAGAAATCCGCAAAATTCTAAAATCCGCACAACCTCTGGTCCCAAGCTGTGCGGATTTGAGGGAGTCTACTGTACTACAAATGTTTGCGTAAAACTAAATTTTTTTTGTGATATGCTTTTTCCTCTTTTTAATTCTGAAAATAATTTTCTTCACTCTTCTTTTGTTTTTATAAAACTCTTGATTTAATACATGTCAAATATATGAAAAAGACATAATAAATACATGAAAAAGACATAATAAATATATGAAAAAGACATGACAAATACATGAAAAAAAGAATTTATTAATTAGAAATATCTATAAGTGAATATTAGAAAAATTCTCATTTATAATCATTAAGACATTGCCATTCAGGCATTCATTTCCTCTTCTTGGACCTCTCTTCTTTTCCATTATTTCGATATTTTTAGATGCAATTCATTATCTGATGGTTTTTTCAATTTCAAGGAAGGTGGAATAATAAAAAACAGTGAAGGTGGACTAAATCTGAAAAGAAATAAGGGTTTCAGTTTTTAAAAAATGCTGACCAGGTCACTTTTAATATTTTATGTTAACAAAATCATTTAAAATATCAAAATGAATCTTTCATAGCTGCAAACCTACCTCACTCTACCCTTTTTTATACACACATAAAACAAACTTCTGTAAAATAATGCGAAAGTAAAATGTTTTTAATAGATTTATATTAAGATAGTGAATTTAAAAATTACATACATACGCACGTAAAATAATAAAAAGTTAAAGGTTAAAATTTTCAAATAGATATTGCCTTGTTTTGTTTGAGGCAAATGGAAAATTTTCTGAAAATAAGTGTAATAAATTTGTAAAAATAAATTTTCTCTTGATTTATAGATTTTTTTAGTTTCATCTTTGAAAATTATATTTGTACATACATTTATTTTGTAAATTGATTGATCCATGCATAAATTGTAAAAAATAAACTTCTATTTTTTCATTATTAAGTATTTCTCATACCTAACTTTTATATAAATGTATATATCGCTCACCTGCAAGAAAAGTGATACATCTTGCAAAAATTAATTTTGTTTTTTCTTCCACTAATAAGCCCGTCATTGGTGCATCCTAATACAGAAACAGTTTCAAGTGTAGCTATACGAAAAAATGATTTATTACGCTATATGTCCATTTGTTACTACAGACGAGGGGTGGAATGTGGAGGGATATAAGATTATCCCATCTCCAAACCTCATCCTACGTCTTCATGCTTAATTATTTTGTGCTTTTATTCAGTTTTTATTACTGCATTCAAAACTATTTTATTTTCAGATTAGAATAAAATCGTACAAATTTTCTTTTGCCTCTATTGTTAAATATATATTTGCCGAGATGCGTCTCTTTTCTTTCAAGTGAGCCATTTATACTATTATTTTAATCAAACTTTTCATCACAACATGTGTCATTCAAAGAACATTTTATCATAATCGAAATTTATTTTTTAATCTGAAACTAAAAAATGAAATTCCGTCTGTGCAATAAAAATACAGAGAATTACTTATAAATGATTTTGAATATTTAGCCTGATGCTGTTGATTTTTTTCAATTACTAATTACAAATTATAAACTACTTTTAATTAAACTAGGAAACTTATCTATTATTTTCTGAAATCTATTTCTCAAAACTGAAAATACACGCAAAATTCAACAAAATACTTCAAATAAAGTGTTGCGAAATATTTCTATATAGTAAAGCTAACTAAAAGCACATTAATGTTAATTAAGATACATTTTGATAATTTTCATTTAAATATACAAAATTTACAAAAAATGATACTGCATGAAGAAGTTTAGATTTTTAGCATTGGAAAAGCTTATTGTGTGCCTCTGAAATTTACACTTAAATAAATTTAAAATACATTAAAAAAAAATATTTTTTTTCTGCTTAGGATAATCTATCCATTTGGTGCATTATTTAGTTCTTCATTGTAGTACACTTGTAGTTTTATATTTTGAAGCTTTTGTTGACATCAGATGGATAGTTATTTAAAAAAGTCATTAGATAAATGATAAAAATATACGTGTATCTAAAAAGAAAAGGGGTAGCATCAGAATAAAATAAACTACCTTCTTTTGACAATCAATAGATTATGAGCTTTTTAAAGAGGGGCGAAATGAGAGATACACTTTAAAATAATTGTTCCAGAAATGATTTTTTAAAAAGGAAAATAAACATGTAATAAATCAAGTGCCAAATGAAATAGAAATAATCAACGTGACAGAAAACGCAAATTATTTAACACATATAGTTATTAATGTATAAGCAATATATACTATCAAAATAAGCATCAAATCCGTGATCTGAGAATCTATTGATCACATATTGTCTGAAAAAAGCTAAAGTTAATGAACTATTTTTTCCAATCATGACTACAAAGCCTATTGGAATTTCATATTTAAGACATGCAAAACAAGCAATGTTTAAAACATTTTGAAGATTTTGGAAGTTATTAAACAGATTTTGTTAAAAATCGTAACATAAAATTGTAACCTGAAAATTATTATTATTATTATTTCAACTCTAAATTGAGTTTTATTATATAATTCTAATAATTACAAAAATTCAATTTATGATTTCATCAAAGAGTATAACTGTGTTAAATTACAAACCCGTTGAAATTTGCTTTAAATTTAGCGAAATTTTATTATTATTATTATTATTATTATTATTATTATTTAAAAAAATAATTAAAAATTGAAAATCCCTTGGAAAGAACGATTTTAATTTAAAAAGCACAAATTATTTTGTTGTTGTAATTACTTTTACTGATAATAGAGTGTGATATGATAAAATTTAATGAAATACATGTAATATGGATAAGATTGCAAAATATTTATTATTCTCAAAACAATCTCTAGCTATAAAAAACCCTTAAATTAAAAAAAAATAGATTAAAAAAGTAGTACATATTAAAATGATATATTCCTAAGTTTTGCAAACACAGGCACAAAATTGTAAGATTCAAATTATTATTATTATTAATTTTTAGATTAAGTCAGATTATATTTATTAATAATTACAAAGGGTCATTAAGTTGTTTCATTAAATTATATGTATTTAATTTAAATGGATATATATGTGATGAATTACAACTCAATAGAAATTTTACTATTATTAAACGGGATGAAAACTTCTTTGTTTTATTTCTAAAAATGTTTACTAACAATTGAAAGAATTATTTTTATTTGAAAAGCGCAAATTGTAGTGTTGTTATAACAGCATGATAAGTTAAGATTAAATTAAATGCATATACAACATATAATTTTTCAAGATATTTACCATTTCCAAGAAATCTATAAATATAAGGTAAACCTAAATTTAAAAAATGAAGTTTATTAAAAGACGTTTTCGATTAAGAAAATGACAAAATATTAAAATTTCGCCTTTCCAAGTTTTGCAAACCCAGACAAAAAATTGCAAGCTTAAATTATTATTATTAATTTTATTATTCTCATTTAATTTTAAATTAAATCATACCATATTTATAATAATTACAAAAGCTTATTAAGTTATTTATTTAATTCAAAAGGATATAAATAAAATAAATTACAACGCAATTAAACCTTGTTATTTGATACAGACAATATTAAATGGAACGAAAAAAATTGCGCAATTTCTCAATATTTTAAAAATTAATTGAAAATGCATTTGAAAGAATTATTTTAACTTTAATAGCACAAATTTTTGTATTGCTGTAATTAACTGTATTAATAAAAGAACATGATAAGTTAAAATTAAATGAAAATAATAAAGAAAGAAAATATATTAAAATTACATTTTCGCAACTTTTGCAAACTCAGCCACAATATTGTAATAAAAAATATTATTTAACTTTAAATCAAATCAGTTTACATTTATAATAAATTCAAATTCTTCTTCAGTTGTTCCATTAAACTGTCTTAAAAATGAAAAAAAAAAAAAAAATGGAGATAAATGGAGATAAATGTGATAAATAAAAACGCAATTGACGTTTGCTATCAAACCAAAGCATTATTAATTAGAAATTTTCTTTCGTTTAATTTCTCAATATTTTAAAAATAAAAATTGAAATTGTTATCAAAAGAATTATTTTAACTTTAAAAACACAAATTTTTGCATGCATATAGTTATATTAACTAATAAAAGTACATGATAGTTAAAATAAAATAAAATAAAATATGTATGAAATCCATAACTTTTCAAGATATTTATTTTCTAAAAATATATAACAATAGAAAAGCTCAAGTTAAAAAAAAATAAGTTTAAAAAAAACTTCGCTATTAAGAATATTAAAAAAGAAATGTTAAAATTACATTTTCGCAAGTTTTCTAAACCCAAACACAATGTTGTGTATATATATATATATATATATATATATATATATATATTAATTTAAATCAACTCAAATTATATTTATAATAATTACAAATTCTCTTTCAGTTGTTTCATTAAACTATCTTTTTTTTTTTTTTTTTTTTTTTTTTTTACTTAAAAGGGAATAAATGTGAAGGATAATTTCTTTTGTTTAATTTCGCAATATTTTTAATGACAGTTGAAAATAATTTCAAAAGAATTATTTTAACTTTCAAAGCACATATTATTGCATGGGTATAGTTATTTTTACTATTAAAATAACACAATAAGTTAAAATATAATCAAATACATATGAAATGCATAATTTTTCAAGATATTTATTATTTTCTAAAAATCTATATTAATAAAGAAAACTTGAAATAAAAAAACATATTATAAAAAAGAAATTTACCATCAAGAAAATGATAAAAGAAATATTAAAATTACATTTTCGCAATCGCATACAGTTTTGGAAATCCAGGTTCAAATTTATAAGTTAAAATTATTATTATTATTATTATTTAAATCAAGTTAGGTGGCTAAGATTTATAAATGTTGAGACTCATTAAATTGTTTCATTTAACTAACTTCATAAAAAATAAAAGGAAATAAATGTGATAAGTTACAACATAATTGAAATTTACTATCAAAACAAAATAAAATTAAATTGAACAATTATTTACAGTATTTTTCAATGTATTACACAATATTTTATTTCTTCTGCTTAATTTGTGAAAATATTTTTAATAACAACTGAAAATGCATTTGAAAGAATTATTTTAACTTCAAAAGCACAAATTGTTATAGTTGTATAAGAAGTAAAGTAATTTTGTTAGTAGTAAAGTAATTTTATAAAAAGTACTCTTGAAGCATTCAACTAATAAAAGAAGATAAAAAGTTAAAATAAATTAAATATGTATAAAATGTACAATCTTCCAATGTATTTATTATTTTCTATAAATTTATAATTATAATAGAATCTTATATTTAAAATAATGAGAATTATAATTTTTCCATTAAGACGATGTTAAATATTTTCTCAAATTCTGCAAATACAGTCGCTAAATTCTAAGATAAAAATTATTATTATTATTATCAGCAGCATTTAACTTTCAGTCAAGTCAGATTATATAAATAATAATTACAAAGGCTCATTACGTTATGCAATGCAATTGAAATTTGCCATCAAAATAAAGTAATATTGAAATGGAACAAAAACGCCTTTATTTAAATTTTCAAACATTTTTAGTAAGAATTAAAAATTAAAAATTCCTTTGAAAAAAATATTTTAACTTCAAAAGAACAGATTTTCGTATTATTATAGTTATCTATATTAATAAATGAACGTGATAAGTTAAAATTAAATGAAATCTACATAAAATAAATAATTTTTCAAAATACTTGTATTTTCTAAAATCCTCTAAAAAAACTTATATTTAATAAAATGAAATTTTCAAAAAAGAAATTTAGCGTTAACAATTTAGTGTTTATTGAAGTTACATTTTTCCAAATTTTGCAAAGAAAGGCGCAAAATTATCAGCTGTTAATTATTATTATTATTATTATTATTATTATTATTATTATTATTATTATTATTATTATTATTATTATTATTATTATTATTATTATTATTATTTAAAGTTTTAGTATTATTATACTTTAAATCAATTTAGATTATATTCATAATAAATGCAAAGGCTCATTAAGTTGTGTCATTAAGCGATCTTCATTTAATTTAAAGTGAAATAAATATAATAAATTACAACATTAATATTTTTTTATCAAAAGAAAGCAATATTAAATTGAATGAGAATTTCTTCTGTTTAATTTGTAAAAATGAATTCATAACAATAAAAAATGTAAAATGCATTTGAAAGAATTGTTTTAACTTGAAAAGAACAAATCATCGTAGTTTTGTTTTTATCAGTAGCAATTTAAGTAGTAGTATAAATAGTTTTATAAGAAATATTGCTGCTGTATTATATTAGATAAAAAAAATCATGTAAGTTAAAATTAAAGGAAATTAAAATGTATCAGATAGCAAAATATTTATTACTTTCTTAAAATCTATAAGAAAAACTTATATTAAAAAATGAAGTTTTGCATTAAGATATTAATAAAAAAGTGTTTTCTCAAATTTTGCAAACATTATTACCAAATTGTAAACTAAAAATTTTTACTTTTATAGCTCAAAATTATTATTATTTTCTCTAAATCAATTTAGATTATATTGATAACAATTGTAAATATGTAACACTAAATTGTTTCATTAAACTATTTTTATGTAAATTAAAAAGAAATAAATGTGATAAATTACTATAGAATAAAGTTTGTTATCAAAAAATGTAATACATAGTATATATGAAAAAAAAAACTGTAGTTTAACTTTTGATTTAGAAAATAATGACAGTTTAAAATTGAAAATCATTTCAAATAATTATTTTAATTATAAAAGGGCAAATTATTGTATTTTTATAAATATCTATACTAATGAAAGAATATAATAAATAAAAAGTAAATGAAATATGTAATCTTTCAATACATTAATTATTTTATAAAAATATATTTTTATAAAAAAAAAAAAAAAAAAAAAAAAAAAAAAAAAAACCTCAAAGAAAAATAAAGTTTTAGGCATAAAAATATAAGCTAAAAATTATTGTCCTTATCATTATTATTATTTAAACTTCCAATCAAGCTAGATAATATCGATAGAAATTACAAATGTTTCTTAAACTGTTTCATTAAGAAATTTTGCATCTCGTAAAAAGTAACAACTAGCTTAAAATGAATTAATAAAAATGTAATTGCATCTTCATAATACATATTTTCTAAAAATAAATAAATAAATAAATAAATAAAAATAAAAAAATACCGCATCAAGAATAAAACTGATTTCTAAAAAATTCAATCTCCTTTGAAAACATAAGAAAAATATATATATGTTAAATCGGCGTTATGAATTACATAAAATCTCAGTTACTGTTGGCAAAGAAATTAAATTTAAACTAAGCATTATTGATCCATAATATGTGAAATAATTAAAAACGTCAAATTACATACAAGATTTGTATATGAATTACAAAATAGATATAATCATACCAGTAAGATATATACTTTTTAATCATATAATTCATAATAAAATCCCACTTTGAATAATAATGAAAAGAAAATAACTATAAAAAATAAGACAAAATTTCAAAATATAATTTGTATTTTTGGGGAGGAGGGGAGGCAAATTTACTTATTATAATACCGAAATCAATATTACAAAAGCACACACTTTTAGACCAAAAAGAAAAACACACAAAAACAAACTGCACATGAAATTCTTGCTAAATTTAGAAATTGTGATAAGATGAGATATATGAAATACGATAAATGACAATTTGGATGCATGTTAGTGATCTTTACACAAAAAAAAAAAAAAAAAAAATAAATAAAAAAAAAAAAAAAAATAAACACAACTATCAACAATGAAATAAATACGATACATTATAATAAGATTTTTATCAAAATAGTTTAATTCTAATAAAAATAATTGCATTTTTTTCAGCTAAAATAATTAAAATTAAATATTAGTTCTCGATCCAAAAATAATTAAAACAAGCAAGGAAAAAAAATCGCGCGTCAAGCATAGATTATGAAGCACTTTACAGCACATTCAGAATAATTTAATAAAACTGCACCCTTTGAAAAATTATTTGTACAGTAATTAAACACCTTCTTTTTATTTTCCGATAAATTAATTACAGAGCGATTGCCCATGACGGCAACGTTTCTTAAGCAAGAAATGTTTCCAGTATCCCGTTTAAAAAGGGGCTGATTTACGTAGGATATCTGGCAAGGTTAGTGACATAAAATGACAAGGGTTTAATGAAACAAGTTTTAAAGAATACTTTTTTTTCAAAATAATCTGCAATCATGATTTTAAATTAAAAAAAAATAACATAACATTTACCTGAAGTATGAAATATTTTCTCTGATATTATAACTAAAACAACATATATTTAATTAAGTTATCCAAAATCTGGTTCTTCGGTCAATTAAAGAAAAGAATTACACTATCGAATGGCGAAGTAAAATAATGAAATACTAAGTTACATAGCTGTTGCTGGCTGACGCTAGCTGTTTTGGATTCGCTTGCACTTCCTGTTCTATTCTTTGTGAATTCTGCTGACATATTGTTTTATTTGCTGTAATTTTATTTCTTAATGTTGATTTCATCTATGTGTTACAGTAAAGATTATGAACTAAATATATAATTATATAAAATGCATTCTGTGTCTATATTTTTATATAAAAAAATAATAATTTATCACATTTTTTTTTTAAAGTTTAGAAAAATAAAATAATAATGGATTATATGTTCAATATATGTCAGGCAAATGTCGCTCTTTATGGCAAATTATTGCTTCGGTCCTGCTATAAAATAACATCCGAAGGAAATACATACAAATATTAAAAACATTGCAAAGCAAAAATGTAATCTATCAAAGTAACAGCAAATCACAAAAACCCCAATTTTTCTTTTAATCGGATTGAATTATTAACTATAAATAATGATAATTGTGTTTAAATAATATTTATTTCAAATATAAATCAGAGAAACTTAATGGCATAGTTGAAATAGTTTACAACATTTATCAATTAACTTCAATGAACATTAACTATTACATTATTACAATTGACTGAAATAAATGCGTTAGGTATTTATAACATAATAAAGAGAAATGCAATTTTATTAAAGCAAAGAAATAAGTACAAAGACAAAACTTACCTTCAGTCCACAACAGATTCATTAGCTTGTGATTTATTTAAATAATTACTGATTATGGGAAAAAAAATCTAATAAAGCTATATCACTGCAACAGGAAACAAATGGCGATGGGGCGAGTGCATTATGGGATAGAGAGTTGCGAAACGGCAGATGGCGCTTCAAAAACGTCACTGGAAAATAACGCCATAACCGTAAAATTCGATTTTCGCCCAAAAAAGAACTATTAACAGCCCTTTTTGCTGTTTTTTCTTCCGTTTTTTCTTACAGTGTATCTTTAAACTTGTTTTATTATGTCATTTCCAATCAGTTATCATTATTATTATCAGTTGTTGAGATTTTCTTAAAAATAATGGATGATGAAAACATCATTCTGATAAAAGATTCACAATTTACAATTCCACTTTCTGTCTCCTTTTTTTCGCGAAATATGTATGTATTCGAAAATACGAAATACAAGTTGCGATTTTTTTTAAAACTCCTTCCAGACCGATGATTTTTACAGAAATTTTATTCGGTTGGCATTACTTTTTTTTTTTTTTTAATTTACCTTTTATTTAAATAAACACAAAAATGTTCTAATTAAAAAATCAAATGATACTTTTATTTTTCATTGATGCCAGAAAAACGTTCTGTATGCATTTTTTGAAGATTACTACTAATTAGTTGTACTACTAATCAATGTATTAAAGGAATTTTATGACAAGTTATTTCAATGTTACTTTGAAGGACTGTCGAGAGATAAAGATTTAAATGCTAACTATAGGACACGTTTAAATTTTTCTTAATGAAAGTGCATGCATACATTCCTTAATGGCTTTTTCACAAAATGTCATATTTTGAAGATCTGTCTATTGGTTTAGAACTATACAGTTTGGTAAATACAAATGGTTTTATTTTAGGCTGCACAACATTTACAACTATTTACAAAGGTTGCAAAGTATCCATTTAAAAAAAAAGGAATTTTGAAAATATATATTGCTTATGTTCTATACAGTGACAGATTATATAATTTTTAATGTAACTCTTATTTTAAAGCAAAATAATAATAATAATAATAATGCGATTTTAATAATAATATGAACAAAACTTTTATACCAGTGGAAAAAACTTATTTATTAAAAAATACTTTTACGATTTAAAATTGCAAGAGTAAAAAAAAAAATAATAATAAATAAATAAATAAAAATATTGTTTTTAAGAGCAAAAATGTTGTCCTACACACACACACACACAAAAAAAAAAAGGATTTAAACTTTTATTGACCAGCGACCTATATACAGGGTGTTTCGCTACCAGACCGACAAACTTTGAGGGATAATAGTAGACATAAAGACAAACATTGTTAAATAGGAAACCATGGGGCGCAAACGTCTTCTGTAGGCTCTAGGGGCCATTAAAGTTTAAGGTCCAAAAATTCAAACGCTGATAAAAATTAGAAAAAAGGGTCGATTTGTTTGCGGTTTTTTCTAAAATCATTCTTTATATCACGATTTTTAATTTTTTTAATTTTAAAGGTTAAGTTCAAAAATTGTCGATAGAGGGCGCTTTAGAATTTAGAGTAATGAACAAATACTTTTTGCCGTTCTTTTGTGCATGGGGTTGAAATTATTCTAAAGTTTAGACTTTAACTTAAATTTTAAGCCCAAAATCGGAAATATGGGGATCGGATAACTAGCGAAAATTTAACTGTGAACCGAAGGAGAGATTTTAAACGCTCATAAACATTGGACAAACTAATCGATTTTGTTGCGGTTTGCGTGTAGGTCATTCCCTTGGTAATTCTTTTATTCAAAATGATGTACAGCTTTCATGTCCTCATTTTTTGATAGAGGGCGCTTCCGATACATGTCCGACATTTCAATGGTATTACTCCTGGGTGTTTTACTACCAGACTACCATATTTCCAGGATATGTTAGGGATGCGAAAGCGACACGGAATCACACAGGAATGTAACGTTGAAAATATCTTTTTTGCGAGTTATGGTTAAAGGAAGCAGAGAAAAAACAACAGAAACAAGCAGAGAAACAGCAACACGTTAATATGACATAAAACAGTTTATTTAAAGGTTTTACTAGAAAAGATGTTCGAAATTACGACCAGAAAATGTCCGTCAAACTACTTGACAGCGATAGTAGATGGCGCTGCGATTTTCTTGCGGTAGATGGATCTGAAAGGTAATGCGCGTGAAAGTTTCTCTCTCGTTGCGCAGCTCTATGTGGTTCCAGCACGATCGGGCTCTTCTACATTTTACCAATGATGTTCACCGGTACCTCAACGTAACATAAGGACAGCGGTTGATAGGTCGTGGTGTCTCGGTTTATTGGCCTGCCAGATCACCGGACCTATAAGATGGGCTTCTTCTGCTGGGGTCACATGAAAAGTTGGGTGTATGAGAACCCCGTACCATCAGTTAAAGATTTAGCAGCTCGCATTTCTGTAGCTTCCGGAAATCTATCAAAGATTCCAGGAGTCTTTCAAAGCGTGAGGAAATGCATGCGACGCCGCTGTCAAGCATGCCGAATTACTTCTGGTCGTAATTTCGAACATCTTTTCTAGTAGAACCTTTAAATAAACTGTTTTATGTCATATTAACGTGTTGATGTTTCTCTGCTTGTTTCTGTTGTTTTTTTCTCTGCTTCCTTTAATCATAACTCGCAAAAAAGACATTTTCAACGTTATATTCCTTTGTGATTCCGTGTCGCTTTCGCATCCCTAACATTTCCTGGAAGTATGGTAGTCTGGTAGTAAAACACCCAGGAGTAATGCCATTGAAATGTCGGAGATGTGTCGGAAACGCCCTCTATAAAAAATGAGGACACCACATCTGTACGTCATTTTGAATAAAATAATTACCAACGAAATGACCTACACGCAAACCGCAACAAAATCGATTAGTTTGTCCAATGTTTATGAGCGTTTAAAATCTTCCCCTCGGTTCACAGTTAAATTTTTGCTAGTTAACTGATCCCCATGTTTCCGATTTTGGGCTTAAAATTTAAGTTAGAGTCTAAACTTTAGAATAATTTCAACCCCATGCACAAAAGAACGGCAAAAAGTATTTGTTCGTTGCTCTAAAGTCTAAAGCGCCCTCTATCGACAATTTTTGAACTTAATCTTTAATCTTTAAAATTAAAAAAATTAAAAATCGTGATATAAAGAATGATTTTAGAGAAAACCGCAAACAAATCGACCCTTTTTTCTAATTTTTATCAGCGTTTGAATTTTTGGACCTTAAACTTTAATGCCCCCTAGCTCCTACAGAAGACGTTTGCGCCCCATGCTTTCCCATTTAATAATGTTTGTCTTCATGTGTACTATCATCCCTCAAAGTTTGTCGGTCTGGTAGCGAAACACCCTGTACATGCCGCTTAAGATGCTTACAATCAATCATTCATCATTTTCACCGGTTATTAATTTATTGTACAGCTTCCTTTATTTAACAAGAGCAATTTCGCGATCCAAATCCCGAAAATTATCTGTATAAAAAAAACGGTGGTAAAAAATTAAAAATTACGCCCCCCCCCCAAAAAAAAAGAAGAAGAAGAAGAAGAAGAAAAAGAAAAAGAAAAAAACTCTCGTCGCGAAGGTGTTAAGAAATCCAGTTACTATCAACGTTTGAAATTCTTGCCATTTTAGAAACATTTTAATCATGTTTCTTGTCATACGTTTGATTGCACACTTTTCTCAAAATAGGTTCACTAAGAAATTAAATATAATTCGCAAGATATTAAATTAAAAGCAAGATTATTAAAATGTCTGTAATCATTAAAGCTTCATTTAAATGGAATATATTCTGTTAAAAGCTTCGGCGGACTTCAGAAAATCCCATCGCATGAATGGATATCGATTTCACCTTTGTTAATTCGTAGCAGTAATGAATTTATAACCATTACATCTTACAAGTATTTTAATCATATATTAATTTAATTTAACATAATGTAATAATTTAACTACCATTTTGCAAATATGTTAATCATGTTTCTTATAGTACGTTCGATTGCACACTTCTCTCAAAATAGGTTCACTGAGAACTTAAATACAATTCGCAAGCTATTAAATTAAAAGCAAGATTATTGAAATTCTTGTAATCATTAAAGCTTCATTTAAATGAAATATCATATTCTTATTAAAAGCTTCGACGAACTTCAGAAAATCCCACCGCACCAATGGATATCGATTTCACTTTAGTTAATTCGTAGCAGGAATGAATTTATTCAATTATAAATAATCAGTAGTTTTTATCAATTCCATTTAATCGTTATTAGAGTGTTAATGAGGTGAGTTCGTAATTACGTAAATACGTAAATACGTAGCTTCTATCTATAGTCGTAGTTCTTTCCGTCTGTCCGCAAATAACAGAACAAAACTACCCAACCGAATCATTTGAAATTTAAATTACATAATTGTTGCATAATTTTGTCGAGTCATTTCAAATTTTAAGAAATTCAGATGTTAAGTTTAATTACAGGGACAATCAAAATTACTCCGTTACATTATGGTCATTAGCAAAAAATAGTTTCAAGTGCATTCAAATGATGTTTCACTTTTTCGAACATAATAAAATTGATATGCATCTATGAAGTACATGAAAATTAAACAAATATATTTGGGATGAAGGCAGGAGAAATTGCTAATTTTATCGCCCAACCCACCCACTAACCGTTTGTTTAAATCTGTTATTTGTCTATTTTTTCTTTTAAATTTGTCCGGTTTCAATTTATCTTTTTTTCCCCCCTTTTCTATTTAGAGTCCAAGGCATTCAGGTCGTAAGTAAAGAATTTTGGTGCTATCCGTGGTCGCCTGTTGGCGACAGCGCAGTCGCGCAAGAGAGTATGATTGTTCGGGTCGTAAATAGTGGTCGCCGACGAAGATGGGCCGCTCACCGCGGCGGTTATGTACAATGTAGGTATGGTTATGTATAATAGTTATATAGGTTATATAGGTTATGTACAATGTGTGGTACAAAGAATATTTGTTACAGGGCCACATAAAAGTATTCCATTGCATAATGATATAGGAGGAAACATTTTTTGGAGCGCATTTAATATTATTAAACTATTTCACATTTTACGAAATTGATGTACGTTGCTGAGGTTTACTATAAGTTATTTTCTGTACAATAGAAAGCAGATAGTATTTCAGGGACGCACAAAAGATTTCGGCAACTACATTGTGTCCGAAGTACTGCGCACTATGAACACCAAGATCTAAATATTTTTAAAACTGCGTTACAGTGCGAACGCGCAACGTACCTCATTTGCTATGCTTGATGCGTAATTTCCAACTTGTTTGATTTAAGATAGGATAGCAGTTTTCTAACAACAACAATAATAATAATAATAAAATGAGTGAAAAGTTGTAATGAAATTTCATTACTTTTTAAAATGTTCTTTTCAACATGTGCCGGATTAAAACATAATGTACTTTAAACGTTTTGTTACGACTCCAATTCAAACCGATTACATTCTAATTCATGAATAATTTTTGTTTATAAACGTATGAGATTTGCGGGTGTTCTTATTAAAAAACTATGAAATCAAATACGTTTTTCAATTTTTCGATAACGGCTTCTTTTGTCAAGGTCTTTCAGAAATTTTTCTGACTCTTTCTTGAATTCAATTAATGTCCGTAAACGTATGAGATGGGCAAGTGTTCTTATCCAGGAACTATGAAACCAAATGGTTTCTTCAAATTTTTGATAAAGACTTATTTCCCTAAGGTCTTCCAGAGAATGCTGACAAAATAGAAATTTATATAATAATGCAAAACGGAAAATACCTAAAAACCCGATTTTAACGGTTGACTCATAGGTTTAGCATTATGTTTTCCTCTTCCAATCTTCCATGTTTTCATACATTTGTGTGCAGGAAAGCACAAATATAAACCTGTGGGTCAACCGTTAAAATAGGGTTCTTTGTTATTTTCCACTAAGATATGACTTGGCAGACCGATTGCATTTTCATATGCGAATCGAGATTTAGCTAATCCTAGATTTTCATCCTTGAACTCGATGAGGTGATTGTCTGTGTTGCCGCCACCTGTCTAATATGAGGATATGTTAGATTTCATCGTTGTACGCTACATATATGAGTGCAGAAAAATTATGTTAAATGTAATATTAGAGGTATTTATAAATCCCTGCGCAATCTTATATAATACACATTTGAAAATCTTAAATAAATAAATAAATAAAGGGCAAAAACATAATTTTTTAAAATACTAGTAAAGATTTTAAAAATTCTAATTTTTGTAAATTTTTTAGTTAGGTAAACTGTTTTTTTAAGAGGGTCCGCGATACAATTTTAAATAATTGTTATTTATTCTGTTAAAATTTTGAAATTTTTTGTGATGGTTAATCACATCGTTTGTAAAAAAAATCGCATGATAAAACTTCTCACATTTTTTTTTTTTTTAATTTTGAATTTTAAATTTATTTAAAAGTAGGATACTTTAAAATCTTTGTAACTCGAAATATTATTTGAAGAATTTAATTTTCTTTCCATTTAAATTAACAGAAATATATAAGCTTTAACTTTGATTCAGCATATTTTAAAATACTAATTTAAATAAAAATTAAATGTATTTAAAGTATTTTCTTTAACGACATAAGTTTGAAAAAAAAAATCATATTTTCAAAAATATATATTTTTTTTCAAACTTGCTGAATCAACATTAAAGTAAAACAATTGAAAAACACATGTTCCAAGTTTGAACCATTTATCTTTAACGGTTCTTGAGTTATAAGAATTTATTTTATATATTTTTATATTTATTTTTTTTATGTTATAAGAATTTATGTTAAATAGTAAAAATTGCCATCATTTAAAAAAAAAAAAAGTATTTTCACATGAAATTGTTTCAATCACAACCATTGTTTGAAAGCTAGATTTTGAAAACAAACCAAAACGAAAAAAGTAATATTTCCTCTTCCAATAAAGATAGAAACATAATTTAAACGCTATTTTAAGGAAAAAAAAAGAATTTTTTTAATGCAATATACAGGGTGTTTCAAAATAACGTGAACAAAATGATATGACAAATCAAGCATACAGCAAGGATAAAAAATCACATAGGAACATAGGGTCGCAAACTACTTATTGAGTTACAAATGCAGGGTGTTTCATTCCAGCTACACTCGGTTTGATAGCAATAATTTCAAAGAAAATAAAAATATTGTATTGAAAATGCAACGATATGTACCTTATTTTGTGTGAAATGTGATAACATTTCTAAAAGATCTCGAAAAACGTATTGCTCAAGCAATCGATGATACCGATGATAAACTGATTATGACAGTCCAAAATGTGAGGTGTCAAGTGCATATTGCTGGTGCGCATAATGCAAACATATACCACTCTTGTTTGGTGTTATCACACTTAAAACAAAGGTGAGAATGTCTGTTGAATGTTTTATCATAATATACTTCAGTTTTCTGAATGTTATTACCGTCAACCCAAATTGAGTTAGGATGAAACACCCTGTATTTATGGCTCAATAAGTGGTTTGCGGCCCTATGTTCCTATGTGATTTTTTATCCTTGTCGTATGCTTGATTTGTCATATCAATTTGTCCACGTTATTTTGAAACACCTTGTAGATATACAGTCGAGTTTCTATATAACGATATCCAGCGTTCAGTCAAAAAATTCGTTAAATAGAGAACGGCAAAAAAATTTTCATTTAATGCTTAAATTTTGAAATAGAATTGTTTTTGGGGTGTTTAAGTTTTGAAATATTTAATTGAATTTTTCCAGAATCTCAAACATTTTCGCTACTTTCTTTTCTTTTCTTTTTTCTTTCTTTTTCTTTCTTTTTTTTCCAGTGTCTTATTATTTATTTTATCAGAAAAGAGTTATGCTTATCCTAAAAGCGATTTTATTCAGATGCAGTAGAAGATAACACCAGCATAGATGACATTTAGTAACAATTCTTCTTTCAAATAATCTCTCACAACAAAAAATGCTTCGAGTCCCTACAAACAACAAACATCCACTCTAAACTCTAAAAGTAATGAGGGTTAGTTTAAGTAGATGAAAACCTGCTGCAAAAAAACCTTTTCTGCGGTTGCCCCCTAATCCCTTCCTTATTTCTGCCTTACTATCCAAACCAAGAAACAAACAACATTTTCAAGATGAAAATGGAATAGTTTTATATTTTAGAATGCTTTGTGATTATTGCAAATCGCTCCAGTAAAAAGCAAATGTTTCAATCTTTTCCAAGAACGCATGCTCATCTTGGCTAAAACAAATTCAAGTGTAACCATGCAAAAAGGATGATTATTTATTTATTTATTTTTGGGTGGGGGGGGGGAGAGGTTGAATGCGTTTTTTTTTTTTTTTGGACATAAGGAATAAGGTAGAGGAGTGTAGCTATGAAATATAAACCAGAAATCAATGAAAAAAATTATTCTACAAATAATTTGAAGCGTTTTCCGAACATATAAAAGAACATTTTTGAAAAAATTCGTTAAATACAGATATATATTTCGCTATATGGAGATTATTTTAAATGTAATCATGAAAAAAATTGGCCGTTCCTACATAAAATTCGTTAAATAGAGAAATTCTCCGGATAGAGTTTTGTTATAGAGAGACTCGGCGGTATATATATTTGAACATTCGGATATTTTTGTATTCTGAACCTCTTTTAGTAAAAAAAAGTACACAAAAAATTTTAAAATATCAATTTCTTGAATTTTCTTTATTTTAAAAGTAAGTTCTTTATATTTCACGTCCGTAGGTTTAACAGTGAAGTCTAGGCTTACAAACATTCTTAAAACTAAATGTTTACTTCTCCCGATGTTTATAGCGGACTAGATTTATTCACTTATGAGCAATCTGTAGATTTTATCACTATTTCCGAACGTTATCGGAATAACCCTATGACTTGGACAAGCATTATTACTGCTTGAAAGAGTACGTGGAAACGGTGGGTTATCAGCTAAAAACCTAGATTAAGAACAGTTGACATATTACACGGAAGTGCTTCCGGAATTATTTCCTTATGCATACAGGGGGTTCCTTCTTATCATTGACCTAATAGCTAATTCCCGAACCGTTTGATTTAGGAAGCAAATTTCCAATAACATAAATATTTAAAAGCTTGTTCTTCATCATAATTTGAAATCACTTACTATATCAAGTAGAGTAGAGCAGACCTGTCTAAACTTTCAATAAATAGAGTTGCCTCCCCCACTCCCAGTTAGTTGATGAAAGGAGCTAATGAAGGACGAACCTGCTAATAAAGGACGCCATTATTCATATAACTTAAATCATGCAATAATTCTCGTATTATCTCACTTTTAAAGTCGGCTGAGCCTAATTTTCTACAGACTAACTTCCAACAGTATTTGTGTATAGTATATGATCCTCTATTTAAATAAAAAATTTATGTGATAAATATGGTGGACATTTACTGTACGGAAATATTGATGGTAGTTTTCTCCAGTGGTAATCATGCCCTGAGCATTTTTAGTCTCGTATGTCTCATACACGTCACACGTCACTTGAACACATATTTCATTGTAGTAGACATAAGGTCCGAACAATTAATAAATTTTATAAAAAAAGAATTTGAAAAGTTAACATAAATAATAAATTTATAATAATTTTATTTTATTTATTTATTTATTTATTTATTTATTTATTTTGTAATCTGATGCGCGTTATCGCTCAATTTTAAATTCCTTTATTCGGCCCAAACATAACAATAATATAGAACAAGGGCCGAATTCTTTGACATCAGCCGTGCATTTTTTCTCTAAATGAAAAAGATCTGCTTACATTTAAGCATTATAAAGTAGCATTTCATTGTATTATGAATTAAAAACTGTATTACTAAAAAATTTCTTCTTTTTGTGACAGCATGCAACTGCTTTTGGGCCTAATCTAGCGGATTTTAGGGTTACATTTTTGGCGGCACCTCCATCCATCATATTTCATGTCTATTCTTTCTTTTTACTTTATGGTGTGGGACCCTGGAAAATGTTGTGTAGGGGAAAGAACCAGAAACCTTTTTGTAAGCATTCTTTAAATTTGATGTTTATACCTACAAAAATTTAATGACATACCTAAAATAACCTTTAAAGAGCGCTAAAGAGCTAAGATAACCTTTAAAGAGCGCTATGGTGCCCACATGCGCCATGTTGGGACGGCGCTGGAATTGAGTGTTCGGTAGAAGACTTTCCATCATCGGACCTACGTGACAAAAATCAAAGAAATAATAGGACTTGATCTTAAACAGGACGTCATCGCCATGGCTACCTAGAATCATAATCTATCATGAGATATCATTGTGTTAATGACGCATGATAAGATTTAATAGAATGAAGAAAAGTTTTATTGGTATCTTTTTTAAATTATAATTCGATTTTCATAAAATTTGGAATGACTCGACAACATTCTGCAATACTCTATCTATAAATTTCAAACCATTCGGCTGAGTAGTTTTTGCACTTTTGTATGCGAACAGACAGACGGACGGACCAGACGATGATATAGCTATTACTATTTATATAACTGCGGGTGCACCTCAGAATGAAAATACAAAAATGCTAAGAAATCGCCCAATAATGATAAGAATAATAAACACCTGAAATAAACAACCAAGCAGAAAAAAATCTCTTTTTTTTTCTGCTATGCTTATTTCACCATGGTTTTAAAATCATTGCGTAAGAAAACAACACAAATGCTACAAACGGACGCACATCAATCAAATGAAGACAGCAAAATACACTTTTTATGTAATGGATCACTTTTCATCGATGGGATTGATTCGATGCATATAAAAATAAACGGTGCGTGTGGATCGTTGCCAAAGAGGTGTGACGTCACTTAATTCCCTTTATTGCATATTTGACAACATCAGTTTGCAATGGACACGTCTAGACGTTTTATAACTGACCGATGAGTAAGTAAAAAAACCCCGTTGATGACGTATGGATCATTTTGTTTTTTAACTGGCGGCAATAAAAGAGGCTATGCAAGACAGAGACATATACCCAAAATTATCATTTGCTAAAAACCGTTTTATTTTATTAATTATTTAGAAAATAGTTATTGTCCTCGGTAGAGAATTGGGAAATATGAAGTATATTTGAATGTTTTTATTGATTGAATTCTGCATTTTATTCGTTTTCTGATTGGTCCATGTTAAATCATCAAAAATGTAATGCTTCTGTTTTTTAAATATATGTAATAAAATGTAAAAAGAGAGGAAATTTCACGATCAATAGAACCTGCCAAAAGAGATGAATTTAGAGGAATCCTGCACACCAATATAAAAGCGTTCATAAATTAGGTGTACATAATTCTTCGTGCAACTTTAGACATTTTTTCCCCAATAATATAAAATATTTTGATTTATCAATTTATGAATTTAACATGATATCAATTTCATTTTTTTCCCCATTATTCGTCAGTTGCTTGACAACGCATTTCATAGCCGATAAAAAAAATAAATCATTTAAATAATTCCATTATTATTAACAAAATTGTTAAACTTTACAAATAGTTCGCATAAATCCTCCGAGATAATATCAAACAAAAATTGTTAAAAAACTCGCACTTCAAATTCGAGATTCTATAAATCCATATCTCCTTCCGTATCTTTTAACATTTATAATCCATGATACTTTAGCTTTGACATTTTTCAAGTATACTTGTATTTTACTTTTTATTTCTGTTAATTCCGTCTAGCTCCATGTCTCGTAGCAGTCTAGTATTTTTTCCTTCATTAGCAATTTTAAAGTTATCTGATACTTGTCTTTAACTGGCGAGCATGATAAATGTTGCTATGGTAACAGATGCGCGGTTCAAAATACCTTATTAATGCCTTATTTTAAAACGAAAAAATCAAATTTTCATGTATTGAAAAATTGAATTAAGGTATATTAAATATTGTATTTAAACTGCTACACTATATAGAAAATAACTTTTTCTTTCTTTTGAGTCGGTTGTGTACTAAAAAAAATATTTATGCAATATGTTACCCACGAAGATGAGTGACGCATTTAAAATAGTCGAGAAGAAATATATAGACCGGGATGCAGCAGCTAAGGCCGTAGCTAAGGGGACAATGGCGGATCTAGGGGGGGGGGATCGATGGGGCGATCGCCCCCCCCCCCCTTGGGCCCATAAAGGTGTTCAAACCAATCTGAGAGATCTTCATGGAATAGGACTTGGGCTGAAGCTGAAGGTAGGCGCGGCGCGGCCCGGGTCGGGCCGCGCCAATTCATGAGTCGGGCAATGGCGGATCTACAGGGGGGAGTTGGCGAAAGGGTGATTGCCCACCCTAGGGTCGGGCTGGGTCAGGTGTTCTGACTTTTAGAGCTGGGCCGTGTCCTGATCTTTATTTTTCTGCCGATGTGGGTCGGGCCAGACGTGTTTTTCTTCCAGGTCGAGTCTGGCCTAGAGTCATTCTTTCTAAATGTCTGTATTAAAGAAGAAGCAGTGCTCGGATTGTTACTGATTTTTTCTGAAACGTATAAATTTTATTTATTAATGAATAGAAAATATTAAAAGATTGCCCCCCCCCCATAAACATTACTTATTCCTTTTCAAATCACTATACTGACATTTTGATTAGAATGAAGGGGGAGCAAAAAATGTGTTTTTTTTATATATATATATATTTTAGCATTAGAATACTACTTTAAAAGTAAATTATTAGTCATTTCTACAAACCTATTTTTGCCAATTCCGACGATGTTCCGACACCAATGAAAAGGCCGGTAATGAATTTGTCTTTAGTATGATTTTTGTTTGTAGCAGAGGTTATTTTGCAATAGGGTTGTTAATTATTATTATTATTTAGACATCTAATGCGAAGAGAATATTTTCTTCCAATTTTAATTTGCGGTTGGCGAATATTTTAGATTTCAATTGTACACAGCGTACACAGGTCGTAATCGCTTTTCAAATGGAAATAATTTTAGTGATTGTTGCTGTTTTTGTGAATTCTGCTGATGCTGAAGTCGTATTATGCAATTTACGAAGTCACTTTTGGTCATAAGTAAATTTTATTTCCATATTATTCCGACAGAAAGCAATTGAGCAGTGTTTCTTCTATTCCTACAAAAGCATCGGAATTTAAAATTTTTAATTTAATGTTATTATCTGGGTCACGCCTATCCCAAAAGATGGTTATGAAGAATGAAATGGTTACAGTTAAAAATGTGCACTTTTTATAGAAAATTGATAAATGTTGTTCGATTCGACAAATAATCGACAATAATTTCTACAAATTCCATTCATTTATTCATGAAACACACTTCATTAACATGTCCTAATATTTTCTTATTAAAAGAGACAAAATATGAAAAAATTGTTACCAAACTTTTTTGATAATATTCAATTTAAATTTTCGTTTAAGAGTAACATTTCTATGTAAAATGTAGTTTAAAAATTATAATTTTTTTGGAACATTTAAAAAAATATTGAGCATTTTGTTTCTTCTACTGTATTCTTTCGTTACAGGGCTCGGGCTCTGATAAAGCAGAATGTTTCGGGCGAGCTCGGATTTAAAGTCATCGAGCTCGGTTGGGACCTAATTCTAAAAAAAGAGCCCGAACTCATGTCTTGTCTGTTTTGATCAAAATTTCCAAATCGGGGCTCGGTCCTGAGTAAAAGCTAAACGTTTGTTACGTGTCCGACCCAGCCTGTATGATAAGCATTATTGGCCCAACCGCGATTCGTGCGATTTTTCACTCCGAGCTCACTTTGAGCCAGCATCTCACTTATTTGTTATTCGTAAAAAATATATTTATGTTGTACATTTGTTTAGCGAAATCTTAAGAAATACATTTTTTAAAAATTACTTTTGTTCTTATTGTAGAGCTTTACTATTATGATTTATTAGTAGAAGTTAACCCGACCAGCATCAAAAAAGAAGTAAACCGGACCCAAACACAACCCGCAGAAAAAAAGTAAAAATTAACCCGACCAGAAGCAAAATATAGAAATCAACCGGTCTCAAAAATTCAATGTGAGCACCTTTCGTCACACGACACACATCAAGTCAATAGCTCAGCTCTTCCCAAATGATGATTAGTGTTTGTGGGGTCATTGTTGCAACTGCTGCAATGGTCAGTTGGTAGTGGAGGCACATACTCACGATCCTTTTATGAACCCCTATAGGTAGAAATCACATGGCACCAGGTCGGGTGAGCGTCTGAACAGAACTTCTTTGCTTACCAACGTTTGGGAAGTAAGTACTGAGCTATCGACTTGATGTGTGCCGTGTGACGAAAAGCTCTCACATTGCTCAATTGTAAGATTATAGGTAAAACTGTTTGAATTGATGTATCATTTTATGCATTAATTATAATTTTAAGTTTTTGTAATAAATATTATTAAGTGTTAAAAGCCCGATATTCATTTAGAAACACCCTGTATTAACATGTATGAGATAACAGAAAGTTTGGAATTGGCACATCCGACACTAGGTTTTCCACCTGGCAAAAGTGACTGCTTTTGGAATCTTTTACTTGTGCTCCATATAAAATATTATCAGAATTGTTCGGTAATGTGACAAACTTTCTAAAGTGTCCACCTGTGTAAAGTGACCAATTAGCGTGTCATTTGTCAATGTTATTTGAACCTGTAATTTCCTGCATGCAGAAAATTTTCAAACTAAAATAGAAAGACTAAAGTGGCCATTTTCTGAAATTTTATTTTGATCCATTAAAAAAAAAATACAGAAATTTATCTTCTATAGTGACTAGTTGCAATAACAATGAAAATAAAAATGTACCTTCTAGTTAAGTGCTATTTAAATCAATCAAAACAGAATTTCAACTGTATTCAAAAGAAATAATGTGAGTTTTAAGTAAATTATCTTCGATGTAATTATTTTAAATTAGTAATTCAGTTATTATAGTTGTTAATTAATCAGTTCATTACTTAATATAGTGCATTTTTTCTTATTTATGTTTCGTTTTATTTTTTAAGATCACAAAAGTTTTAATTTGCCATTTTGAAAGACACTTCATAAAGTGACCACTTCTATATAGTGACTATTTTAGCCGGCTCCGAAGGTGGTCACTTTAAACAGGTTCCGCTGTACATAAATATTTGTACTTTTATTTTCTTTTTGCATATGTTCATTTCGTCTTGCAACTAACTGTCTTTGTAACAACCCAGTTGTCTTTTCTCACTGACGATTTTAAACTTATCTCTTATTTATCCTGATTTAAAAAGATTTCTCGATCTATATTTAACAGTCGTGCATACTATAAGTTGCTATAGTAACCAAGGCGTGGTTAAAAATAGATAGAAATTCATTAACTTAATGCGGAGTTCTTATTGAGAAGTATTTAAAAATAACATAGAATCGAACTAAAAATAGATTCTGCTAAATTGTACCAACGAACATAACATTTCTTTATTTTCATTCGATTTTCATTCGATTTTCATTCGATTTATTAAAATAGACTTTTAAAAGAAACTATTCACAATTCAGAAACGCCTACAGGAGTTGAAGTTGTTTCTTCTTAAGAGAAATAAATAGACATGGCAGACAAATAAGGTTTTGCCTTGTTTCAATTTATATCGTTTTCAATGTGCTAATTGTATAATTTATATACATATGTATTTACTTTCATCTTCTTTTTTAACCATTCGGAAAATGGTTGTTGCTGTCTGTCTAGAGATATCAGAAACATGCATGAATCCTTGTGATGTCCGGATTTTATTAGTTTTCTGATTGGTCCATGTTTAATGTCCAGAAATGGAATACTTCTGTCGCCACAATGACAAAAAAGTATTAAAAACTAGCATAATAATAATAATAATAATAATAATTACTCAAAAAAAAAATATAGTTTTTGGTTAAATTTTATTTAACACTAGAACCGCGGAGACGGGTCATTTTGACCCGTATCATATCCAGGGATGTCGATTCTAACCAGAAACTCTTTATAAAATAAGCTAAATATAAGCTGATAAAAAATAATTGCAATAAATAACTTAAACAGTTTAAAATAAAAATTCCGGTGAGAAATATTTTTCTAAAACTTATATGAATTTTCCCACGGTTCTAGTGTTAAAAGTACATATTTTCCTTATACGACGGTGTAAATATTAAAAACTTGCGATGTTTAGAAGTTTAAAAATTTGCAGTACTGAAAATTGTAAAACTGAAATTTCATTTAAATTTTTTTTATTATAGATCCATGAATATTAATGTTTAATCTATGGCGTATGTAACTTTGTTATTACGTAAGCCACGGTTTGATCATCATAAAAATAATGTTTATTATTATTATTATTATTATTTTAAATATAGAATTTATATATAAGTCTAAAATTTTAGTCTTTGAAAATTTCATTTTCCAAATGATCGTTGTAATTTGTTAAATTACATTTTTTAACCGTTGATTTACGATTTTAAGTTTATCTCCTTTCTTGCATTTAACAGGCGAGTATTAAATAATAATAATAACAATAATAATAAACTTTCTGAGTTGGTCGGGTTATATCGGATCCAAACTCTAAAATTATGTTTAATACCAACTTACCTGACCTCCGACTCGAATCCAGTAATTGAATTTTCTTTTATCTAAAACCTGGAACAAAATCTGCGATCAGCAACCGGATCGGAACCTGACGTGAAAGAAAACAAATTCAAATTTAATGTAACTTTGGAAATATATTCCATAATTATATCTTTTATATTAATTTTTATTTTGTATAGAAATATGTACAGATGTACATATTTAACTTATTCAAATTAAAATATAGTTTTTCACCTGAAGGAATATTCCGTACATTCTTTTGGAAAATCGCGTCAACCCAGACCTGGCTCACAACAGTCAAAACCCAACCCAAAATAACCGACGTGTAATAGAAAAATAAGTGTCAATCCGACCCGAACATAGGCATGGGTTGGATTGGGTTTGAGTAAAAAAAGGTTATCTGAACAGATACGGGACTCTACAATAGAATGGGCCGATAAAATGAAATATATATACTATATACCGGGTGTCCAGTAAATGACTGACCCATTTTGAATGTAAATAACAAAAAAACTGTTTGAGATAAAAATGCGCGGCTTGCTGTATTATTATTAGAATATAAATAAATTTTAAAATATGCACTTTGTTAATGTAATATAATAATATTTAAAATAATATCTCAGTCTCAAGACTGAGGAGGGGAAATATAATACAGATGGTTCAATCACAAATATTATTTTAAATCACTTTCCAACCAACGTACCCTATTTCTGAAGCTGATTCGAGAGTCGATTCAACATATAGATTCAGATTCGACAACATATAGATTCAGATTCAGCCGAAAATCTCATATTTATGAAAATTAGAGTCATGTCTGTATTCAAACAGCCTGTTACCGCCAGCGCAATATTTTTTTCCGAAATTTGAACTATATTAACAAAGTACATGTTTAAAAATTTATTGATTTTCTAATAACAATACCGCAAACCTCGCATTATTATCTCAAACCGTTTATTTGTTATTTAAGTTCAAAATGGGTCAGTTATTTACTGGACACCCGGTATATATATATATATATATTAATTCGCAATACCGCGAAAAAGTTGCGAATTCGAGAGATTAAAAATTGGGTAAAAAAAGAAATAAAATTGGTTTATATCTTCTGGTCGCACTTGCACTGTATAAAGTTTGCTGAAATGATAAGAACTTCACATTATTACATTTTTTTTAAATTAGCCTTCTCACGAATTAATAGCTGGAATCTTTATGCATTATAATAGCAAAACATAATGCTGAAATATTATTTAAATTGATCAGCATCTTCAGGTCGCGCATGTGCTCTAAAGTTGTAAGGAGCTATTTACATAATACATAAGAATTTCAAATATAATATTCGGGAAAAGGCTGATTAAATTTTTTTTTTGCAATAATGTGAATTTTTCGACATTTCGGCAAACTTTACAACGCATGCGCGACCGGAAGATATAAACCAATTGCATTTCTTTTTTTTTACCCAATTTTTAGTTCCCCGAGTTTGCAACTTATGATATCGCAAAAGCCGTATACTCATTAAATTATGAAATTTAATTTTTTTAATACGATCATTTTTTTTCTATAATTTATAAATTAAAAAATTATATTCTGTGTCTAATATGGTCTGTATATAAAAAAATAAATTCTTTTACAACCAAAACTGACCAAGTCATATACTTTACTTTTTTTTTTTAATGGACTTTCGGTGTTTTGTGGAACTGTAACGCATATCTTTCCATAATTATACTATTTTAGTCTGTAAATTACTATTTTCCCGGAATAATTCGTGATACTTTAGTTTTAACATTTTGAAGTACTTGTACATTTTTACTTTTTATTTGAGTAAATCCAGATTAGTGTAATGTCTGGCAACAGTCTGGGGTTTTTCCCTTCCTCATTAGCAAATTTAAATCTATCATTATAGATGTGTTTCACGGTCAAGTGTATAATAAAAGTTGCTATGGCAACTGAGGTGCGGTTGGAAATATCATAGAAATGATTTAATTTAAAATTGATTTATTATTTGGAAGACACCATGTACTGAAAAATCGGATTGGGGTTTGTTAAATCACAGTGTCTACAATGTTTGTTAAAATTTCAATTTCCATTTTCATTCGGTTTACTAAAAAAAGTATATTTTTATAAGAATATATTTCTTTGCAGGTAAAAGAGCACACCTAAAATAGGTAAAGTTACTTTACTTTTCCTAAAAAAATAGGTATAAATATTAAACTTTTGTTTAGTTTTAAAATTTTGTGAAAATAAATGAATCGGTCACTTTAAAAATCACATAGGTCACAAAATCAAAACTTTTAATTAATTACAATATATAAATATGTAATGATTCGACAAGATCGATGTTCCATAACAATGTACAAGTTCCAGTGGCACACCATCTATGAGGCAGAACAGATTACTACTACCAAGAATCAACAGTGGGACGAGCTGAGCAGTCGCTCCGGCAATTTGACCAGCAGTGGATGAGTTTATTGGGCTATTTCCCCATAAGAAAGTTCAATCAAGCAGTCTTTAAATTAATTTTATTAGAACTCATAAATAAGTTAAGTTCTTTCACGCAATCACCTTGGCACTCTCATCGAATAACTTCCACTTCACCAACTCCGTGATTAAGCTACATTCCACAATATTAGAATTTTGGGGAGAAAGAAGAAACAGCATCCTAATAATTTTTGAAAGTCAATCGCATTCTCGGGAAACATGACATGGCTTCCGAGTAGTTTTTTAAAGAAAAAATGCATTCTAATTCAGCGGAGCAATAAAACGCGCGTCTTGATAGTTTAAAGAAAAGGTGCATTCTAACTCTCCTGAAAAGCCAAATGAAAAAATCATTTTCACGACAAAACTAGCGCCCTCCTACTCCGCGTCAATCATTTTAAAAATCCAATCAGGATGGACTCGAGCCTCTAACGGACAAAATGATCAATTCTAATTGGCCGTAATAGGCGGTCTATTGGCAAGAACTATATTTTTTCCTCGGAACACTAAGCCCTTTAGCAACGCGTAGTAACACTTGTCACGCGATGTTAAAAATAAAAAATAAAATTAAAATCGCAGGAATATGCCAGAAAGTAAAAAGCTTACGAAATACTTCCCGCCTTTTTGAGAAGCAAGAAATAATTTATTAATAACTAAAGTAAGAAAAAGAATTTTAGCTGTTACAAGTTACGAAACTAAGATTGAAATATGTTCCACAAATTTAGAATTGAAGCTAAGAGAGAATAAAAAAAAATGGCGCAAATTTTTTTTTTTTATTTTATTACATATATATATATATATATTCACAAATAAACAAATTTTTATGGATTTTTTGGGCTTATTGTAGAGTTTGGACTTCAGTGTTTGTAAATATCAAATATTTTATGTAATTTATGATATGAATAGTAAAATTAAAATTAATAGAAAAATTGTTTTTGACTAATGTTGTTTTACCAAGAAATTAAATTAGGAGGTATTTAATTTAAACAAAACAGTCATATTCAACATATTTTTTTAATCAAAACTAGAATATAACACTTATACGGGACCATTTTTATGTTTTTATATAATTTTGATGCTTAATCATATACTTCATTATTCACAATTGGATTATCTTCGACATTGGCAGCTGCCCATATGTTCTGATAAAATGACATATGTTCCTCCTATGAATGCTATCCTGAACTATTAATTGACAGTTTCGATGCATTAGGCTTTGGCTGACGGAAGTGGCACAGGGATTGAAAGTTTTTCACCAAGATAAATGAATAATTAATGCTCCATCAATAAATTCCTCTGGGTCAATCCATTTCAAGTGGTCCAGCACTGGTCGCTCGACCATTTTTAAAAAATCTGAAATTTTTTGTACAACAACCCTAACATGATGAAAGTTTTAAATGACCGTTATTTTAATTTTACTATTTTTTGTTTGTGCATGGCGGCCATCTTTGTTTCATCGTGTGCAGCGATTTTCTCAGATACTAGGATACACAAAATTGTAAATATCTCGTCTTTTATTTTACCAATTGAAATGCGGTTTGCAGCATTTTGTTAAGAATAAAATAGGCTAAATGTATGGTGGTAGAATAATTTTGGAAAATAAATTTTTACAGGTGAAATTTTAGCACAAAATATAACATTTTTTCCAAAATCTATCCGTTTGCAAGAGGAAATTTTTTATGCAAGGAAAACTGTCAACCTTACACAATTTTTTTTACAAATAGGTCAAAAATGTGTGTACTCATGCATCAAGTTCCAGATCTGGGAGTTAATTTCTTTTTTGCGAAAAAAATTCCGAAATTTTTCAAAAATTTCAAAAATCGCACTTTTTAGGCTTTGATATCTATGGTGGGTCACGAGATAAAAATTTGAAATTCTGGCCTTTGATAGTATTGTGTAGTAGTGTTATGTACAAAAAATTTCAAGAAGGAGATTTGACTACAAGCTGAGATATGACATGGACAATATGTGAAAAATAATATTGTCAAACTCTTGTAACGTACTATGTAATTGTTCCACAAGACTGTCAACCTTACACAATTTTTTCTACAAATAGGTCAAAAGTGCGTGTACTCATACACCCAGTCCCAGATCTGGAAGTTGATTTCTCTTTGCGAAAAAAATTCCGAAATTCGTCAAAAATTTCGAAAATCGCACTTTTTGTCTTTCATATCTCTGGTGGAGCACGAGATAAAAATCTGAAATTCTGGCCTTTAGTAGTATTTTGTAGTAGTGTTATGTACAAAAAATTTTAAGAAGGAGATTTGACTACAAGCTGAGATATGACATGGACAATATGTGAAAACAATACTGCCAAAATATTGTAATCTTCTATGTAATTGTTCATACCTCCAAAATTTTAAATTAATTATTTATGGTACAAAGTTAAATGTTAATTACAAATATCTTCTTCAAATGTGTCTGTGGGATTTAAGCAATTCAGAATGTATGCTAAACCAATACACTATTTGTCCAGAGGAACAAACCTACTACAAATGCTATTGCAACAATTTTACTCGGTACACATTTCAGGAAAAGTAAATTTCAGACAATGGGTTGCAACTGATCGAGTTGACATGGTTTCAATTATTAAATCTAGAGAATTTCATTCAAGTTAACAAGGGATGACAAGACTTGGGTGCCTTCAAATAAAATTTTGAGAAAGAACAGGCATATGGACTGACAACAGTAACTGGTCGAACTCATAACATCTCTCGTAAATAGTGTTAAGCTCTTTGTTGAGCATATATAGTATCTTTGTAAATTAAACATTTATTATTAAACTGTTTTCAAAAAACGATATTTTCTGTGTAAATATTGTAATAAATGAGACTAATCTCATTTCTCCTAATGTACTCATAATAGCATTTCTTAACATTTTTTAATCACCGTATCTCAGCTTATAGTCAAATCTCCTTCTTGAAATTTTTTGTAGATAACACTACTACACAATACTATCAAAGGTCAGAATTTCAGATTTTTATATCGTGCTCCACCAGAGATATCAAATCCTAAGAAGTGCGATTTTTGAAATTTTTGGCGAATTTCGGAATTTTTCTCTCAAAGAGAAATCAACCCCCAGATCTGGGACTTGGTGTATGAGTACACGCACTTTTGACCTATTTGTAGAAAAAAATTGTGTAAGGTTGACAGTCTTGTTGAACAATTACATAGTAGGTTAGAATAGTTTGGCAGTATTGTTTTCACATATTCTCCATGTCATATATCCGCTTGTAGTCAAATCTCCCTCTTGAAATTTTTGGTACATAACACTACTACACAATACTATCAAAGGCCAGAATTTCAAATTTTTATCTCGTGCCCCACCAGAGATATCAAAGCCTAAAAAGTGCGATTTTTGAAATTTTTGAAGAATTTCGGATTTTTTTTCGCAAAAAGAAATTAACTCCCAGATCTGGGACTTGGTGTATGAGTACACACACTTTTGACCTATTTGTAGAAAA
Organism: Maratus speculifer; assembly: GCA_964019185.1. NCBI lineage: Eukaryota > Metazoa > Arthropoda > Arachnida > Araneae > Salticidae > Maratus > Maratus speculifer. Next base: position 321,931,752 of record OZ025295.1, on the reverse strand, counting down.
AATTGTGTAAGGTTGACAGTTTTCCTTGCATAAAAAATTTCCTCTTGCAAATGGATAGATTTTGGAAAAAATCTTAAATTTTGTGCTAAAATTTCACCTGTAAAAATTTATTTTTCAAAATTATTCTACCACTGTACATTTAGCCTATTTCATTCTGAACAAAATGCTGCAAACCCCATTTCAATTGGTAAAATAAAAGACGAGATATTTACAATTTTGTGTATCCTAGTATCTGAGAAAATGGCTGAACACAATGAAACAAAGATGGCCGCCATGCACAAACAAAAAATAGTAAAATTAAAATAATGGTCATTTTGAACTTACGTCATGTTAGGGTTGTTGTACAAAAAATTTCAGAATTTTTAAAAATGGTCGAGCGACCAAAATAATATTTTCTGGACCACTTGAAATGGATTGACCCAACTTTAAAGCAAGGGATCTCTACACCTGTCATATATAAGTTGTATTTTAAATTATTGAGTATTTTTTCATTCTATTCATGTTGTTTAAGAAATTAAAAACAAAAATAAAGAATATAAACTTGCGTTTTTTGCATAATTCTAACTTCTACATGTTTTTCCCTACATTCTTCCTCTAATCCGGAAAATTTCGTAATCCGACTTGCTTTAAGTCCCGAAAGTGCCGGATTAGAGGATGTTTCCTGTAATTCCAAACTGACTTTTTAGGTGCATTCGTAATCATATAAAAATTTAGTAATAATCATATAAAAATTTAGTAATCATATAAAAACCTATAGTTATCATCTGGTCTGGTATAGCCGTCCGTCTGTCTGCCTATAGCAGCACAAAAAACTGTCGAACCGAATGTTTTTAAATTTAAAACATAAAATCGTTGCAGAATTTTGTCGGTCATTTCAAATTTTATAAAAATTGATTCAAAAAATGACGGAGGAAATCTATGGTTCTTATGCATATATCTGTATAATATTTTTTCACATAATTCGGTGTACATGCAAAATACTGAAATATTTTGTGGAATATGCAAAATTTGTAAATTACATTCATTCAAGTAAATCCGTAAAATTTTCAACCATTTACACATTTATTTGAGTTTTTGAAGGGATAAGATAAATTACACACTTCCATTAAGCCAGTAAACACATAAATACATATAAATTTTAACGACTCTACATCAAAATTTTAAAAATTACGCACATATATATGTAAAAGTGGCTAATTTACACATTTATTTTTTTAGAGTATATGGATATTACATAAATATATTTTAGATACATATAAACATCTGTATAGCTAAATGTGTCTTATAAAATGTACACAATAATTCTCAATATATATAACAGACTTCCCAAGGTACATTTAAAATTTTTTAAATTGATACGACGTTTTTTCCGGTGGTTGAACCCAATAAGAAAGTGCACTGCTTAAAAAAAATATCGCCATCGTGGATCTTTTCAGACTTCGACCAAAAAGAACTGTCAAAATTAATTTTCAGCCAAGATTTTTTTTCAGAACATAAAAAATGAATTGCGAGATAAATATAACAGAAAACAAAATAAAAAAAAGACTAAAATTTAGTTAATCTCAAAAAATCTTTGAAGAAATATTAAATAATAGTTTCGGAAAAAAAAATCAATTCTAAGACTCAACAAATCCTTTAATATCTCCATAAGTATTTCCTTCACATGAATAATTCACGATACTCCAGTTTGAACATTTTCGAGTACTTGTACTGCTTTTTTTTATTCCAGTTAATTCCGTCTAGCTTCGTGTCTGATATCTGTCTAGTTGGGTGTTTTTTTTTTCTTTCCATCTCTCATTAGCAACTTTTAACTCATCTTCGTACCTGTCTTTAACAGACAAGTATAATAAAAGTTGCTATGACAACAGAGAAACGGTTGGAAATATCTGTAAATATAAATGATTCACGTTAAAACGGAGTTCTTATTTAGGAACTTGTATTTAAAAATTAGATTAAGATACAGCTGTGTTTCTCAAGCTTTTTTATATCATGGCAAATTTGATCCCCATGGCACGGTTTTGTTATCCTTACGCGGCTTATTTACGTAAAGCAACAGAGGCACGATTAAAATTATCTGTAAAAGCTAATACATTAGCTTCATACATAGTATAAAAAACAGTTGCAGTTTAATATGCGAATCCGGTTTTAACTAATCCTGAAATTTCAGGCGTCGTCGGTTCGATGAGTGATGGTTTGGACTGCCGCCTCCTTGCATATTAGTTCATTAGCTTTTATTAACTAGTGTGCGCATACTATAAGAAAATCTCAAACACAAAGAGAAAATTGAAAAGCAATGAAATTCTGACACGTATTGTTTTTCTGAAAATTAAATTCTTTTCAAAATTTCAAAAAATATTTAAAAGTTTTTTAGTGAGTTTTACTTTTTTTGTGTCACTGTCCCATAACGGTTTAATTATTAAAAAACAGTGTAGGGTGGCTTGAGGTAATATGCCCTATTGTACAAGATGCCGAATCGCATAGTTTTTGTATACGCAAGCGTTGTAGATAAACGCTGTACCGCTCAATTATAAGCAAGAGGGTTCTCTACTGATACTTTAATTTCCGTTCGCACTTTTTTTAAATGGTGCTTGTTTATTGCTATTTCTTCTTTACACTTTCGGTAAGCGTGCAGAATCTTTTATTTGATTTCTCTATTTACCTATATAGAGGAGAATAATATATTTAGATCGCGCTTTAAATCGACCGTTGCCATTCTGCGGTTAATTAGAGAAAGAAACGCCATCTACTGCTGAAATTCTACTCATCAGAATGTCTTTATTTATTATCAGAAGAAGCATCCGTCTTCCACGCGCTGTTTTCAGATATATATATATTTATTTAAGTAAAATTAGCTGCTTTGATGTACATTGTTAAAACTAATGGTGACACATTGCACTTTTTAAGGGTGAAAGGCTTGTCTCACTGGTGACACCCCAAAAGGAGCCAAAATAGCACCTTTAATTAGGGTGAAAAGATGGCACCCTTAATCCAGAGTGCCCAATGATAAAAAATTAAAAAATATACTAACCGACTTTCGGCCCTCGATGGATTCGAACGCAGAACGTCTGATTACAAGTTCAGCGCCCTATCCACTCGGCCATCAAGTTCACCTTCAAAATCTCCCTGAAATGTTCATATGTCCTAAAATTCAAAGGTTGCTTTATACAAAAAAGCTCGCCAAAAGTTAGCCATCCGAAGTTCTAAACAAAATTGGGATAGCGTATAGCGGTGATAGTCATCGTAGGAAAAAATTGCTGTGTTGATCCACCAGTGACAGCGAGTTGAAGTGCAAGGATACACGTTACAGAGCATGCGCAAATGACTAAGGGGTGAAAATCTTCCAACGTCATGCATTGCGCGGCACCCTAATTAGCGTGAAATACCCAATGGCACCCCAAACACATTTTCAAGCCCGCTGGTGCCAAGTGATTTAACCTTTTCACCCCTGGGCGTCAAATGCAACCGGTTCGTCACCTTTATTTTTAACAGTGTAATTCTTTTCTACTAAACATAAAAGAATACTTTAAGATAAGTTGTCATGGTTTGATATACATATATAAATTCATGTGTTTGTTGCACACATTTTACACAGATTTGTTTACTTTCCTTTTTGTTCTTAAGAGTTTTGTTTTAAAAAAATGGCGCAATTACCTTAATTGGACTAATTTGAGTTACTTAAATTGGACCAAATATGCGATCATAAATTTGAAAAGCAAGTCATGAATTCGAGGTCTATAGTCTTTAGACACTATTTTTTTTTAATATTTTACAATAAATTACTATCTCCAAGCAAAATTTTGAATATTTTAATTTTCTTTTTTATATTTGGATAGATTTTTTTCATACAGTTTTGGGTTATTTAAACATAAAATATCTTCTAAGGTCATTGTGCCCAAATGAGACGCAATTCTTCATAATTTTGTTGCATTTAGGATATATCTGGCGTTTTATTAAATAAATATTTATATTTTATTACGCAGAAAATTATTGAATACCGTGCCTTTAACTCAAAACAAATTTCTTTTGCAAAAATGGAATTAATATCTATAATATAATACTAGAATCTACGACTGTTGCATTTAGGTGAATTTTGACACATTTGTGACAATTAAAACTTAATTGAGAAGTTAGCAGTCGTAAATGTGACAATACGTTTCATTTATGCCATTTTCTCTGAAAAATATCATTTAATCCTTTATTCTTGTAACAGAAATTGTCTTATGGCCATAGCTATGATAAACGGTCTCCGAGGTCGCTTCAAAACATAATAATAAATAATAAAATAAAATAGATAAGGTAAGATAAATAAAAAGCTTTCTTAAATCATAGGATACTGTTTCTGTACTAAACTTTATGTACCAAATTATTATAATTTAAAATAATTTATTCTGAAGTTTCTAACATTAGTACGATACTCCTAATGAAACAAAATTTCACAAAATATTTATAGATAATTTCAAATTTTCATGCTAATCCATGACAATTTTAAAAGGATGTGGTATGTGAGACAGTTTACAGCAATTATTGGTTAGTCGAGACATTCACGAGTAGTATCTCGTCGCAAATTAACCCGTAAACTCAACATTATCGCGCAATTTGGAATTCTTTAACTTCAACCGTATATATTTTTAGTGATAATTAAATTTAACTCAAGATTCCTATGAGAAATTTAATAAGGAATTAAAATGGGATATAAAATATTTTTTGGTCCAATTTAAGAGACTGGGAGTGCAACTTAGGTGACCAGTCGCTGAATTTGAAAAACTTTTGACAAATTTTTCAAATTAAAATAAAAGTTAAATTTTCAAAAATAAATTTTTCTAAAGATTTATTTAGATAGTTAATGAATAGATTGAATATTGAATATTGAATACATGCAGGAAAATTTTGGAAATATTCCAAAATGAAATAAGTTAGAGCTGAAAAGAATAAGATGATAATATTATTCGAGTGTATAACTAGTGCAATATTATACATCATGTTAGCTTTATATGTACAAATAGGACGAGCGGGTGTTGTAAGACTTATTTTAGTTACAATTCAGTATTTCGACAAAACTTTGAAAGGACCTCAAAACTAAATTAGATTTTTGAACAGAATTTCGTTTGGATTTTCGGAACGTTAATTCATTTAGTTACCTTGAAATCTTTTCTAGAGAAAGCTCAAAATGTTTAGTGGGTGTGTGGGCGGAGGAGGGGAGCCGCCCTTAGTATCCCCTTAGCTACGGCCCTGCTTACTCATACCTTGGGTAAGATGCCGCACAAAATTTTCGATTTGCTTTCTATATTATCTGTAAAATGAAATATGTTTTAAATCCGAATGTGAAAAATAACACTAAAATAAGTCTTGATTACGTCCACTAATAACTAAATCGTAATACTAATAATATATATTCTACATAAAAATATAAGAATTTATATTATAAAAAACATTTTGTTTCTAAGACGTTGTATAATAACAAAAACATTTAAAATATATTAAAGCATTTTTATTAAATAAAAATGTTTTAATATATTTTAAATGTTTTTGTTATTATACAACGTCTTAGAAGCATTTTTTTTTTTTTTTAATAATATAAATTCTTATATTTTTATGTAGAATATATATTATCAGTATTACGATTTATGTTTTAAATCATACATAAGACTGCGATAGCTAATAAGAAATCAAACAATAGCATTTAAAATATCAGGCGATTTTTAAAAGTTAAATCAGAAACTACACCATCTTCATCCAATTTACCCTATACCAACTACACTAGACACTATCAAAAATTATTTAATTATATCTTCATTGAAATTTTTGAAAATAGATGCCTCTTATCATAACCTACGTGGACATGTCAGAATTTTAAAAAGAAAATCAAGGACTTGTGAAAATAAAATAGAAGATTTGAACATCAATATAAGGTTGTTTATTAAGCATAAATTAGAAAATCTATTTACAATGTTAAAGATTTTTTTGCATGTTTTACATAAAAAAATGTTTTTTTATTGCTATTTTGAACATTTTCGTGAGAGTGATCCTAATGTCTGCTTAAGCGAGAAAGAAAAAAAAACAAAAAAAAACAAAAAAAAAAAAAAAAAAAAAAAAAAACAGTCGGTAGGCATGCCGATGTGTACCGTTTGAGTTATATGAGATCTTTCGATTCTTTATAGGGAAAAATATTTAATTTTAGTATAAATTTATAAACTAGTAAATCTGCAGATCAGGAGCTTCAACGTCAGCTTTGCACATATATATTTTTTTTTAAAAACCAATAATATTCAACTTCCTTTCATATTGGGTAATATTCAACTTCCTGGAAACTGTAATTTAAAGTTTTCAAATTACGTAATTATTTATAAGAATAAAAAAGGAATTGGAAGTTTTCAGCCATCAAAAGCGGTAAATTAAAAATTTAGTTACGTTAGGATATTCTGAAATTTTCATGATCTATTATTTTTGTTTTTTTTTACTATAACATAGTAGATTTCAACAGGGGGGCTCCGCCCCCCTGTTGCCTCACTTAATTTAAATTTTTCACTTTCTAATAATTGTGCTAATGGTTATTGTATATGTTGCATTTCTTTATACATTCTGATTTATAAGGATAAATAACAGTTTGGACAAATATTTTTCATTATCCTCATACTACTACATACCTGCCAACCACAAACACCTAAATCTGATGTATCAGGAACTTTTGTAAGTGTAAACTCAGTAATCTAGAGTTTTACAATTTTGTTTCCGAAAAAAAAAGTTTTGATTGCATTTTGCGGCAGTTATAGCGGGACAGACAGACATACAAAAGAACAGACTGACAGATGAAAAACAATAAATTTCGTGTCTCCAAAGTAAGCCTTCACTGAAGTTTCGGCAATGACGTCATTATTCATAAGTTATTGATATCCATGTTTCTTGTATTTTTAACGATTACGATAAAATACCTGTTTTTGTTCAATTATGACGTCATATTTTCTAAGTGAAATATTTATTAAAAGTATAATTCTTTTTTATTTCTTTTACTTCTCATTATGTCCCCATTTTTGTCAGAAAAATTCTTATTAACGAAACAAATATCCGTGTTTAATATTTAACAAAAAGTACTACGTCTATTTTTATTTTAATTCTGACGTCATATTTTTTTTTTCTTAGTTTAATTTTTCGAATGGAAATTGCTCAATTGAAACTTATTGCTGTTGAAAAATTATTATTCCAAATTTTGATTTTTTTTGGCAACGATAAAGGAAATTGGTTAAATTTTATTTAAAAAATCCCTATTGATTCTTTATGAAAAAGAAGGATATGTTTTTTTCTGGGCTATGTTATATTTAAACGCAAAGATGCAAAGACATTAATTAATTCATCAATTTTGATGTTGACTTCATTTAAATTTTCGTACACGCTTTCAAATTTATAACATTATAAGGATAAGGATTAAGATGAATGGTTGCTTAGCAACCATTAAGAGAAAATAAAGAAAATTAAATAAATACATTTGAAATAAGTAAATCTCTAAAACAAATTAGTTTATACTATTGGAACACATTTATAAAAAAAAAAAAATGTCCAAAATTTACAACAATAATTTTAAAAATCTGACAAATGACTAGACAAAATTTCAAAACAAAACGAATAATTTACTGGTAAATTTTAGTGTTCATTTATCATTGAATTCCATTAATCAAATGTGTCATTTTCTCTCAGGGAAAAAAAATTGAAAATCATTGGATTTGCCATAGAAAAGCATTATTGCGCAAAATAAAATATTCTATATTTTCGGAACGAATGAGTCAAATCTAACAAAAAACTATACAGCTTAATCCAAGGGCGGATCTGGAGAGTCCTCAAGGGGGGGGGGGGGCGATTTTAGAAATTTGGAGAGTCGACTTTAATGCGTGTGTCGAGCCTATTTTTTTCACTGCGGGTCATGTTGCTTTTATTTTTTGCTGAGGGTCGGGTCTGGGTCCGGTTGACTTCTAGTTTTTGCTGTGGGTCGGGTTTGGGTTCGGTTGACTTCCTTTTTTTGCTGCTGGTCGGGTTAACTAATGTTTATGTTGTGGATCACATTAGCAGGATTAGCGAGTGTTTTTATTCAGAAACTATTTCGTTATCCATTTTTTGATAAGCAGTTTAAGAAAATACTGTTGAATATTATCGTTTTGAATAGAATTTCTGGAAGCGACAGCATGAGAAGGTAGAAAAATCCGCAATCATTTGACGTGCAAAGAGAAAACTGCGCCCGGGGCAAAGCAAAATGTGGCGCCCCTCCCCGACCCAACTTTTTCTTGTAACACTCCAAAAATACGCTGGTAGCATAAATTTGGGGCCTCTAAATTTCCGTGCCCGGTCCGACCGCATCATTCGCCCCCCCCCCCTTTCGCATGGCGCTGCATATTGTCTGTCCTGCACATCTTGAGAACAATTAAGTCTAGTTCCAGCCCGCCTCGTCTATATGTAGAAAAACAATGCAAGCCTGATCTCCGGTACGAGCCTGCTAAAAAAAAAATATATATTAAACCCGGGTTACACACAATATAATTCTCCGAAGCTGATCTCTACACTGTAAAAGTTACATTTCTATATTAATGTTGCCAAACTAGTATTGACTGGTGACGCACATTTATACCTATTCTCATTAAACCCATATAATTGAAAATAGCTCCTATTTTAACGTTCCTGCTTAAATCTTTATAAAGAGACAGTGGGTCCACTAATTTTTTTTTATATGGGCTAGGCTCATATGACCCTTCAATTTTTTTGCCGGCTTGGCCCGTTTATTTTGTTTATTGGCCCGGCTTTTTGGAAAAATTATCCTAATTTTGCTGGCCCGTTAGAAAATTCGGAACCATTTCGCCGACTCGGCCAGGCCCGGGCACGTGCATAAGTCTAGTCTAGGTCGGACACGGACCGAAATTTAACTTTCATTCCGAGCTGAACCCCGACCAGGTAAATTTTGGTCAGTGCGGACTAGAGATAAATTCCGGCTCTTATTCCACAGCCCGGTTCCGCCTGAGTCAGAAACATTTTGCGGCATCAAGATAGAGGTCTGCACGGGCCGGAATTTCCAGGCCCGGCCCGGCCCGTAGAAAAGTTGTTTCGGCCCGGCCCGTTGTAAAACTCAAAAGCTCGGCCCGGGCCCGGCCCGGCCCGTTTAAATTTTTATATTTTAGGCCCGGCCCGGCCCGTACAAAAATCAGCGAAAACAGGCCCGGCCCGGCCCGTTTTGGCCCGTTACAATTTCTACGATTTCTGAAAAATTCCGATTTTTATCATATAACTAAGATTCCTTTAAAGAATACTGCGTACATATTTATGTAATGATTTTACAGTATATTTTACAGCAAATACACATTAACAACATTAAACAACATGATTACTTAGATTCTTAGGCTTTCAATATTCGAATAAAGATTCATTAAAAAATTAATATGGCTTAGAATAAAAGAAAAAAGAAAGAAAGCTAAAAACATCGTTAATTTTGAAGCTGTTTAATAAAAGAAGATTTATAAATATATTTCTATATCATTTTTTTATAGATTTCAATTCCAAATTCATTCTTAAATTCAAAGAAGCTCCTTTCTGATACATTTCTAAATTCATTTTTTTTTCTTCTCAGAAACGCATAAGATTAGCAGATATCTTTATTCAGAAACTATATAATCGAATAGCGTTATCCATTTTTTGATACAAGCAATTTAAGAATACTGCAAACAAATAAAATACTGTCATAATTAGCGTTTTGAATAGAATTTCCGGAAGCAATAGCAAGGCAAGGGAGAAAAACATGCAATCATTTGAGAAACTATTATATCTGAACAAAGTTATGCAAGTATTTTATTTACCAAAAATGAAAAATGCTATTCGATTCCAAATCCCTTCAATAGTTAGGCTTATCACTTTTGTACTTTTACAATTTAAAATTAATCAGAAAATGTATCAAACTTTCGCATTATTGAGAAATTAATTTAAAAATCATCAAGAAGTATATATCCGAAGACTAAGCTAACATGAGTTCTTTATCACTGTTAATAATTTTACAAATCACGTTTTCTGCCAATAATTAAGTCTAGTACCGGTCCGGCCAGTCTATTATGTAGAAAAGTAATGCAAGCGTGATCTCGGACCGGCATGAGTCAGCTAAAAACATATTAAAACGGGTTATACATAATGTAATTCTCCGATGCCGATACACTGTGCATTTTTATATCGACGCTGTCAAACTAGTATAGCCACATTTATACTTATTCTCGTTAAAACCATTTTCGTTGAAAATAGCTCATATTTTATCGTCTCTGCTTAAATCTTCAGAACGGGCCGGCAGGCCCGAAAATTTTTTTTATCGGCCCGGCCCGGCCCGTCTGGCCCGTTCAATTTTTTTGCCGGCCCGGCCCGGCCCGTTTATGTTGCTTGTCGGCCCGGCCCGGCCCGTTGAAAAAACTATTCTAAATCTGCCGGCCCGGCCCGGCCCGTTAGAAAATTCGAAACGATTCCGCCGGGCCGGGTACGGGCCACGGGCCAGGCCCGGGCCCGTGCAGACCTCTACATCAAGAGCAAAACCCCGATAATGAAATTATACAGTAGAAAAAATTGCATAACACTTATAAAAATGTTCCAAAAGTAATTATAATTTTAAAGCTAATTTTTTATAAAAAAAAAAGGCTGTTAAACTGAAAATTAAATTTAATATTATCAAAAGAACGGTTTGGTATAAAATAAAATATACTTTACGCATAAAAGGATTCTTATATTTTGTCTCTGTTTTAGTAGGAATATTATGGACAATGGACATATTAATGAAGTGTGTTTCATGAATAAATGCATGGAACCTGTAGAAAATACTGTCTATTATCTGTCAAGTCGAACAACATTTTTAAATTTTCTGTAAAAAATGCACATTTTTAACTATAACCATTTCATTCTTCTTAACAAGCCTTCATTATAGCCTGACCCAGAAAATAACCTCAAATTAAAATTTTTAAAGTTCAACACTTTTTTAGGAACAGAGGAAACACTACTCGATCGCAAGAATATGGTAAATACATTTACTTACCGCTACGGCATCAGCAGAGATCCCAAAATAAATGATAATTACAACAGTTATTTCCATATGAAAAGCGATTACGACTTTATGTTGCATACAATAGAAATTTAAATTATTCGATAACCGGAAAAGCAGATCAAAAGAAAATATTCTTTTCGCGTTAGATGTCTAAATAATAATAATAATAAACGATCCAATTGCAAAATAATCTCTGCCACAAACAAAAATCGATTTAAACACAAATTCATTATTCCCGCCTTTTTTCGTAAGCGCCGGATCGTCGCATCGGTCGTCGGCAATGCTTGAACATAAATCTACAGATGCAGATATTACTATTTTTTTTTAAATTTTTTTTTTCTTTTTTTAATAACATTCAAATACTAAAATAGAAAAAAAATATGCTTCACTTTTATTTTTATCAAAATATTATCATTGATTTGAAAAGGATTAAATACTAATTTTTAAGGGGAAAAAAGTTTTTTAAATTTTTCTATTCATCAATAAATAAAATTTTCAGATTTCAGAAAAAATGAGTCCGAATCAGTAGACCAGCATAAAAACAGAGCACGATCTCGTATCGGACACGGGCTGAGTCTGAACCTGTGTCATCTCTAAAGCAGACATCTAAGAAGAATGACTCCAGGCCAGACTCGATCTGGAAGAAAAATAAGTCAGGCCCAACACAAATCTGCAGAAAAATAATGATCATGATTGTATCAAATAAATGACGGCCGAGTTCTGAATGCGGTAAGACCCGACCCTCGCGAACTTAAAAAGGTGCGGCCCGAGAGGGGGTGGGGGGCGCCGGATTCTAATTAGGATCTAACTCATTTCTTGCAAGGATGCGTGTATTTTTGGGAAACTTTTATTAGCCCAAGAAGTGAAGACGATCGTCCCCTCAGACCCGCCATTGGGCCCGACCCAAATCTGCAGAAAAATAATGATCACGGTACGGCCCGGTTCTGAAAGCGAGAAGACCTGACCCAGCCCGAGTCTCGCGAAATTAAAAAGGCGCGGCCCGGGGCGGACCGCGCCGGACTCGAGTTAGTCTTCAATTTATTTCCTGCGAGGATGCATGTCTTTTTAAGAAACTTTTATTAGCCCAAGAGGGGGGGGGGTCTCTCATCCGTCTCCGTGAAGTGTTGACGTGTTTTTCACAGCTCCCGATATTTCAAGTGTATTTGTGGTAATTATTCAATTTATAAACTTAGTAATGCATGCATAGTTACCTATTTCTTTTTCTTTGCATTTCTATCTATTTATTTTAGTTATTTTGCATAATATCTCCATGCTTAACGGAGTTTGTATTTTTCATATTCCCGCTAACATTTTCTAAGTTCTATCGCAACATTCAGAGCCGTCCCTAGCAAAAGCGAGGCCGGGTGCGAGAACTTTTGCGAGGCCTTTTCCTTCATATCGAATGAGGGCCATAACTAGGGGAGGGGGGGGGAGATTGGTGGGATTCAGTCGTTTTTACTTTTTAGCATAGTAAGGAACAAGCTTTAAATTGCCTGTCTATTTTTCTGAACTTTCTTTTATCGGAACTAGGGCCAACTTGTTCGGATATTTGGCGCTAAATTGTATTCTTTTAAATTCATTTTTTTTAATTGCGAAAACTTAAAGTTGGATTAAAATTTAGCTATATGTTTAACCCCTAGGGGGACGAGCGACCGATGTATACGTTCCACTTAAGCTGCTCAGATTCCTGCATTATTTCTACCTGTTATTTTTAATTGCAATGTTTACCTTATTTAACTAAAGAATTTTCGCAATTACAGAAAATTTTCTGTTAAAGGAAAAAAACAATGGTAAAAGATTAAAAAAAAAACTAAGCAAAGGGCTCTCGTAGCAAAAGGGTTAAATTTTTGAGAATTTGGAATTTTAAATTTCGTTTTAACAAATTGTTTTATTTTGAGAAAATTCGAAATTTTGCTTTAAAATCCACTAAAGTCATGAGAATTTTCAACAATTTACATTTCATTTAAATTTATTATTTTTATTTATTTATTTATTAATGCTAAACTTAAGCAATTAATGTTTAAATTATAAATAAATGCACTATTTTAAGCGTTATTTAAAAACGACGACTTGGTCGTAGTAGCTTCCAGTTCTCTTCGGTCGCAATTTAAATTCAGGCATTTTTCTTCTGAAGGGATTTCTTGAATTCCGAAGGACATCTCGTTGCTGCGGGGAGAAAGTGCCACTCCCCCGTTCCTTTTCTGAATTCAAAACTGATATAGATTAGAAATAGGTTCGGGCTCGTTTTTCGGACCCCGAGCCCGACAGATTTTTTGTCATCAGAGCCGGAGTCTGCCCGAGTCCAATGAAAAAAAAATGATGCGTGATATGTAAAAATTATTTCAAATGTAATATCTCATTTCTAAAAATTTCTTACATAAAATTTACTGTCAAATAAAAATTTAAATTCAACCTTATGAAAAGAGCAATTTGGTATCAAATAAAAATATATACGTACTTCATATTTAAAAGGATTCCCATATTTTTTGTTCTTTAATAAGAAAATTTGATGGACATACTAAGTAGTGTAATGAGTAAATGGATGAAATTTGCAGAAATTACTATTTGTATGCTGAAGAATCGAACAACGTTTTCAATTTCCTATAAAATGTGTACATTTTTAACTATAATTAGTTTATTTCTCATAACAATTCCCCGTGATCAGGGGTGTAGTGGAGGGTATACGGAAGTATACGCCGTATGCCTTCTGAATTTTTTTAAGGAACACCTTATATCTTTTGTTTCTCAAGAAAGCTAATAGTACCTAGACTCTAAGGTATGCCCTCTGCCTTGAGCGTATATCGGCTACTACATCATGCTATATATACTACATCACTGCTACTATATATACTACATCACTGCTCGTGATTGACGTGTGAACCTGAAAATCAACGCAAATTAAAATGTTGGTACAAATTTTTAAAGATCCGATACTTTTAAAGGAAAAGAAGAAACACTGGTCGATTGTTTTTTAACATGAAATTTATGAATACTTAATAACATGGAAAATATGTTTACTTACGAGGAAAAACACTCAGCATTAGCAGAGATCATGATGGCAAACAGAAAAAAATAATCACGCGAATCTACATAAAAAATGGGCCTGCATAAAAAAATGAAGAAATAATTCTCTAAATGTTACATAACTAACTAAATGAATGATAAATAAACGATCGAATTAAAAAATAGCTTCTGCAACAAACGAAAATTCAACTAGAATCTAATTTATTGTTTATGCTTGTTTTGATTGGCGCCATTTCAAAAGTTCGTCGTCGGAAATTCAATAGACATAAATCCCCAAACATCATAAATTTTCTTTTGAAGCAGCAATCAACTATTAAAATACATAAATACAATTTCTAGTATCCTTTTCATTTTGATAAAAATAGCACTGAAATGACTTGAAAAACAATACGTAATTTTAAAGGGGAAAAAGTTCTTTCAATCTTTTCTACACGTGAAAAAATAATTTTCTGGTTTCAGAAAGAAAGAGCCCGAACCCGCCCAGGCCCGAAGACTAAAATGAAAATAGAGCCCGAGCCCGTCTCATCTCTCATATAAATACATTATCTGAATTCTTATGACGAAATACGGAACGATTAATTATTTAATGTGGATGATGATTGTAATTTTCATATTAATCATGAAAGATGTAAAAATGTAATATTCCACCTTTCTATATATACGATTATTTTTGCTTAAAAAAAAATCAAACAAATACTCTCAGAAGCTTTGGTAATAATTGAAAAAGCTAGATAAATACCTGAGCTCATGAAATAACAGCATCAAGAATATTGAATGCGTTTAATTCAAATGATACTAAAATAAAATGTATCACTTGTTGCATCAGCACTGACTACTGAAATAACGCCAAAATGTCTGCAATGAGAGGAAGAGGGGAGGTGATGCTGGGAGAGTGAGCTCAGAACTGGATCTACTAGAGGTCTGCACGGGCCGAAATTTCCAAGCCCGGACCCGGCCCGGCCCGAATGAAAGAAATATTGGCCCGACCCGGCCCGGCCCGAAAGTTAAAAATTCGGCCCGAGCCCGGCCCGGCCCGAACGAAAAAAATAATGGCCCGACCCGGCCCGGCCCGAAAGTTAAAATTTCGGCCCGAGCTCGGCCCGGCTCGAGTGAATTTCTACAGAACATTGATCTTTAATCTTATGGAAGAGTTCTGACCAAAAAAAATTATATTAGTCTTTTTTTCCATGTTTATAATCTCCATTTATGCAGAAGTGCCGTAGGCTGCGATATTTATGCTTTTAAATGAATCTTTGTTTGTTGTATGTAAATGTTTCAGTTATCACTAGTATTAATAATCCATATTCCCTGTAATGGAGACAAAAAATCGAAGAAGCGGTATGTGGTAAAATTTCCAAAGACGAAATCGCTTTGGAATGAAAAAAAAAATGCATTCCTTTCTTAACAGATGTAAATGTTTAATGTATTTTTTTCTCCCGTATTGTTGCATTCATTTTGCATGGATGAACATTTTAAAAGAAACTCAGTTTTCAGTTTTAAAAAAAATTTAGTCATAATCATATTTTTTTTTTTTTTGTGTGTGCGTGTGTGTGTGTTTAATTCTATTTTAAAACGCTTAGTAATCTACGATTCTTTAAAAGGAATAAATTCTAATGTTTAATTGTAGAAAAATGACGGCTTAAAAGTATATGCTTTTTTTGAAGAAATTTTTGGACAAAGCCAAATATTACTGATTTATAAAAAGTCGAGAAAAGAATTTTCATATAGGAAGATTCAATAGGAACTGATTATTTTGGTCCATGAAAACTAGGAAGAATGGAATCAGTCTCGGCTTTGTACGGAAAAAAAAGTTAGGCCCGGCCCGATACTCCAGCAAAAAAATTAAGGCACGAGCCAAGCCCGGCCCGAAAAGATTAGTGACTAGGCCCGGCCCGACCCGGCCCGGAAGAATTAGTGACTAGGCCCGGCCCGAGTCTTCAGAAGTAAGGCCCGAGCCCGGCCCGGCCCGAATGCTATTATTGGAAATCGGCCCGAGCCCGGCCCGCGGGCCGGGCCGGGCTCGGGCTTCGGGCCGAGGCCCGGCCCGTGCAGACCTCTAGGATCTACTAGCTAATTGAGGCTTGTTTTGTTTTTATGTTAGGACAATTTTATTCCATATGTTCTGCAACAATGTCGCAACATGTTCACAAAACTAAAAATAAACAATGTAGACTAGATGACTACAGGGAATATTTTTTGCTGTCGAATATCCATGCCTAACGTTTTATTAATAAAAGTTTTATATTTTATAAATAACCATTTTAAATTTCTAACTTTAGTCACAAAATAAATAACTTGCAGCAATTTTTAAAAAATGCTTAGATGTTTTTTAAAAATGAGTTGATTTTTTTTTTAATTTATTTAATTAATTTTTTTTTCCGAGCGCGAGGCCTTTTTAGGTGCGAGGCCCTGTGCGGCCGCACCTGTCGCACACCCCTAAGGACGGCTCTGGCAACATTATGCTGCTTATTTTTTAGTATCTATACATATTTTCAGTTAATTTTTATTTTTATTAATCGTAATAGTCTCTTACCTTGCTTTCTATTAAATTTCTTCATTTTTATAACTTTATTGTGCTCTAATTATTATTTTCCCCCCCAGTAAGTGGGCGTTTTCCGTTTACATTTACATTTATTTGCTTTGAGGTAGGCGCTACAGCTATTCGCCGGCATAACCTCCAATGATCACAAGAAACCATATAGAACACTTTATTACAGAATATCCGGTACATACATTATCACAGGGACAACACACAGACACCCATGCCGCAAGCTGGACTCGAACCAGGGTCCAGCGGTGTGGGAGGAGCTGACGCTACCAACCAAGCCGCTGGCTCGGCCGTTTTCCGTTTCGCTTCTGTTTACTTCGCCATCTTGCATTTTGTACTGTGCTGAGTTGTTTCTGGCTCCGGAGGGAGTTTGTAGCTTTTTTCTGAATTGGAGATTCTTTTTATGGAGTGTATTTTTGCGTTGATTGGCGGAGGGAGTTTGTAGCTTTTTTCTGAATTGGAGATTCGTTTTTATGGAGTTGACTTCCGTTTTGGAGTGTATTTTTGCATTGATTGGCAGAAGTTTGTAGCTTTTTTCTGAATTGGAGATTCGTTTTTGAGGAGTTGTCTTCAGTTCGACGTGTTTATCACCGTGCGCTTCTGTTGACGCTTATTTCGATTCTTTTAGGAGTTTTCGATAATTAATATTGTTGTAAGCGAGTATTTTGCTGTGATTTTCTTGTAATGGGATCTCAGAAGAAGACGGATCTGGAAACTACTTTGAAGTCTCTTTTTGATGATACTGTGGATCTTGAGTTTCCTGCTACTGTTAACAAGGTGCACTCTTTTTTATATGAGTTATTTGAGGATAGGCGAAATAAAAGTGCGAAATTTACGGCTGATGTTATGTCTATTACGAGAAAATGTTTTGATTTTATAGGTCTAAGTCTTGTTAAGGCGCATCGTGATTATGTGGCAAGTGAGGTTAAACTTAAGACTTTGGTTACGAATTCTAAGGCTTATGAAGCTTTGGCCGAGAGATTTTCGCGCTCATCTGGTCATTCTGCTTTTCCTTCGCGTCCTATGGATCCACCGGCTAAGCATTTGGCTGAGCCGGGTTATTCTGTTGTCGTCTCATCTTCAGGTGATGAACAAATTGATGATATTAAAAGGGAGATTAGGAATGCTTGTCGTACAGATGTTGAAATTCCTGTTCTTGAGGACGTTGTTGTTACTAAGGCCGGACAACTTATATTTAAGTTGAAATCTAAGGCTGACTCTGTTAAAATTCGAGAAAGGTTGGATGCCATTGTGAATTTAAAGGAGAAAGTTAGGATAACAGTTCCCAAGCGTCGCTTAGATCGTGTTTTGATTCTTAATGTTGACCCTACTGTGGAGGAAGATATGGTTTGTACATCGCTTGGGAGGGCTTTGGAAGGTGTTGACTCCAATGAGGCAGAAGATGTTGGGGATAGCTTTGAAATAATTAAAAAAAAATTCCTACAAAATCTGGTAAGGTGAATTGGCTGGTGGGGGTTATGAAGAAGTCCTTCGAGGCTTTAATTAGTAGACGTCGAATATGCATAGACATGGAACGCTATCGTTTGGTCAATTTTATACCTATTATTCGTTGTTTTAAATGCCAATCGTTTGGTTACAGAGCTTCTAAATGTGAAAATGATATGAAATGTGTAAAGTGTGCTGGCCTACACAATATTAGAGATTGTAAAGTGGCTGAAATTGCGTGTGGCAATTGTCTTTTTATTTCGGATACTGATGTTGATGCCTCGCATAGAGCTGACAGTCCAGATTGTCCCAGTTTCAAGTCTTATCGCGCTAACTTATTGAGTAAAAGATTGTGATAGTTGCCTCGGCTTTGGATGACACTGATTCTGGTTTGTCTTTTGTTCAGATTAATATGCACCATTGTGCTGAAGCATCTAATGCTTTGTTTCATTACATGGAGGATTTTAATATTTCTTTTGCTTTGTGCCAGGATCCATATATAAAAGACAATTCTTTGGTTGGTCTTCCTCCTGGTTGGCTATG
This sequence comes from Maratus speculifer, assembly GCA_964019185.1. Classification (NCBI taxonomy): domain Eukaryota; kingdom Metazoa; phylum Arthropoda; class Arachnida; order Araneae; family Salticidae; genus Maratus; species Maratus speculifer. Next base: position 321,913,147 of record OZ025295.1, on the reverse strand, counting down.
CTTTTTATCTTTATTTTGTACTGCTGCAATCATTTGTTCATCGTCTGGCTATGCATGTGTGAAAAGTTTGTGTTTGAATAACAGTGTTTTTATTAACATTAGAGTTGATCGCGGCACCTTAGTCATTGGTTCTGTGTATTGTGCCCCTTCAAAGCCAATTGAACATGATTTGAGAGAATGGTGTCATCATTTTCCTGATTTTTCTAAAGTAATCATCGGTGGCGACTTTAACGTGCCATTTTTGTCATTTGGCTACAGCAGAGAGAATGATCGAACTGAAGTTTTTCAGGAATATTTGATGATATCCAATTTGACTATTGTAAATTCTCCGGATTCTCATCATACTTATGTTCAAGATGACAGACGTGGTCGTCCTGACCTGACTTTACTTGGATCTGACTTATTGCCTTTTTTGGATGACTGGAAAGTTGACACTGATCATTTTTCTTATAGCGATCATCGCTATATCTGTTTTTCACTTTGCTTGAAGCCAGTTGTTCTGACTTTCTCCAGATTTAAGACTAAGAATAAGAGTATGTCAAAATTTAATGCAATTTTCTCGAGACATCTACCTCAACTTAATTATGCACTTGATAGGGTTTTAAATCAAGATGACTTGATCAGTGGGTTGACGACTTTTCTCTGCTTATACAAGATATTATGTGCAAATGTTTTAGAAGAGGTCCATTGTATCACAGGCCGACTTTTAAGTGGTTTGATAAAGATTTACGTTCCGAACGTAATAAAGTCAATGCTCTTTATAAACGTTACATGAAAAACTCTGATAACATTGCATACAAGGATACTTATACTACAGCTCGTCGCTTGTACAAGAAAAATTTATGACTGGCTAAGCGTAATGCTTGGTTAAAATTTTGTGAAAATACAGACAATGCATATGGAAGTCTTTATCGACATCTTTCTAAGAAGAAACAATCACAGAAGGACCTGATGTTTACTACTCTTGAGCTATCCCATGTCTTTGCAAGTTATGATGATGTAGCTGAGAGTCTTATGAATGATCACTTTGGTACAACTACCTTGCCTTCTTCAATTCATGATTTTGTTAGTTCATCTGTATATGTCAGTGGTGATGATTTTTTACCTATCAGTAAGAAAGAGTTATTTTATGTTCTCCAAAAGCAGGGTAATAATAAAGCTCCTGGTTTTGATGATATTGATGCCATAGTGGTTAAGAATATTTGTAAAAATTTCACTTCATTCATGCTGAAGATTTTTAATACTTGTCTGAAATTCGCTCATTTTCCCAGTTGTTGGAAGAAGGGCATAGTGATATTCTTTCGCAAACGCAACCGACCAGCTAATATGTCTAAGTCCTACCGTCCTATTACGTTGTTGCCTATTTTGGCTAAAGTCTTGGAGCGCATAATTAAAGTCCGTACTACTACTTTATTGGAGTCTTCCTTTTTTCTAGATGAATCGCAGCATGGTTTTCGTGAACAGAGAAGCACTAATACAGCTTTGTTAGCGATTAAAAACTTCGTCAGTGAAACTCTAAAGGATCATCAATACTGTGCTTTGATAAGTTTTGATATAGTGAGTGCTTTTGACTTGATTGATTGGAATATACTAGATGAACTTATTACTCACCTACCTATTCCTGATTATTTGAAAGACATTTTAAAAAATTATATTAGTCGAAGACTGATTGGATTTAAGTTTGCCAGAGGTACCAGATGGTTCCGTGCTTTTCGTGGATGTCCACAAGGATCTTGTGTTGGCCCTCTTCTTTGGTTGATTGTGGCTGACAGAATTCTGAAATATTACAAGCGTTATCGCAAGCAGATTGTTTCGTACGCTGATGACTCTGCCGTTGTTGAGGGTGCTGATACCCGTGCTGCTCTAGAGGATATAATTAATATTAGTATTAGACATTTTAAGGAGGCTTGTGATATTGTGGGTCTTCAAATAAGCCCGGAAAAGTCATCGGCAATGCTTTTTGGAAGCAAAACTCTTAAAAAACGTCGTCCAATTTTTAAGCTTTCTGGCATTAGTATTTCAGTAAAAGATAATGTTTCCTACTTGGGCTTTTTATTGGACAGTAATTTTCGTTGGCTTGACCACTTGGACTTAATACGTGACAAAGTTAGAGATTTTTCATGTGCTATGACTAAAGCCCGTATTAGAGACAGGGGCTTGCCATTAGACTATATGAAGATATGGTACCACACGGTTATTAAGAAACAAATTTCGTATGGATATGAGATTTGGTTTCGAGATTTACGTTATCATGGTATCCAGCGTCTGTCATCTTGTCAGAGGCTGTGTCTATTATCGATTATACGTGTTTATCGAACTATATCCACTGATGCACTCTGTGTGCTCTCAGGTATTCCTCCGATTCAGTTGGAACTCGATCAAATGTCCACGTACTACAGTGTTGTAAATCTTGATGGTTTTACATGGATAGATGGCAATTATATTTCTAAAGAGAAAATTGCAAATCGTATTCGTACCTATGATTATCCTTTCTTTGCTTGTCATCATTCAGTTAAATTTTCAAATCCTGTAATCAGCAGAGAGCCGACTTTTAAACATCCAACTATTTATACGGACGGTTCAAAGATTGATGGCGGTGTCGGATGTGCCTTTGTTGTGTATTTAAACGGAATTGTAATTTGTGAAAAACGTTTTAAATTAAACAGTTATAACACAGTCTATCAAGCCGAACTTTCTGCTTTGGATCAAGCTGTTGAATGGTGTTGTAAATCGGAGCATACTGAATTTCATATTTATTCTGACAGTCTTTCTTCAATTCATGCCCTTTCCAATCTTTTCCCCACCGATAAATTGATTTATAATATATTCTTTAATTTTAGGCTTTTTAGCAGCAAAGTTTTTCATTTGGGTTGGATAAAATCACACATTGGTTTGCGTGGTAATGAAAGAGCAGATTACTTAGCAAAATCCGTCATTTTAGAAAATGTATTTGACGAAGTATTGGATATCCCTGTTCCTCTTTCATATATTAATCGTCATTTTAAAAATAATATAGTCACAGTATGGCAGAATAACTGGGAAATGAGTTTGAAAGGTAGGGATACCTATTCGGTACTACGCAAGACTGACGTCACTTTTCTCTGTTATTCTCGTGTATCTGCTTATTTCATTTCCTCCCATGGTGCCTTTCCTTATTATTTACATAAAATTGGTAAAAGATCTAGTGACAAATGTAACTGCGGTAGTATTGGAGACGTGAGATATTACTTATTTGGGAAATGTCCATTAATGCCATTTTGTTTTACTTTTATCCGTAATAAAACTTTATCTTGGAACCTTCAAAATGTATTATTATCTAGTTCAAACTATAATAGACTTTGTGCTATATATAACGAACTGAATAAACTATATTCTTTTATTAAATATAAATTTTGATAGAGGATTTTTGAGCCACATTTGGTACAGACAAACAATTTAGAACTTTTGTTTTTCCAGTCCATTTTGTATTTTTGTTCTTATGGATTTGTGTGTGGTTTATCTGTGTATGTGTAGATCTAAATATATTTATTATTATTATTATTATTGTTATATATGTATATATGTATATTTATTTATTTATTTATTTATTTTTGTTGCTTTAGAATTTATTTTTCCTCGTCATTTGTAACCCAAAATGACGTTAAAAGTCTGTTAACTACCTCGACATTTGTTTTATTGACGTATAATTCTGTTACACTTCATCTATACTAATACAGTGAAACCTCCAAATAAGGGACACTCCGAATAAGGGACACCTCTATTTAAGGGACAAAAGTTCCTGTCCCAGTCCCTTGGTATAGGAAGTGTAATATATTTACCTCTGAATAAGGGACACTCGATTTAAGGGACACTTGAAAATGAGATTAACCCTTTTGACTCGGATGTTTCTTACACAAATTTTATTCAGTTGACACCACTTAAAAAAAAGGTTCCTTCAAGTACACAATTAAAAAAAAAGCTTTAATTAAATAAAGAATTTTATTTTCCTTTGTTACTGGTATGACAAAAACAAATTTTGCAAAGCAAAATGTTGGCCAGTCACACTGGACATACGAGTGCAAAATGTTAAAGGGGTTGATTTTTGGATTTGAGATAATGAAGTAGTCTGTGATGAAAATGAAAATACAGAATTTTGTGAACTTATCAAATATGCAGTTATGTTGGTACAGAGGTATGCAACCCAACTGATGAGCATTTACTTATCCACAATTCAGATGAAGATATCGAAGTGTATTTATCCCTATTAGAGCCAGAAGTGGCAGTGCAGAGAATAACTTCATCAAGTTCACAGCTGAAATTCCAGAATTGGTTAAAACTTTATTCACTAATTAAAATACAATTGGTCTGCCAAGTCATATCTAGATGGAAAGCCCATATGAACCCGATTTTAGTGGTTGATTTGTAGGTTTATCATTGGGGTATCCTGCAGCCAGTCCTCCATATTTTCATAGATTTGAGTGCAGAAAAATATAACAGTAAATCTACGAGTCAAATTTCAGATTTTTAGATGTTTTAATAGACCGAATGCATTTCGAGTTTTAACTAATTCTAGAATTTCTGTCGTGAACTCGATGAGGTGATTGTCTGTGCTGCCACCTCCCAGTCTATATTGAAAAAAAATGCTGAAATTGTGAGGGATGACACTGAAAATGAAAGAGAAAGGCAAATTGTGAAATAAAGAACTTCACAGATGTTTTAAAATATACAAAGCCAGTTGAATACTTTTTTCGTAAATACTGCTTATAGTGAAGGACTAAAAGTTATAACATAAGTATGGTAAATGAATATCTGTCAAGTTTAGTAGTAGAAAAATTGAAATCAGCAAAACAGTCACTTTTTTTATTAATTACTTTGCAAGTAAGATTTTAAAAAATATTATTGCCCTTTTTGCATTATAGAAACATTTACATAAAAAATACAAATCAATAACTCAACAAATCATTTACTAATTAAGTAATCAATTTAAAAATTAAATTAATTATCTATTACTTTTGTGCCTAATTAATGTAATTTATAACCTTCAGGTACATTTAAACTTCAATTTTATATTTTGTTATTTTTTATGTTCTTATGAATAATTTTTTTTTTTAAATGTAAAAACTCCGAATAAGGGACACCTCTATTTAAGGGACAAAAGTTCCGGTCCCATGGGTGTCCCTTATTCGGAGGTTTCACTGTATTATAAAGAGGAAAGATTTGTTTGTTTGTTTGTTTGTTTGTTTGTTTGAATTGAATAGGCTCCGAAACTACTTGACGGATTTGAAAAATTCTTTCACCGTTGGAAAGCTACACAATTTCCGGTGAACATAGGCTAATTTTTAATTGATTTATTCAAATATTTTCCTTAATAGTCAAAATTTTATTATTTTTCATACAGAATCAATTAAAATTTTTCCGATAAAAAATAACCATTTTTCTTTCACGTTGCCAATAAAATCAAAATCTGGGATAATAATATCTCCGCGGCAATTAATTTTCAATTGAACAGTATCCACGTGAAAAATTAAAATAAAAATAATTCAGAGGAAAATAAATATGTCGTCATACTTGAAAAAAAAACTATTTTATTATATAAGACGCACAAATATCGGTTACGTTAATAAGAGGTTCTCTGCGAAAAATGGCGACATAATTAGAAGTAAAGTGAATGAGAAAGAATTAAATTATTATTAAAATATTTGATTTGGAAAAATATGATGTCATAATTTAAATAACATAGGAATTTTGAAATATTTGTTAAAGAAACAAGAGGCATGGATATATGTAACTAATAAAAATCAGTAAATAATGACGTCACATCTATACCCAATATTATAAAGAGGAAAGATTTGATTGTTTATTTGTTTGAATTGAATGGGCTCCGAAACTACCTGACGGATTTGAAAAATTCTTTCACCGTTGGAAAGCTACACTATTTCCGGTAAACATAGGCTATATTATATTTAAAAAAAAGGGGGGGGGATCCTTACTAAAATGCCAATAATGTAACCCAAGGTGTAGAAAAATGACCTTAAAAAATCCGGTACTTCTCTATTATCCCGCCGACCAATTTTGCCAAATTATACAAATCGCCAAACTAACAGCCAAATTTTACATATTGACATAATTTTTATTTTAAATAACGAAAAAACAAATAATTAGTGGAATATTAATAAAAATTCAAATAAAAAAACGAAATTAATATCACTTAATGACATTTTAAACACGTGAATCGTATTTAATGTTATTGAATGTGACATTCACGATTATCCATTATTGGCATTTAATCTTATAGTTTGGCGATATATTTTTGGCCGATGGGATAACCTAGAAGTGCCAAAAATCCTTACATCGCGTGCGCTGCGAATACTATTGATTATAAAGCAAAATAATGTACTACGACTTTGCAGAACGTATAATTATCTAAAAAAAATGTCGCGACAGCATATGTCTAACTGTTATAGTTACGTCACAATAAGTGTTTTTGGCACAGATGTCATATACGCACCACATTGGCACATGCTCCCCCCCCCCCCCCCCCCGCCAATTTGGCATTGCACATGTGTGTCAAGGAGAAAGATCCGTTTAATAAGTTTATAACAGTTGTTAGGGGAATAAAATGAAAAAAGTTAAAAAAGATTTCAGTGAAATGGGCTGATTAAATAATATAAATGCATGCATTCAATATGGCTGTAAGTATTAATATTTACGATTTATTGTGAAAATTATATTTACTGTTTTGTTACTTATTAAGTTTATTATTTATAACTGTTTTTTTATTGTTTCGCTTTTTATTAAATTCATGTTTATAATCTATATCCATAAAACAAAGTCGTGTTAGTTATCCATTTATAACTTAAGAACGGATGGATCGATTTTTATGAGACTTTATATGGAGTTATCTGGCACCTTAGATTAACATATAGGTTACTTTTTACCCGACTACTTAAAAGGAGGGTAATGGTTTTAGTAGTTGAATTTAATGGGATGAAGTGGTAGTAACAATTTGCGGTGTCAGTAGTGACACGGGACTACCCGAAGCAAAGCGAGGGCGGACCGCTAGTTATTTATGATTTACTATGTCTTTTGCTCCGTTTTGGTTAATAGGGTGTCTTTGTTATCTTTATTCATTCATTTTATTCTATTGTATTGTATTGTTTATTTTATTTTATTTATTTATTTATTTATTTATTTATTTATTTATTTATTTATTATATATATATATATATATATATATATATATATATATATATATATATATATTTTAATTTATTTAACTAATTAATTTTTTTTTTTTTAATGTATATATATATTGTCGTTGCTATTCTGTCACTGTTTGCTTGTGATTGTGTCTATGGATGGCGGAGAGGGATTTTCTTCCAGGGGTTCATGCCTTTGCCATTTCTTGGTAGGCTCCCTGGTAGAGTGATCTAGCCCAAGAGGGGGGGGGGGGGATCGCCCTTTCGCCTTGAAAAATGCCAAGGCGCATTTTCCTTGAATCCGTCAATGGCAGATCTAGGGGGGGGGGCGATCGCCCTTTCGTTCCCCCCCACCCCTTAGATCCGCCATTGCTTCTCCCCCTTATGGTCTGGTTCGATCTTAGACCGAGTGTTTACCTAAAGGAAGAACGAAATCCACGCCGGGCCCTCCCTGAAAAGGGAAGACTGGCTCGATCCCGCTCTACAGGAAAAAGTAAGACTGGACCCGCCCCGGTTCTGAAAATGTAAAGACCTGACCCAGATTCGTGACTTAAAAATGGTGCGGCCCGACCCGGGCCGCGCCGGTCTCGAGTTTAAGTCCAATCTTTTTCCCGTGCGGGCATCTAATATCGTTTTTCAGACCCTTCATTGGGCTCAAGGGGGGGGCGATCGCCCCATCGCTCCCCCTCTTAGATCCGCCATTGGCTTAATCCCAGTGTCTCACTAACATACCCACTTAATTTCAAGCCAATCGATTGCTTTTTGCGTCAGTTATCGCGGAACAGACAGACAGACTGACAGACTGACAGACAGACAGAATCCAAAAAATTTCGTGTCTCCAAAGTAAGCCTTCACTGACGTTTCGGCAACTAGTAAATCTGCAGATCAGAAGCCTCAACGTCAGCTTTGCATATATATATATATATATATTTAAACACACTTTGGGTAATATTCAACTTCTTGGAAATTTTAATTTAAAATTTTCATAGTACTTAATTATTTGTAAGAATAAAATAGGAATTAGAAGTTTTCAGCCTTCAAAAGCGGTAAATTAAAAATTTAGTTACGTTAGGATATTCTGAAATTTTCATGATCTATTATTTTTTTTATATTATTATTATAACATAGTAGATTTCTTCAGGGGGGCTCCGCCCCCCTGAATCCTCCGTAGTGTCCTTGATTTAAATTTGCCACTTTCTAATAATTGTGCTAATGGTTATTGTATATCTTGCATTTCCTTATACATTTTGATTTATAAGGATAAGTAACAGTTTGGACAAATATTTTTCGTTATCTTCGTACTTCTACATACCTGCCATCCACAAACACCTAAATCTGATGTATCAGGAACTTTTATAAGTGTAAACTCAGTAATCAGGTACATTTCACTGGCCCCTCCACCCCCGGACCTGCAAATTTCGCATATGCCATTCGTTTGTACTTCGTTTGTACCGGTCAGTACCGAGAGATTTTCGTTTGTACCGGCTCCGGTACCGAGTTATTCAAGATTCAAGATGGAGGGGCTAGTGAAACGGTAATTTTCCATAGTAAAAAAATAAAGTTTTCCGATTTTGATGAAAATTTGTGAATCGTTTGTACTTCATTTGTACCGGTAAGTACCGAGAGATTTTCGTTTGTACCGGCTCCGGTACCGAGTTATTAAATTTTAAATTCGGGGGGACCATTTCACTGGCCCCCCCACCACCGGACCTGGAAATTTCGCATATGCCATTCGTTTGTACTTCGTTTGTACCGGTAAGTACCGAGAGATTTTCGTTTGTACCGGCTCCGGTACCGAGTTATTAAATTTTAAATTTGGGGGGAACATTTCACTGGCCCCTCCACCACCGGACCTGGAAATTTCGCGTATGCCATTCGTTTGTACTTCATTTGTACCAGCAAGTACCGAGAGATTTTCGTTTGTACCGGCTCTGGTACCGATTTATTAAATTTAAAGTTGGGGGGACCATTTCACTGGCCCCTCCACCAACGGACCTGGAAATTTCGCATATGCCATTCGTTTGTACTTCGTTTGTACCGGTAAGTACCGAGAGATTTTCGTTTGTACCGGCTCCAGTACCGAGTTATTAAATTTTAAATTCGGGGGGACCATTTCACTGGCCCCTCCATCACCGGACCTGGAAATTTCGCATATGCCATTCGTTTGTACTTCGTTTGTACCGGTAAGTACCGAGAGATTTTCGTTTGTACCGGCTCCGGTACCGAGTTATTAAATTTTAAATTTGGGGGAACCATTTCACTGGCCCCTCCACCACCGGACCTAGAAATTTCGCATATGCCATTCGTTTGTACTTCATTTGTACCAGTAAGTACCGAGAGATCTTCGTTTGTACCGGCTCCGGTACCGAGTTATTAAATTTAAATTTGGGGGGACCATTTCACTGGCCCCTCCACCACCGGACCTGGAAATTTCGCATATGCCATTCGTTTGTACTTCATTTGTACCAGTAAGTACCGAGAGATTTTCGTTTGTACCGGCTCTGGTACCGATTTATTAAATTTAAATTTGGGGGGACCATTTCACTGGCCTCTCCACCACTGGACCTAGAAATTTCGCATATGACATTCGTTTGTACTTCGTTTGTATCGGTAAGTACCGAGAGATTTTCGTTTGTACCGGCTCCGGTACCGAGCTATACAGTTTTCAAGATGAAGGGGCCAGCGAAACTGGGATTTCCCGTAGTAAAAATATTAAGTTTTTCCGATTTTGAAGAAAATTTGTGAATCGTTTGTACCGGTAAGTACCGAGATATTTTCGTTTGTACCGGCTGCGGCATCGACTTATTCTAAAATATAGATTAAGGGGCCTAAGAAACGGGGATTAAGGGGCCTAAGAATACGGGGTCTGAGCTTCCAAGTCGAGTTACTCTCGACCCGATGCGGAATTCTATTCTTAAGTCAAGATATTTTCATGAATGATAATTAATATTTATTTCTTTATATATTATAATATTAATATTATAATATATTAATAAATAAATATTTTTAATATTTATTTATTAATATTAATTTTCGCGGTGGAGAGGGAATTTGACCATCGGACCCTCCCCACCTCCTCTAACGCCGTCCGTGGGCCGAGGGGGAAGCGGGCAAAACATCCCAAGAAAATTGTTTGATAGCATTAATATAGATTAGGATGAATCTACATATCATCTCCTTCTTCCAGAAAATAGAAACTCTTCAGTCTCCATGCCCGGTAGATTAAAAATTTTATAATTAATGATATGCATATATATAATCCAAAAAGTCTTTAAAAAACTTTTAAGTAAAACCATATATAAGTAAAATATTATTAAGTATTTATTATTTTTTTTTATTAAGTATATATATATATATAATATATATATATATATATATGTATATACTTAATAAAAAATAAAATAGAAAAAAAAATAAACTTAGTCGTTTTGTTGTTCATACACAGGATAAAAATATATGTAATTCATCATTTAACCTACTTTAAATTCTACTGAATTTAATTTAACATTTAAATCTAAAAGAAAAAAAAGTAGGACACGTTTATTTATTTATTTATTTATTTATTTATTTTTCGAATCCATAAAATTGGCAGGCGTTGTTATTTAGAAACTATACAATTGGAAGACGTTTTCGCTTTTTTAGTTAACCCCTTGTGGCGCAGTTGTATATCTATGAAACCACTTAATTTTAATTCCCAAATGCCACATTGGCACCAGAATTTTGGTTAAAAAAAATTCGGTTTATTGAATGCGTGAAGTGTAGCTGTTTCTTATTTACAAGTAAAGTTGTTTTATTTGTCATTAATTTCAACACTTAAACAATGAATTTGCTCGGCGGTGCAAAGGGTTAAACGGAAAAGAGTTTTCAGAAAATATTGTCAAAGCTTCGTTTTGATATAGATGGTAGGAGAAAAATCATTACAGAAATAGAAAAAACTTTTTCAAAATTACATGTAATGCGGTTGAAAAAAAAATACAATTAACAAATAGAAGACTCATTTCTATTCCAAATCCCAGCCCTGCATATTTGGTTCTTTTACATTTAAAAAAGAGTCAGGAAATTTTGTGTTTGTCGAACTTTGAATTTGACAACCACCCTAAGTCTGTTCAATATTTATAGGACAATAAATAACCAACTAAGAGGCATGTTAAAACCTAGAACCCGTAACCTTCTTAAGTGTAGGGTCAGATCCTTAACTAAGAAGGTGCTGAGTAAGAGACAGACCGCATAACACATTTCAAGTGGGTAATTTTATCGAGATAGGAGTCTCATAGTTTATTATGTTTAGAAATAAACAGCTAGATGCTTATGGGTTCTAAAATAGTCCATCCAGTAAGGGAAATCAGACTTGTACATTATTTCACTGGAAGCGTTTCTCTTGAATTCACGTCGATTTTCCATATTTTTAATTATCTGAACAGTTGTATGATGGATGACCAGAAAAAGTTTTTTTTTTAATCTGTTAACGATTGATAATTTAAATTGATTTAATATAAGCATTCTAAAAATGCCAAGAAAATCAGTTATATGTGCATCAGTGCTTGCAGCAGAATTAACGAAATTCAAAAATGAAGTTATCACCCAAGATGGTCGGATAAAACCTCCTTCGGATCCAATATGGCACAATATAAGTAAATCTTTTAAACATAAAATTTCTGCTAAAAATTTATATATTATATTTAAGCAAAATAGATACAATATATGTGAAAAATTGTGTTTGGAAAAATTTGATGAAGAAATATTTGAAAAGGACGAATCCAGTAGTTATCACGCTGAAATCAATTCAAGTGGTACAAGTGACATAAATTCAAGTGATGAATCGTCCGCAAAGATTAGTAAACGAGAATTTAGTATTGTATTATCTCCAAAAGAATGGTTGGATATATATCCCAAAACAGTTTCTTATCAAAGCTCGGAAGGAAGTAACCGAAATTACAATACCAAATATTTGGACATCGATAGTTAATGAAAAGTTTTTCCTGAAAACTCACCTTCCGTGTCGATTAGTCTTTAAGAGAGACAAAGTTCATCCAAATTCAGATATTTTTGTAAAAATATTTGCCAAATGTTCATCGTGTAATTCTATCTTTAAAGCTTTTCTCGAACAACAACCTGATGAATTTAGTTCAGTAATCTTCACTTGTACATACAAAGGTGAATTTGAAATATGCCAGAATACTAAAAAGCGCCCTTTGACTGGAGAAACAAGGAAATCCGCTTTATCGGAAATTTGCGAGAAAAATGTATCTTCAAGTGCTTACAGAAATGAACAGGCTCATATATATATGAATTTTGGAGAAGCAGAGCCAGCACATTTACCATCATCAAATGCTTTAAGGATAATGAAACATCGAGAAAAGAAGAAAAAACACGAAAATGAAAACCCTATTGTAAGCATAAATATTATAATGCATGATCCATTATTTAATGGAGCAATTAAAGTACTGGGGTATGAGCCTTTTAACATAATATATTGGCTTCCATCGCAAATGCATGTTTATGCAGCTTATTGTAAAGAGAACCCTAACTCAAAATTAAGCATCGATGCTACTGGGAATATTGTAAAAAAAAAATAAAACGCCCATATAAAAAATTTTCCAAGCATATATTTTTATACGACGCAACAGTTGGAGAACAAAACACGAATATGCAATACTCGGTTTGCAACATGCTTTCCGAATCACATGACAACCATTCTATTTATAACTGGCTCACGACTTGGCTGAGGTATGGAGCTCCAATACCCAAATAGATTGCTTGCGATCAATCGGTGGCCTTGTTATCAGGTATTGTGAAAGCTTTCTCACAATTTCAGTCTTTAAAAGATTATGTAAATGCTTGTTTTAATATTATTTTTGAAAACTCGGAAAACATTCCGAAAACATTCATCCGATGTGATGTTGCTCATACCATTAAAATGATATCTTCATGGAGTTGCCTGCATAAAAAACATTTTCGAATTAGAAATTTGTACATAAGGAGTTTGGCACAAGCAATACAGTCAACAGATATAAATGAAATTTCGGATATATTTCAAGACTTGATAACAATTGCCACTAGCGAAACTGAAGGAAAAAATGCTTCAAACCAATATACTCGGTGCGAAGTGGCAAAACTTAAGTTGAAAGATATAATATCTTTTGGAAATGTTCATTTCAACGAAAACATTGAGGCTATGATTCGAAATAACGAAAACCCAGATTCGGAAGATTATGTCAAGGAGGAAGGTTTTAATAATTTTGCCACCTGGATGAATTATTTAATTGAAAAACGAAAAAAATTACAAGCTGAAGAGGGTGACCACGATAATATGCATTATTTGCCAGAGATATGTGACAAATTTATCTCTCTCAGTAAAACACTGCCCCTTTGGTCCGCAGTTATGCTACCATTTTTTAAATATGGTGATTTAACAGCTAGTAGTGCAGCTGTGGAAAGCAACTTTAATGATTTGAAAAACAGGGTATTTTTAGGAAAAAATCTTCCACTTCGAGCAGATGAGTTCATTAAAATTCATCTCAAATCATTAGACGGGAAAATGAAACTGGTAGCAGCCGCAAATCGGAATTCCAGACTAAATACTGGAAATAATGTTCAAAATGATGGTAAACAAATAACATCTTTAAATCAAACTATGCAGACACCTAATCCTGAAATATCTAAGGCCACAAGTGCTGATGAAAAAAATAAACTTAATAATACTCCAAAGTGTGTAGCATGTGCAAATGGTCATCTGCCGTCCGGAGCCCATAAGTTTGTAAAATGTGAATGCTTCGTACACATTTTAGAAGGATGCTCCTTCCCTCTAAGCAATGATTCTTCTCTTGAAGGATACGGTGAGAAAAGAATTTTCTTGAAATGTTTTTCCACAAAAAAAACCATACAATTCAAATCTAGAAACATCTAAGGCAATAAATCCGAATGAAAAAAATAAACTTAATAACATTCCAAAGTGTGTAGAATGTGCAAATGGTCATCTGCCAACAGGAGACCATAAATGTGTAAAATGTGGATGCTTCGTATGCATTTTAGAAGAGTGCTCCTTCCCTCTAAGCGATGATTCTTCTCTTGAAGGATATGGAGAAAAAAGAATTTGCTCCAAATGTTTCTCAAAAAAAAAAAAAAAAAAAAAAAAAAAAACACCCCCAATTTAAATCCAGAAGATTCTGCTTTTGAAAACTGGAGAGGATTAATATATCCTAGTGATGGGCGATTCTGGAAATTTTGAGAATCGATTAAAATCGATATCGTATAAAACAACATCGATCATAATAAGAATCGATTTCTCAGTTCTAGAATCGATACTAGAATCGATATTTCGATACTTAGGTTCACACAGAGAAGATCCAAATTACTAATTCCAAAACTTAGACAATCAGCAGGACCGTGATTACCACCTCCCGCCCCCCCCCATCCCCATTTAGGGAGGCATAAAATTAAGCTATTGCAGATTTTAGAGTCGGATATTAAGAATTTTAAATTTTAAAATGATTGTCACTTATAATTTTCACTTACACAAAAACTTTTGACAAATTTGAGAGACATAACTCAACTAATAACAACACTGAGTAACTTGGCATTAAACAGAGTATAAAGAGTGCCAAGAGCGTGTAATTAGGATGGGAAACAAGGAGTATAGACAAAAAAAAAAACTTTTTTTTTTTTTTCTAATGCCAACCAAATGTTACACGAGATAGTTTGGAAGAACATAAAATATGCCCCATTCTCAAGGGGGCAGGTAACCCCCACTCTTGACGGAAAGGCGACCATAGCCCAAATGTATCTTTTGTCAAAGTTTCAAAATGAGGATTTATAATAAAATAGAACGAGAATTGGACATTTTAAAAATTGCATGCATACTTTGAACGGCCCATTTAGTAAAGATTTGCGAGGAAGGGGGGGGGGGCGAGGGATTAGAACGGACGAACTTGAAAAAAAAAAAAACATAATTAACTAATAACCAAAATAACTGAGCTTCTAAACAAAAATATAGTGTTTAACTTAGTGTTGAATTCATGGGGTGGCCAGCGGGGAACATGCACTCTTTGAAACTATAAAAAGTGCCAAGAGCATGTAACTAGGTGGAGAGAGAGGTAGTAACAGAAAAAAAAACGAGGAGATAAAAGCTTTATAACGATATGTTACATGAGATGGTGTGGAAGAAACAAAAAATATGCCCCCCACCCAGGGGGGCAAGGAGAATCCCAAACGGACAAAAGGGCGACCCCGGCCCAAATGTATCTTTTGTTGAGGTTTCAAAATATGGATTTATAACAAAATAGAACGAGGATTAGGCTTTTTAAAAATCGCAGTCATAATTTGAACGAACCTGTAAGTTAAGATTGGTGAGGAAGAAGGGGGGGGGGGTTGGACGGACGAACATGAAAAAAAAATAAATAAATAAAAAATAGTGGCACTCTGAGAGTGCCGATAGAAGTGAAACCTTGAACAATTACTTGTGTATTTTTGAATCGTTAAGATATATAATTTTGAATCGCCAGGAAATACTTTTAAATGAATAAAAAAAGGTTCTATAATATTAAAGAACATATTAATGTCTATAAAAAAAACCCGCGTGATACCATATGTGCAGCTATTGTAGTTAACTCACTATAACTACTTTCTTACATTTTAAAACGCGATAAATACATCAACCTAAATTAGACCATACTATCGATACCTTAATCCTTATCCAAATAAATCATTTTTGTATTAATACCTGATACAATATCTGTAGATTACTTTTTGAATTATTCAAATCGGACATTCCATTCAAAAGATATTATGAATTTAAAGATGACAGTCTAAAGAAAGAATAGCGCTGCTGAGTACTCGGTGGCCAATAAGCTTAGGAATTACGTGTGCAATCAAACGATTGCGGGTTCGAACCCCAGTTTGCTAATATGTATCAAATTTTTTTTTTTTTTTTTTTTTTTTTTTTGAAGAAGTTTGAAAAATTAAAATTTTAACACATTATGGGTCTGTAACGTGACCTGAAATGATGGGAGAAAATTTCTTTTGCTAGATTTGTAATGTATGAAGCATAAGCTTTCAATAGATATATTGTAGGAAGAAAAACCCCCTCTGCCCCCCACCCAAAAAAAAGGTCCTATAGGAAAAACCGGAAAACTGGAAAAGCAAAAAAAAAAAAAAAAAAAAAAAAAGGCGAGAAATGGTTCTATACTAAAATTTTTCTCATCAACTGTAACTCCTATAGAAGCAAAGTTATAGCCTTTTAAAGATTGAAATGAAGTGAAGAAATAAGCAAAATTAGGTGAGTGATCGACAGGGGAGGGAGGGTCCACAGCTCTGGGGGTGCCATGTAGCTTAAACTTTTAAGTTAAAAATGGTAGAAAATTAAATGAGCGAAATTTTAAGGTGCATATTGGGGGAGGGTGCAAGCCCCCCCCCCTCAATTTTTTTTTTTTTGTTTCTTTTGAAGAAACAAAAAAATATGCCCCCGGCGGGGCGCAGATAAACCCCAAACGGGCGGAAGGGCGACCTTTTATTTATCTTTTGTCAAGGATTTAAAATGTGGATCTAAAATAAAATAGACCGAGAATTGGACATTTTTTTGACTGTATGCATATTTCGAACCGCCCTGTAAGTTAAAAGTGACGTGAAAGGGGGGATTAGAAGAGACGAGCGTGAAAAATAAAACATAATAAACTAATACTTCAAATAACTGGACTTCTAAACAAAAATATAACGATTTAACCTAGTGTCGAATTAGTGGCCCGCAGGGGATTACCCCCCCTCCCAGAAGTTATGAGATTTTATGCTTTTTAATGCACAAATTGCGATTCCCCCTCTCTTACAGAGCTGTAAAACATGATGCCTTCTTCCGGAGTCGCAGAAAAATACCTGCATTCAACACTAGTTTAGCCTAGAAAAAAAGAAAAAAAAAATCAAAATCGAATCTAAAGGTCGACATCGAATCTAAAGATCGACATCGAATCTAAAGATCGACATCGAATCTAAAGATCGACATCGAATCTAAAGATCGACATCGAATCTAAGATCGAAATCGAATCTAAAGATCGACATCGAATCTAAAGATCGAAATCGAATCTAAAGATCGATCTTACGGGCAGAATCGATTTTACATTTTTACTTTCTTTTGTAACTTTACAAGAAGAGAGTATTAGATTCGTGAAAAATTTTGACTTTCCGTTTTTGATGGATATATATATTTTAGAAGGTCTTTAACACGATTTCATGGTTTTTAAGAAATATCTGTCTGTGGGTGTGTCTGTCACTCTGTGAGTCTGTATACGACAAAAATTTCTGACCGTTCTATCTCAAGAACAAATGCGCGGAATTCCACAAAACTTTAGATTTAGTTTGACCTTGATATAAACTGAATCTAATTAATTTTTGGTGCATATAGCCTAACAGGTGGCGCTGCTATGCTGCATTTTTTGCGATTTGCGCAACAGCTATATCTGAATAACGAATGAACGGATTTTCATCACATTTTAGATCCAGTTAGTCCTTGACATGAATTGATGTTTTTTTGCATTTTGATGTATATAGCTTCTCAGATGGCGCTACTATACTGAATTTTTCACAATTTCCACTCAGCGCCATATGAAAGGTGGGGGGGGGGGGGCGAAAGGAAGCGGTCGTTCCGAGCACGGAATTTTAGGGGGCACCAAATTTTTACTACTAACATCACTTTTAGCCTATCACAAGAAAAAGTTAATAGGGGGGGGGGGGCTAAATTGGAACTTTGAACCGGGCGCAGTTCTCTTTTCGCACGCCCCTGTTTCCATTTTAGCTTTATCTCAAGAACTAATGCACGGACTTTCATAAAAATTTAGATTCAATTAGTCCTTGATATTATTTTATGTTAATTACATTTTGGTGGAAATCGCTTAAGAGATGGCGCTGCTATACTGCATTATTCATGATTAACGCAATAGCGCTATCTCAAGAACGAATTTTCATCAAAATT
This sequence comes from Maratus speculifer, assembly GCA_964019185.1. Lineage (NCBI taxonomy): Eukaryota > Metazoa > Arthropoda > Arachnida > Araneae > Salticidae > Maratus > Maratus speculifer. The sequence goes on along the minus strand of OZ025295.1, from coordinate 321,895,012 downwards.
CAGATTCAGTAAATCTCTGACATAGATTAGTGTTATTCAGTTCTTGGTGTAAATTGCCCAACAGGTAGCGCTGATATACTGCATTTTTTATGATTTCGCAGTAGCTGTATCTCACGCTTTCATGGATTTTCATCAAAATTCAGATTCAGCTGGTACTTAATAAAAATTGATCCTGATCAATTTTTGGTGTACATCACTCAACAAAAAACGCTATTTTGCAGGGGGGAGGGGTTCTGAGGTTTCTTTAATTCTTCTATCTTAGAAACTAATACACTGAAATTTTGGAATTGGCACATCCGTCTATTTTATCTTCGACTTTTGGAGGAAAATGAAAATTATATTACCTTCAGAGAAATCGATTAAAAATTTTAAAGTATCGATTAAATCGAGTTGGCCTTAGTATCGATTAAATCGATTTAAAAAATCGAAATCGCCCATCACTAATATATCCTTCTAAAAAGAGGTTGAAAAGTTCTTACCTTCAAGTACAACCTGAATTATCAAAAATTGATTTTTCTTCAAAATCTACGAGAAGACCGATTGGCCTTTTAAAAAATGGAAATCTAATCCTAAAACCAAGCAAAGTTGATAATTATAATGTCGTACTTACCAATACGTGTGCATATGATAACATTTTTCAAAAATTAGCAGTTGCTTTTTGTGACAGCAAAGCATATGAAGATAAAATGAAAAATGAATTAGAAAATAGCATATTGAAAATTATCTGTGACATAGTATCTGCTAAGATCACATCCCACACTTATAATTTAAGAGCTGCATTATTAAAATCTTTTTGCAAAGTTCATATATTACCTAATTGTATAATTCAAGTAGCGGCGCAGACTACTATTAGACAGGCATTAGAAAATGTTTTTTCAGAACATCCATCTGTATTAGAAACGGTGCACTGTAATAACGTAAATTGCGGACAAATACAATCACTAAAACGTACTGTTATTTTTGTGATAGTAGAAAATAATTATGTAAGTGATATTGAAAAAATCATCTTAGAACAATTGCAGACATGTGAAGGTGTTTGTTCTAAAAAAGAAACAGACGGTTCACTTTGCAAAGGTAAACTAATTTCATCCATTTCTGTTTCAGATAAACACCTTTTTGTAGAATTATTAAGCACAGCTACTCCAACAATAGACTGTTTAATAAAGGATGTTGAATTTAAATTAAATGAAATACAAAAAAAAATATTAACATTTATGGGAATGAATACCACTTAAGAGGTGTAATTTCTGGAATAAAACGCGGAGAATCAGTTGCAGAAATAAGTCACTATATAGCTTTAAGCAGACGCACTGATGAAATCTGGGAGATTTACGATGACCAACAGCCCAAAAAAAACCATGCCAACAACAGAAAAAAACAACAGGTGAACGTTTAATTTACACCTCATAAAAGATAGAATTGTAAAATTTTAATAACTATTTTTTTCTTTTCTTTTCTTTCTTTCTTTTTTTTCTTTTTCTTTTTTTTTCATGTAAATAAGAATTTAATCACAATATTATTGAATAATATTGCGAATCTTTTTTAATAGTTTAAATATATATTTCAAGTACAACCTAAAATTAACAGTTATTTATTAAAATTAAACACCTTGCAATCATATGGTTTGGAGTGATAATTTGGGATTTAAATGTTGTTATGAAAATGCCTCGAAATTATATTACTACTCAATGTCGGGGAGACTGGGGAGGGTTCACTATAGGGGAGGCTTGACCCACCTTCAGTTTTCATAAGGATTTAAAGAAGTTTCAGAGTTTTGCCAATAGCTGGCAATCAAAGCTTTTTAAACATATTTTGATACAATAGTCTTTGTTTGAAGCGGTTTCAATTTAAAACGAGATGTGAAAAAAGCCATAACCCAATATTTTCTAACACCTAAAATGAATCATTTTTCAAGTTCCTTATGTATTACTTTATGTGGCAATTTTATTTTGATAACTGATTGTGATTATGTAACAAACAAAAATTATACATTAAACTTTATTCTAGGTTCAATATTTAAAAAATAAGAAATTATTTTGTTAAAAGTGGATCAATTCTCCCTAGTCCCCGTACATACGTAGGTTATTAAAATAATTATTTATGTATTTACAAATTTTTATACCTTTATTTATATATTATTTTTGATATTTTTACATACATTATTTTTATACAAACCTTTCTAATTTTAAACCGTTCATACTAACACAAGCTTATTATTAGTATAGACTGAAATAAAGTTATATTGCATCATGTATAAATATCTGAGGAATCGGCAAATTCAGATTATTCGATTGCAGGCTTACAATACTTTGTGAATTTTCATTATCTTGTGAATAGAAACGTAAAATGAAAATTATTTTGATCTAAAAATAGAAGGGTATTTATGAAAAAATGCGAAGTACCATCTTACGAAATGTTTATTTTCACTTAAATTTGCAAAAACTTTGCTTTCCATCTGTAATATATCCATATTTTTTTTTTATTACATATATATATATTTTTAATCTATAAAAGTAAGGTTTTTTTTTTTTTTTTCATTTTTGTACTTCGATTTCAAAAATGCAATATCGAAAATAATTTATAGTATATTTTGCGAAATCTGCATTATGTTTGTAGAATTAACGATTAGTTGCATTAATTTAATAGAATACATATTTAGTTTTTTCCATGTATGTGTTATTTTGTATTTTAATGTTTCTAAAGAATGTTTTTCCTTGTAAAAAACGTAACATTGGAAAGCATCGTGTGAACATTATATCATATATGTAAACAGTGGGTATCAGCCTTTTAATGTATGATTTAGTAATAATTATTTTAATGTGGAAAACATTATATAACCTATTTTTGTCAATTTATTCTGTTTTACCTCCTATAATCGGTATGTAAAAAGTATTGCAATGGATTATATGGAATAGTTTGTAAAGTTTTATTTTCGTAGAGTTTAAAAAAAATTAAAGATCATAAATAATTCATTTAATATATCATACATGGTTAAAAAAATTTCTAAAAAATCTACAAAGAATCTACCAATAATTCATCATCTCATATCTTATGTAAAATTACACAGATTAGAAAAACTGATATTATGTTAAATAACAGAGAAGTTATTTGGTATACTTTTTTCAATTTACTCTGTAAATTAACATCTTTAAAAATACACAGGACTCTGTGAATTTATTTTTAAGGATAATAATTTAATTTAGTTTTTAAAATTAGTGAATCACTTAAACTGTAGCAAGCTTGAAAGTATCAAAACACATTGAGTAATCTTTAGCTGCTGTATTATTTAATTTTTACACAAATTATTATAAGCCGTCCAGAGGTATGAACCCAGGACCTCTGAACCTGTATCTTACTGACTGAACTAGAAGCTGTTGACTTTGCCTACAAAATGGAGAAATATATTGCACTTTTGCTTTCAAAGATTTCGCACCAAATATATTCGTAAAAAAATTCGTAAACGATTTATTTTAATATTTAAAGCGATACATAATACCTATTATTTTTTAATAAATTTTAATTTTTTAACTAGGTTAATTAATAAATAAAAAAATGCAATGCATCTTTTTAATAAAAGAATTTGAATCTAACTCATTTTTTAAAACAATAATATTTTAGAGAATTTTTCGAAATTGTCACCCACTATTTAATTTTTATACGCTAATATTTTTTAAAGATTTTTTTAGTAAGAAATAAGAGAAAAATAAACAGGAAAAATGTAATTTATGTGATTTTTTTATGGTTTCATTATTTTATTCATTTTCTGTAATGTATTTTTAGAAGATTAACATATTTTATTCAACGCATTTATCAATGAATTGATAATAATAACAATAGCATTGTAATAATAATTACACTCCAAAGTAATACTACGCAATTTACTTCCAATATTACCAAGCTTCTGGCATGTGAAGGAAGCAACTGCAAAATGATTGCTTATAAAATATCCCCAGTAACTATGAGGAGATGACTTTTCTCTTTCTAAATTATTCTAAGTAACAGTTTTTAAATTAAATTTTCTTTTTAATATTTCAAAAAAAAAAAAAAAAAAAATCAAAAGAATTTTATGAGTGTATATTTTAATTTACAAGTTTTAAGAAAGATAAAAGTATCTTTAATCCTTTCGGGTCTGGTGTACTAGTAATAGTACATGTTTTTCAACGGAGTATTATTTTGTTTTAAAAAGTACTTTTGTGATTTTTTGCATGTAGAAATGTTGGTATATATCTATTCATTTACAATATGTTTTCATTTATGTTTAGGCATTTAGTAATAATAATAATTATTATTATTTGCTTAATTATCTTTGCGCCTTTGACGATTCTTTTATTTTAAACATATATTTTACTTTTTAAATTTAAAATAAAAGTTACTTTCCTGAGGGATCGAATTTAATAGAGCACAAAAAGTATTAGAAAAGTGTAATATAACTTAAATCTTATTGTAATACAATATTTTCTAAACATCTCCAAAACTTCTTCTTTAGCCTATTTTCATATGAATATTGATTGAAAAGTGCACAAAACAACGAAATTCGTTATGTTTCAGGCAATTAAATATCTGTTAAATATTAATTAGTCTGCTTAGATAGCTAATTTAAATGTTATTAACATAAAACTATTTTTTTCTAAAAATTGAAAAAAATTCGGACCAGAAAGGGTTAAGTAAAGGCATGGAAATTTCAACAGGGAAACTGATGTAAGATAAGAGAAATGTCTGTAAAATGATGACAGAAAAGAAGAACTTTTTAGAACTAGTAGAATTCATTTAACCGAGAATTACTGTAAATTTACAGAGTCTCGATTTTTTTTGTGTGTTTTTACAAGAAATTTTAAATGTGTATATATATGATTATTTTTTTTCCTTCTTTTTGTCTTTGAATATTAACATGCTTTTTCCCTATAAACAGTATAAACTGAATTTTGTTAATAGAACATTTTGTAAATTTTTATTCAATTAAAATTGCAACAGACTTTTACATGTAATTTGCATTCCTTCAATAGATTGCATATTTAATTGTTTTAAAATATACATTTCACTGTCTTCTAATGTTTAAATATATTCTTTTTCTTTTTTTCTACTTTATGTAATGTTTGTATATGTTCCGTTTAATTTTTTTCTTTCGTTTTTGTTTTTGTTTTCCATAAAGCATGTGCAACTTGAAGTCCTCATATTAGAACTAATGAAAATTTGTAAACTGTGAACTTTCTTTCCGTACTTTGTTACTTCCGTTCTTTGCATATTTTTTTATAATGCCTTTGATGTTTAAAAAAGGACATCTTTTTTTGTTTTATTTACTTTTGCTATAAGAATTGGTCCCATAAAAAATTTGTCAGTATAAAAGTTGTAATTATTATTGAGAAGATGTAAAGTAATTTTAATCGAATTTGATAGATTAAGAATTGATGAAGTTATGGACTTTTTTCTTTTTCTACCCCCCCCCCCCCTATTTGTTTTCTTTTTTTTTTTTTTTTTTTTTTTTTTTTTTTTTTTTTTTTATCGGTAAGTATTTTTATCAAAAACTTGTATATGCAAAAGTTTTAGCTAATTTTGAGAACATTTATAGAAAATGTAGTTGGATTTGATATCTTAAGATTTGACGAAGTTATGAACTTCTTTTCCCAAAAATCCTATTTTTTCGCCCTTAGAGTATATTTTCAACTTTATCAAAAATCTTTTATACATAAACTTTTCGCCTATTTTTTAGAAGTAATATAAACTTTAAACTGATTCAATATCTATTTTGATTAAGAAGTTATGGCGTTTTTTCGGTGTCCTGTTACCAGTGCTACTGCGGAATGATGTAAATTGTTAACAAAAAATAACTATATTTCCCATCTCTGTTTAAAGTTTTATTGCTTCTAAAAAATGGGCCAAAAGTTTTTTCATGACAGATTTTTGATAAAATTGAAAATGGGCTCAAGCGGCGGAAAAAAATAGAATTTTTGGGAGAAAATAAAATTATAACTTCGTCAATTTTCAAGACATGATATTCAATAAAATTCATTATTTTTTTAATATTATCTAAAACTTTATAAGTTTTTAATAGAAGCATCTCTTATTTCAATATTAATAATAATAAATTTATTATATCCCCAAGTTTAAAATTTAATAACTCGGTACCGGAGCCGGTACAAACAAAAATCTCTCAGTACTTACCGGTACAAACGAAGTACAAACGAATGGCATATGCGAAATTTCCAGGTCCGGTGGTGGAGGGGCCAGTGAAATGGTCCCCTAACTTTAAAATTTAATAACTCGGTACCAGAGCCGGTACAAACGAAAATCTCTCGGTATTTACCGGTGAAAACGAAGTACAAACGAATGTCATATGCAAAATTTCCAGGTCCGGTGGTGGAGGGGCCAGTGAAATGGTCCCCCCAACTTTAAAATTTAATAACTCGGCACCGGAGCCGGTACAAACGAAATTCTCTCGGTACTTACCGGTACAAACGAAGTACAAACGATTCACAAATTTTCATCAAAATTGGAAAAACTTTATTTTTTTTACTATGGGAAATCCCCGTTTCACTGGCCCCTCCATCTTGAATCTTGAATAACTCGGTACCGGAGCCGGTACAAACGAAAATCTCTCGGTACTTACCGGTACAAACGAAGTAAAAACGAATGGCATATGCGAAATTTCCAGGTCCGGGGGTGGAGGGGCCAGTGAAATGTACCTTCAGTAATCTAGAGTTTTACAATTTTGTTTCAGAAAAAAAATGTTTTGATTGCATTTTGTAGCAGTTATAGCGGGACAGACAAACATACAGAAGAACAGACTAACAGATGAAAAACAATAAATTTCGTGTCTTCAAAGTAAGCCTTCACTGAAGTTTCGGCAATGGCGTTATTTTTCATGAGTTATTGATATCCATGTTTCTTGTATTTTTAACGACTTCTATAAAATACCTGTTTTTGTTCAATTATGACGTCAAATTTTACCAATTGAAATATTTGTTAAAAATATAATTATTTTTTATTTCTTTTACTTCTAATTATGCCCCCATTTTTGTCAGAAAAATTCTTATTAACGAAACAAATTTCCGTGTTTAATATTTAACAAAGTACTATTTTTATTTTTTTTTTAATTCTGACGTCATATTTATATTTTTCTTAGTTTGGTTTTTCGAATGGAAATTGCTCAATTGAAACTTATTGCCGTTAAAAAATTATTCCAGATTTTTTTTTTTTTTTTTTGGCAACGATAAAGGAAATTGGTTAAATTTTATCTAAAAAATCGCTCTTGATTCTGTATGAAAAAGAAGGAAATTTTGAATTATTAAGGAAAAAGTTTGAATAAAATTAATAAAATATAGCCTATATTCTTTTCTGGGCTATGTTATATTTATCCGCAAAGATAAAAAGACATTAATTAATTCATCAGTTTTGACGTTGACTTCATTTAAATTTTCGTCCACGCTTTCAAATTTATAGCATTAAAATATAATAAGGATTAGGATGAATGGTTGCTTAGCAACCATTAAGAGAAAATAAAGAAAATGAAATAAATACATTTTAAATAAGTAAATCTCTAAACCAAATTAGTTTATATTATTGGAACACATTTATAAAAAATCTCCAAAATTTGCAGTAATAACTTAAAAAATCTGACAAATGCATAGACAAAATTTCAAAACAATTGAAATAATTTAACTGGTAAATTTCAGTATCCATTTATCATTGAATTCCATTAACGAAATGTGTCATTTTCTCTCAAGGAAAAAAAAATTGAAAATCATTGGATTTGCCATAGAAAAAAATTATTGCGCAAAATAAAATATTCTATATATTCTATATTTTCGGAACGAATGAATCAAATCTAACAAAAAACTATACAGCTTAATCCCAGTGCCTCACTAATATACCCACTTAATTTCAAGCCAATCGGATGTTTTTTGCGTTAGTTATTGCGGAACAGACAGACTGACTGACAGACGGAAACCAAAAAATTTCGTGTCTCCAAAGTAAGCCTTTACTGACGTTTCGGCAAATATTTATTTTATTAATTTTAATACACACTAAGTTTCGAATATTAACCAAATTATTCGAAAATCATTTGTCCCTTAGTTATATACGTCGTTTAAAAAGTATATAATTCAAACATCGTCTGCACAACTGCAAATTACTTAATTGTGTTCGGAAAATGACCTGTTTTGTGCATGCATGTGAATACAACACATAGATAACTAATATAAAATCATTTAATTGATTTGATTTCTATATAGAAGAATGTTTTGTATTATTTTATATTATTCTCTGATTTTAGGATCCCCTATTTTGGAAGATGACATTGTTCTGCTTCGATGCTGAAAATGAGTTTTCACTTTCTCAAATGTCAGCCTTGAAATGAAGAACTTATTATTTACGTTTGCACTGCGTTATCATCGCTTTGATTTGAAACGAAGGCAATAACGCAAAAGGAAGCTGGAGAAGCCTGAAACTGGGAATAAGGCGATTGTTTTTCGCAAAAATCCTGGAAAATGTGGTGGTGGCTTTGTTTATTAAAAGAATGAATACAAACGAAATTTTGTTCATCATTTCTTATTTTGTTCTCTCTGTCGTCACTAATTCAGATTTATTCATCATCATCAGCTTTGTAGGTGCGTTGTATCGATGTGGCGCATTTCTTTTTGGAAAATAGTGATGTGCATTTGGGTGAATATTAAAAAATACGGAAATTGCAGTCCGCGCAGTAAAATTCTTATTAAATAATAAATAAAGCAATTTCTTTTGATACATTCTAATAAAAAATATCCTTAGAAGTACTTTCAAGAGATATCACATTTCTAATAACATAAATAAATTAAAAGGCTTAGAATTTCAGATTGTCATTTTCCTGGCATGTGACACTGTAAGGTGTGCGAAGAAAACGGCCTTCTGTTATATTATATAAATATCTTTTTCTAGTCTTTTAAAATTTCTAATTAATATTTATGCCTTTTAAATGAAATATATGAGGAAGGTAACAAAATCTATATTATACGAATAATTTTTCAAAGTTAAAATATGATTGTCACTGAAAATGAATGTCATTTTCCTGCTTGCTTTTTAATTTTTTATCAGGTATAAATATAACATTGCAGAGTAATTTTTCTTATTTTTAAGATAGTTCAAGTCAGACGTTTAGTAAAATCATAGCTATCAGCAAGATTTTTTAAATATTTCTTTGAAAATAATGTGATTGAAGTCTTTGTAAAAATTGAATCCATTTTTATTATGTTATTTTCCTGTTTTCCATAAGTTAACAAATGAAATTGAACATAAATGAGATTTGAGTTATTATGTTGAAAACATGTTCTTTTAAACAAAATAAAAATGTTACACAAAAAAAAAAAAAAAAAAAAAAGAAGAAGAAGAAGAATGTAAAAATGTTTTAGAATGAAATTATCATTATCGTCGCATACATGTGTGGCAGGAAATGACATATAATTTCATAAAAATTAACTTACTATTTAAGTTTTCCAAAGTTTCGAAATTTTATATGTAAAATTATTTATTCTAACAGTAAATAAATTTACCCCTTGAAATTTATAATTATTTTCAGTATCTCAAATAATCAAAATCTGATATTTTGTGATATTCGGCTATTTAGATTTAGGTACCTCGAATATATTTAGGGAAATAAAGTGCATTTAGAAAGTTATAATAGTGTCATAGCAAAAAAAAAATCTTAACATTTACGATTTCAGATGTTTTGTTAAATGTCTAGAAGTATACATGAGCAATGACTCTGAAACTCCAGATGTATAAACATAATAGTAGATATCATATATTTTCGAGAAGATTTTTTTCCAAAATCCAATAAGGGACCGTCAACAAATTGAAAAAGAACGAATATCTTTTGAATAACCCTGTCAATGCTAATGTAGAAAAAGCGTTCAAAATGCAGATTATGATTAAGTGGCTTATGATAATAAACTCTGTTGATTTTTATGCGGATAGCATGTATACACGTAGAGAAATTAAGGTTTTTATAAAAACGGCCCCAAATTTTGCCAAGTTTTTTGCTTATAACTTGTTCTTAATAACAAACAATGTTTTTTTTTTCCAGAAAATATGAGAAAAACATTGTACGTAATACCCTGTAATCAAAAAAAAAAAAAAAAAAAATCAATAATTGTATCAAAAATGAGCAGGTTTACTAAATAAATTTTCATTGCGCATGCGTGAAATCTATGAAAATTTCATTTAAATATTGTGTTAGCTAAATGTATGGAGCAACTTTTTTTAAGGTTTCAAAATCATAGCTTGAAAATTCTGAAAATTATCATCTGAAGAATAATATCAAAATCTGATATCCCCCCCCCCCAAAAAAAAATGAGGGGCTGTATCCATATTCTATTGATTAGTGTGTATACACTAATCAATGATATCACTAATTTGGATACAGCTCCTCATCTTTTTGCCTCATTTTGGGAATAACGGATTTTGAACTTCTTCTATCGACGATAACTTTCATAATTTTCAAGCTATGATTTTGAAACTTTAACAAAAGTTGCTCTATATATTTAGCTAACACAATATGCAAATAAAATTTTAATATAGTTGACGCATGCGTAGTGACAATTTATTTAGTAAACCTGCTCATTTTTCATACAATTATTAATATTTTTTTTATTTTGATTACAAGGTATAATGTACAATGTTGTTTCTCATATTTTCTGAAAAGAATTGTTTTTTATTAAGAACTCTGCAAAGTATAAGCAAAAAACTTGGCAAAATTTGGGACCATTTTTATAAAAACCTTAATTTCTCTACGAGTATACATGCTTCTCGCATAAAAATGAGCACAGTTTATTACCATAAGCCACTTTATTATAATGTGCTGTTTGTACGTTTTTACTACATGAGTTTTGACAGGATTATTCAACAGATATTCGTTCTTTTTCAATTTGTTGACGGTCCCCTATTGAATTTTGTAAAAAATCTTCTCGAAAATATATGACCTGTATTATTTTGTTTATACATCAGTTTCGGAGTTATTCTTTTTGATCTTTAGATATTTAAAAAACGTCTAAAATCGCAAGTGTCAAGTTTTTTTTTTTTTTTTTTTTTTTTTTCTGTGATTGTAGAATCCCCTCCCCCTTAAAAAAAAGAATAAAAATAAATAAAGAACAAGATAACTGAAAATATCTATATCTGACAATCTAAATATAAATTTTATTTATTTTATTATTTTTTTCCGAAATGAAATTTTTCATTCCATGCCTTTTAACACGAAGACATTCGAACAGTTGTTGTTGGAAACGAATTTACCCATAGGAAATCTTCGTTTTGTGACGTAATATGTTCCATTGATGAACTTTCTAATTACGAAAAGGAAAAGTGTGAAAGAAACAGCGAATATGCAAGGAAGGTCAAAAGATGCACATAAACGACTTCTCAAGACTTTCGTCGTTTGCAGGTTACGACTGGAAGCATCTTAGCGTGCAATCCAAGAACACCTCTATTAATGCATGTAGAATAATTAGTAAGGAGAAGAGTGTGAAACACAGGGCAATGACAGAACAGATACACTCCCATAAAAAAGTTTTCGATAAAAATCAGTTTTTTTACGTAATATTCATTTCTATAGAATGCATGCTATTAGGTTTTCCAAACAACACTTGTTTTGCAACGAACTTCGAAGAACTTCGTTACGTTTATGCCTGCAGTTGAAAATTATGTATTCATTTTTTGAAAAACATTGTTACAACTCTTTCAAATGTATTGAAAATGTAAATTTAATTGCTTGTTTAGTCATTTCATGCTTGGAAACCTCAAATGAGTTTGTATTTAAATAAGCGGTCAGTTGCAACTATTAATCGAGTACAGAAATCTCCGTATAATAAATATATTAAAAAGTATATGTATTATTAGAAAAATAAATCGTTGCTAAAAAAATAATAAGATTTTGTAAAAAACTATACAACACAGGGTTTGACATAACTATACATACTAGAAAATTATTGATGAATATACCATGAAAGTTCAAAGAGATATGAAGCGAAAACTGTATCAAGTATTGCTGCTCCAGTTAACTTTGTTTTAAATTTTATCCTTATCTATTTATGATGATTTTAATTCGGTAATGACATTAAAAATAGTGCATGTTTAAACTTCATTTGGCCTTTCATAAATCAAACTCAGCGTAATAACAATATTTTCTTTTTTAAAGTGTACATAAAACAAAACTGCTCAAAGTTTAAACTTGACATTGTGCTGAGCGTATTTCGAAAAGAGGTCACAAAGTTATAGCGCCATCTTGGCCCATTCAGCGTCTTTTCAGATAAGTTTTTAACTAACTTTTAAAATAGGGTATAACAGAATCATATTTTTTTAAAGTAAAAAAAATATTTAAATCAGAATTTTTAAATTAAAATCGGATATTTATGGATTTTTATCGGATTTTTTTTTTTTTTCCAACATTCAAATACTGAATAGCTACGAAGAGTTATAGGTTACCAAAACAATTAAACTTCTAATTACAAACACAACCTATGTTTTTATACTTCAGTTAATATAATTATAACTATTAATTAATAATTACAGAAATTATAAAAACTACAAATTACTAATTTCATTTGTAGTATACAATAGAATTATGTACATTAATATTTTGTAGTAATTATACAAATCTACATTAAATATTAGTGATGTTTTAATTTATTCAAATTATTACTAACTGCATTTAAAATTAAATTATTAGCACTATTAAAAATTAATTATTTTTAAACAACCTTAACCCTGTCATTAAGTACATAATACACATTTTTATAGTATAATTACTAAAAAGATAATTAATAATTTAGTATTCATTCTAGAAAAAAAGGGGGAATATGCTTATTCCAGAAAGAGGCCTACTTCATGAGGAAATACATTAGTAATATATTAATATTTATATAAAAAAGTGTATAATTTTTTAAAGTGATATTAAAGTGCCATTAATTTTAATAATTTTATGAATTAGATATTGAAAAATACAATTAAATAACAACATGTTTTAATTTCTCTCTAAAGAAATAAATGTCTATAATTTTTATAAGATTTTGTACACATAGATTAAGAAATACAACGGAATTTAGAAGTTGTTTTACTTCAGTTTATTGTAGGTGAATTTCATTATTTTTAAAGAAGGCAGGGTGCATCTTACCATTTTCAAAAGAGGCAGATTGTAGCCCACCTAAAAATGCAATGCTTAGAGGAAACAGCTAATAATTACATAATTAATAAAAACTGCAAATAAATAATTTCATTAGTTAGTTGCACCAATAACAAAACTAACAAATATTATTTACAGTTCATTTGCATTTGTTTTGTTAATCAACGATATTTAAACATTCACACATGTATGCATATGTTAAACCCCTTAAAATGAAAATGTGTCAATCCATTCATACATATGTAGAACAAATATACGGAATAGCCAGTTATGTATGAAATCCTCAAAACCTTAAACACCAGCATTATTAGCACTTAGAAGAAGCTCTCAGCATTAAGTGTTTCAAATAATGATATCCGCCTTCAAATAATGATACCCGCGAATTTATCCGCCTTTATTAATCTCTAAAAAATTTTATTTTGTGTACATGAATTAATAAAATAAAAAAATTATTTAACATTTACTAAAACTCTTGCTATTTTAACATTTTATATAAACAAATTCATTTTCTCTTATTTCTTGTTTGACAAAACTGAAAAATTCAATACAAAATTGACCAAGTCATAACATTTATCTATTTAAATGTACAAAGAAATATCCCGAGAAACTAACTGCGCAATCATTTTGTAGTTGCCAGGCTTTTGCGACTGATCATCTGTGAAGTTGAACGATAAGGTTGTAAGATTGTGTATCGAAGGGTACAGTAACTATCGTAATCACCAAGGGTAAAAAAGGAGTTGTGAGACAGCATTTAGTTAAGTAAATACACAGTATTTCATCCAAGGTCCGATTTAATTCAAGAGGAAGGTTTAATTGTTCACTTTTTTTTAAATAAAGCACAGCAAGCTATATATATATATATATATATATATATATATATATATGTATGTATGTATATGCATCAGCACACATGGGTAGGCAAATTCCGGCGATCGTGGGAAACGGTAGCTACAGACATTCTTCTAATTTGCAGTGTATCGAAGCAGCTAACGGGGACCTTAATTGGCAATTTTATCACTGGAATATGCGAATGAATATGGGACGGCAAGGTGAATCAATATATCCTGCTGTGGGATAATGTGGGACAATAAATTGCTAACAGTTAACAGCGTTGCCCCAATCATGAGCTATTTGGTTTTTGATTATTTAAACACTTCCAGCTGCATACAATTTTACAGTATTTATAAAACTTAACAACATTGAATGCATAAAGTTTTTCATTATTCTATTCTAGAATCCAAATTATATTTTAAAACCGAGTCAAGAAAGTTTCTTCAGTTTTGAAAATCACATACATACCCAGGTTTTTTATATCTGATTCAAGATATCTTTCACATCGAATTATTTCATTCTGACAACAGGGGGCCCAAGAAAGTTTTGAGTATTGAGCTCGCAAATAATTTACAAGAACAGAGTATAAAAGAAGAAGAAAACATAAAAAAATAATAATAATAATAATAATAATAATAATAATAATAATAATTTTAAAGGAGACGGCAGCATTTGCTAAATTAGGATATTTGTGATACAATAAATTAATAAACGAAATAAAATAAAATGCTGAAAGCTTTTCATTTCAGTAGTTCCGAAAAAAGGTATATAAATGTGGTTTGTGGTTTTAGAATTCTCAAAACACACTCATGCTAGAAACAAGAGGCAACAGCAAAGATCCAACAAGAAATCTAGTAACGTAAGGCCCAATCCAACAAGTATGGGCTGAGGCATAATTTTTATAAATCTGGCATGGGAAGGATTTGAGATTATAGAGTTAGAAATGCTTTGGCTTCTGAAAGGGACATGACGTCCCGTTTTAGTCTCTCGACAATTACGGCCGCAGAGTCGTTAAACTAGTATTGACCATGAACCCTAGACTTATTATCTTACATAAGGGTTTGTCTTTTTTTTTTTATCCTAATCCCTTGTCTTTTTGTCCTAACCCCTTGTTTGACAAACTTGGAAACCTCCATACATGCATTACAAGATCGTAAAAATATCTACAAATGCAAATGTAGGTCTCTCTTGGAAAAAAAAGTCACCGAGCTATCATTTTGTAGCTGTCGCCGATGGTGACTGATCAGCTGTGAATTTGAACATTATATACAGGGTGAGTCATAAATATCGAAACAATAGGCTATCTCCTTAAATATTGCTCCTAGACCCATACTTCCAATTGCAAAAATTCATAAAAAAAGATGAATTTTTTGATAAGATAAGTTGCAACTCCATGGGGGGTCTGTTTTAAAAAATACGAAAATTAAATTTTTATACGGCCCCCAGAGAATAAAACTTCCAATTAGAAAAAATTTCTTTATCCCTTCCTGAATTGAACAAAAAAAATTTCATCTCGATATCTGCAAATCCCTGAAAGATATTAATATCCAAAATTTTCCAAAATTCCTGACTTACACCACTTAAGCATGCCTCTGAGAGCAGCAAAATCAGTTCATTTGAAGTACAATTAAGGGATCGACCATAAATTTACGTATTGTTAAATGTCGATCCAAGACAACACTTAAACTTTTAGATATAAAATAAAAGCGTATAGGTTTGTGCTTTAAACTTCGATAAATATACTAGATGTCTGCAATATTTCGACCTTGCAGCCACCTTCGTAACTGGCACGACTCATTGAACGGACCATTAAAACGGACCATTATTAAACATTCATTAAAAGTGTTATCAAATTAAGTAATATTAATTAAACTCTCATCAAAAGTGTCTTAAAAACTTATTGGCGCAGGCAATAAGTTTAGTAAATATAGTGATAGCGAAAATGACTCTTCTATTAGCGGAATCAATGGAAATATATTTTAATAAATTACATAGAAATATTTTAAAAAATCTACTTTATACTACAGTTAAACCGCTAGAACGGACACTCCCGAATAGTAGACACCTCTGTTTAACGGACTATTGTCCAATCCCCATTCTGAAAACCTAAATCTGTGCTTGTTTAACCTCTAAATAACGAACATTCCAAATAGTGGACACTATTTAAGGCGATAAAGGATGAAAAAGTATTTTTTTAAGGACAAAAAAATAAAAAAAAGTAAACAGGCCTCTAAATTTATCAGGGAATTTTGTGATAAATGAGCTGGGGAAAATCCCCCCCCCCTCACGTTCAGAGTTGAATTGAAGGGGTTGCCAAGGAGGGAAATCTTCCAGAGCATTGAAATATCCCCTCGGAAAATTGAGATTTTATGCTTTTAACAGCAAAAAGTGCAATCCCCCTCCCCGACCGGAACTCTATAATGTCCAATAATGTCACTTTGGAAAACAAATTACATGTAATCGCAAGCTGTAAGATTCCCTGCACAGAATTTCAAGTTGGAAATCCCTGTTTTGTGTGAACTTGTGAATTATTTAGACTAGAGCAAATTATATTCTTCATTTTATGTGAGGCATGCAACGCAATAATTCATCTGTGTATTTTTATCGTGTTTATTCATCATATATAAACCTGTGTGTAAAGTGCAAAAATATATCTGTGAACCGACAAGGATGCAGTGATTACTTCTCCAAGCAGTCAACAGGTGACAGCACCAAACGAGTGAATATTGTATGCACGCCGGACATTATATTATTATATCCCAGAGACAATGCAAAACTGTAAAATCAGCATTTTTTTTTCTTTGTGCTCTGTACTGTACATTAATTTTTCTCTCTTGTCGTTTTTGCTACGCGTTTCGCGAGCAACTTATTTTTATGCCAAGCAAATTCAAATGCTGGCTAAAATATTTTAATTTACTAATCGTGAAAGCCAAGAGCTTCACGAACATGTTACTTTAATGTCATTCTTTTATTAATCATTTTTGTTTGAGTTTTTTTTTATAGTTATTAGCCCAGAGTAAAATAACCAAGATAGTGATAAGCGTAGGCTTTGTGTCCTCATTGTGTTAAGTTGTCCTTCTTTCTGTGCTTAATAAAGGATATATCTGCAACGAGCTCCTGAGAGGTAGGTCCAATTTAATTATTATTTTTTCTCAAGAAATGAAATATTAAAGGGACACAGCTGGTAATTAATGGTATATAAAACTTATAGATTATGATTACTGAAGAAGCGCTAGAAAAATAAAACCAGCACTAAAGTGTCCCATTGTTTATACTTTAATACTTTAAGAAAAGAAAAGAAAAGAAAAAGAAATAAATGTTTATAATTGATATATTTGATAAATCATAAAATTGTGAAATATATGTATATAAAGAATTGCAATAGTAATACAGTATGTTTGAAAAATAACTGATACGTTTATTGAGAAAAAGAAAATATATATACATATAATAAAGGCCACCATGGCTATGTCAAAAGACATTTTAAATATAGAAAAGTTGAATAATGGAAACTATAGTAACTGGAGTTTTAAGTTAGAAAATTTACTAACAAAAGATGGCTTGTTTAGCTACGTGCTTGAAGACCCCCCCGCGGGTGCAGATGCTGAGTACTTAAAAAACAGCAACAAGGCAAAAGCCATTATCAATCTTTGCATAGACGATTCACAGATTGTCTATGTAAAAGACTTAACTACACCCAAACAAATCTGGGACAAACTTAAGAGCACTCACCAACGAAATAATCTAAGTTCAAAATTATTCCTGCTCAGGCAGCTATATTCGCAAAAATTAGGGGAAGGGGGCAATTTAATAGAGCATATAAATAATATATTGACTATTAAGTCAAACCTCTCCGCAATAGGAGAGAATATTAATGAATCGCATATCGTTGCGATCATGCTTTGCTCACTACCCCCATCCTATTCGCCTCTTATAACTAGCCTTGAGGCGAGAGATGAAGACTCATTAAACCTTGAGCTTGTCAAAAATAAGTTAATCGACGAGTATACGCACAGAACGCATAACAAAAACTCAAATGTCGCATACAAAGCGACAAATAAGACGAACAAGTACAAAAAGTATTGTTCGCACTGTCATCGCGACAACCATATAATGCGCGATTGTTTCCTGCTGAAAAATAAACAAAAGACAAATAATTATAAAAATGAAAATAACAGATCTAAAAACTACAATAATGGCCAGAACTTTAGAAGCCAAAACAATAACCACAAAAACAAAATTGACGATAAACATGACACTTCTAATTTCTGCTTTGAAAGTAGAACGAATAATTGCAATGTTTCTCCTCCCCCAGTGGAAAACGAGTCTGAAACCGACACAACACTAGTCAACAAAACACAAACAACAGACCCCTACACTTATATTGTTGATTCAGGATGCACGAGACATGTGTCATCTGTGAGAGAAAATTTTATAACATTCACACCAGGAAATTTCGGGAATATAACTATAGCCAACGGGAAAAGACTAAATTCTCAGGGCGTGGGCGACGTAAATTTAAAAACGGACGCACAACACAGCATCACACTTAAGGATGTTTTATACTGCCCCGAGCTGCAAAGCAACTTACTATCAGTTAAAAAGGCTACAGAAAACAATATTAAAGTAATTTTTGAAAAACAATCATGCATGTTTGTCAAAGATGATAATATTATCTTGACCGCCAAATTAAATGATAATTTGTACGAATTAGGACCCAAAGACGATTATGGATATAGCACTCGAACCCAAACACAAACTAATTGCAATAATAAAAATTGCATATCCATGTGGCATAACAGGTTAGGCCATAAAAATTATGATGCAATCAGATCACTTATCAAAAATGCGCTTGTCGAGGGTATAGAAATAAATGATTGCAAGCACGAAACCACTTGCACCAAATGTATACAGGGCAAACTGGCAAGTGCGCCTTACCCCAAAGTAGCCACAAACAGATCCAAAGAGGTGTTAAATCTAATACACACAGACATATGCGGGCCTATGAACACACAAACACTCAGCGGAAAAAGGTATTTTATAACTTTTATTGACGATTATAGCCGATTCACAATGATCTATTTGATATCGCACAAATCTGAAGCTATAACAAAACTAACCGAATACACAGCACTAACTAAAAATAAATTCGGGAAAATGATTAAGGCAATCAGATCCGATAACGCCCAAGAATATCTTGGAGACAATTTTGAAAATTTTCTGATAGAAAACGGGATAGAACGCCAATTAAGCGTCCCATATTCCAGCCAGCAAAATGGCGTGGCGGAGCGCAAGAATAGAACTATAGTTGAAATGGCACGTACGATGCTATCGGATGCGAATTTGCCAAAACATTTTTGGGGTGAAGCCGTACTAACCGCGAACTACCTAATTAACCGCTTACCCACAAAGGCAAACGAAAATTGTAGGACCCCTTACGAACTGTGGAACGGTAGGAAACCAAACTTATCGAACATTAGGACGTTTGGATGCAAAGCATACGCGTTTGTGGATAAACATAAACGATCCAAATTTGATGAAAAGGCGATAGAAGGAATTTTGTTGGGTTACGATAATCGTAGCAAAGGTTACAGGATATATACCGGCGGAAATAATGTTGTAATATCGCGAACAGTGAAATTTATTGAGAACGGAACGAGTACTATTAACGAAAACCTAAACAATGAGCAAACTCCCACCGAAACAGTTGGAGTGGATTTAAGCGATGATGATGAAAACAAAATTGAGATTCCGGAAAACAATCCTGACGAACCTCGCAGATCTCAGAGAAATAACAGAGGTGTACCGCCCGATAGATTTGGGATAAGTGCGAACATGTGTCGCGTACAAGAACCCAAGACGTGGGATGAATTACAAAACATTGAAAATGTCCAAATTAAAAATAAATGGATTGAGGCCGCTAAAGAAGAAATTGAATCCTTAAAGCAAAACAAAACATGGAAATTAGTCAAACCTCCTTCCGGGAAACGCGTAATAGGCAATAAATGGACGTTTAAAGCGAAACGAAACGTGGACGGAACCATAGAAAGATTTAAGGCTAGGCTAGTAGCCAAAGGGTTCTCACAAAAATACGGAAGTGATTACGATGAGACCTACGCACCGGTCGTATCACACACAACATTGAGAGCGTTCCTAAATGCCGCAGTATACAAAAATTTAAGAATTACTCACCTGGACGTAAAAACCGCTTTCCTGCATGGCGACTTAGAGGAAGAGGTATATATATCCCAGCCAGAGGGATATGTAGAGAAAGGACAGGAAGACAAAGTATGCTTACTTAACAAGGCTATTTACGGTCTCAAACAAGCCGCTAGAGCTTGGAATCAAAAAATAAGCAAATCACTAAATAATTTGGAATTTGAACAATGCGTATCAGACCAGTGCATGTATAAGAGAATCAAAAACAATCGGATCGCGTTTATAATAGTGTATGTCGATGACATTCTTGTAGCAGGGGATGAGGAAATTACACACGAAGTCTACACTGAACTTTCCCGCGAATATGAAATTAAAAACTTGGGAAAAGTGACGCAGTATTTGGGAATAAATATAAGAGAAACCGAAAACGGTAGTTTGGAGCTAGATCAAACACATAAAATAATAGAAATTGCAGAAAAATTTAATCTGATCGACAGTAAGCCGACATACACCCCAATGAACACAAAGTATTTCAGCTTGGACCCAAACGGGAAACCTATGGAGGATAACACGAGATACAGAAAGGCAGTAGGGGGGCTACTGTACATTGCTACTCTAACCAGACCCGACATTGCTTCCATAGTAAACATACTGGGGAGGAGGAACGAGTCACCGAGAGAAGTTGACTGGGAAGCCATAGAGAAACTGATAAGATATCTTCTCACCACTAAAGATCTGAAATTTATCATAGATAAATCTAAACCTCCAATACTGACTGTATACAGCGACGCGGACTTCGCGAGTGATAGGATGGACAGAAAGTCCACCACTGGAAACATTTTTAGACTTGGTAAAAATATTTTAACGTGGCTCTCTCGAAAACAATCATGTGTAGCGCTTTCAACTGCGGAATCGGAATACATATCCATTTCTAACGCCGCTCAGGAGCTCAAATGGTTGCTAAACTTACTTGAAGATCTAGAAATAGTACAACAACTACCAATAACTATTTACGAGGACAACATGTCAGCGATCAAGCTGACAGAGAATGAAAAATCTCAATCGCGTACGAAACATATTGAAGTGAAGTATCACCACATCAAACATTTGCGCGAAACTGGTGTAATTAAATTAACGTACTGTCCATCAAAGTTGATGTTAGCAGATATCATGACTAAACCCCTTCCAAAACCCCATTTTGAACACTTACGTAAGGAACTGCAGTTATCAGAGTCATCAATTTCACACAAAAAGTAGGGGTGTAAGATTCCCTGCACAGAATTTCAAGTTGGAAATCCCTGTTTTGTGTGAACTTGTGAATTATTTAGACTAGAGCAAATTATATTCTTCATTTTATGTGAGGCATGCAACGCAATAATTCATCTGTGTATTTTTATCGTGTTTATTCATCATATATAAACCTGTGTGTAAAGTGCAAAAATATATCTGTGAACCGACAAGGATGCAGTGATTACTTCTCCAAGCAGTCAACAGGTGACAGCACCAAACGAGTGAATATTGTATGCACGCCGGACATTATATTATTATATCCCAGAGACAATGCAAAACTGTAAAATCAGCATTTTTTTTTTTCTTTGTGCTCTGTACTGTACATTAATTTTTCTCTCTTGTCGTTTTTGCTACGCGTTTCGCGAGCAACTTATTTTTATGCCAAGCAAATTCAAATGCTGGCTAAAATATTTTAATTTACTAATCGTGAAAGCCAAGAGCTTCACGAACATGTTACTTTAATGTCATTCTTTTATTAATCATTTTTGTTTGAGTTTTTTTTTTATAGTTATTAGCCCAGAGTAAAATAACCAAGATAGTGATAAGCGTAGGCTTTGTGTCCTCATTGTGTTAAGTTGTCCTTCTTTCTGTGCTTAATAAAGGATATATCTGCAACGAGCTCCTGAGAGGTAGGTCCAATTTAATTATTATTTTTTCTCAAGAAATGAAATATTAAAGGGACACAGCTGGTAATTAATGGTATATAAAACTTATACAAGCAAAAGTTAACTTTTGTAACAGGGTTTTTTCATAAGCATGTAATGAACAGTGACTGAAGGTGTGTACAGTTTTATTTAGCCCCATTGCTTAAAAAATAATTTTAATTTCTGATTAATCATATAAAAGAGGTTTTAGGACACATAAAAGTCAATTAATAAAATGTCAAACGTTTCTTAGCACTTTTTGAATATCTTTGTTTTTCCCAATAGCGGACACCTCCGAATAGCGGACAATTTCTGCGTTCCTGATTTGTCCGTTATTTAGAGGTTTTACTGTATTCAGTTCCAAAATTTATGAAGGTTTTAAAGCTATTTTTTGCTTTCTTCTATTTTTACAAGAAGAAAGTATTGGATTCATGAAAATTTTGAATTCCGGTTTTCGATGGATTCACACGGTTTAGGGCTCAAAGATACCGAAAAACATGTTTTTATGAAATGTCTGTCTGTGAGTCACAGCACAATGAAAAAATTTGAAATCGACGTGATAAAAAAATAAAGTTTAAATCAACTGACGCATTTAAACAGTAATTAAAGAAGGTGAAAATGGCAAAACTTAAACAAAATTTGAAATCGAAACTATACAGCATTTAAACGTTAGGAGCCCATCTTTGCCCATCTTAAAACTAAATGCACTTTACTGCATCAAATTGTTTGTATTTCAGTATTTCTCATTTTTAAACTGACATACGTCAATAACCGTCGGTAACGGTAACTTTTCAGCTCAGAAAATTTACTTTTAAAAATGTGATTTGTTTACAAAAATTACCTTTTTTTTAATGTTGCTATTTTAAATACTTTTATTTTTTTTAAATACATAGTATTTAAAATGCTGAATTAAAATTGAAAATTAGACATTTTCGTTTAATCAAAAGAAAAAAATTCAACGCGACAAATAATATTTTGAGTTATAACAATTTTAATTTACTCAATTTTTTTTTTTTTTTTTTTAAATATTAAGAAGTTTTATGATGTGATAATGCTTACAAATTATATGGTTAACCATCACAAAATATTCAAAATTCCAACTTTATAAATAAATAAATAAAATGTTTCCTGGCCCCATTACAGCAACATTGTTTCTTCAATTACACGCATTTCAATTTGTGTCTGATCCCTTGAAACTTCACGATTTATTAAAATTGTCATAACTTTCTGAGTTTTGAAGATATCAAGATGAAATTTTTTTTGTTCAGTCCAGGAATGAATAAGAAAAATTTTTCTAATTGGATGTTTTATCCTCTGGGGGCCGTATAAAAATTTAATTTTCGCATTTTTTAAAATATACCCCCCATGGAGTTGCAACTTATCTTATCAAAAAATTCACCTTTTTTTATGAAACTTTGCAATTGGAAGTATGGGTCTAGGGGCAATATTTAAGGAGATAGCCTATTGTTTCGATATTTATGACTCACCCTGTATAATACAAGAATATAGAAGAAAAATTAAATACAAGGGTGAGTCTTAAAACAAATTCCCGCTGTTCACTGTGGCCAGAGTTGTGTATGAAAATCGAAAAATATAATGAGACATTAAAAATAAGACATCTTTTTTTTCACATAGTTATCGAGCACGTTGATTTTTTTGTACCTCTTGATGAGCTTCAAAAAGCCCTCCAGGTAAAACTCATGGCTTTGCATACGGAAGAACCATTTAACGGTTTGTCCGTATGCAAAGCCCTGATTTTTGCTAGAGGGCTTTTTGCAGCTTATCAAGCAATATGACAAATGTCTCAATGTGCTTGGTAGTTATGTTGGCAAACAAAGTTGTGTCGTATCTTCACGTCTCACTACATTGTTTGACTTTCATACACACCTCTGTCCGAAGGCACCAAGGGAAACTTATTTTCGGATTCCTTTTCGTACAATGGAATGAAAAGAAGAGAAACGAAAACCTTTTATAAAAATGAATTGAAGGCATTTCAAAGATTGGCGGTCAGCTCAAACGATATTTGTCGAGGCATATGGCGCTCCGTGTTAAAAGAAGAAAAAAATAGCTGATTCCGACTCAAGACCACTGCGCCGGAAAAGGTTAATTTCATATTTTGAGGTCGGAAAAGGTAACCTTCTTTTAGTCGACAAGACAGACGTTACAAAACGGATTCCTATGCTGGCAGAAACATAATCCCTTGTTTGACAAACCTCAATACATCCACTACAAGATCGTAAAAATATCTTCAAATGCAAATGTAGGTCTCTGTCTCGGAAAGAAAAAGTCACCGAGCTATCAGTTTGTAGCTGTCGGCAATGGTGACCGATCAGCTGTGAATTTGAACGATACATACACAAGAATAGGGAAGAAAAAATAAATACAATGGGAATCGAAGGAAGAGAAACAAATATGTTTTTATAAAAGTGACTTGAAGGCATTCCAAAAATTGGCGGTTCGCTCGAATGAAGTTTGTCGAGGCATACGGCGTTCCGTGTTAAAAAAAAATAAAAAAAGAGAGAATTATATCTACGTGTTTTATACTGCGTTAATTAACCACTTAATTGTCGCACCCGAGACATTCGCGGGCTACAAGCTTCACGGCTTTTATTCAGAATTATTCGATTCCCGCCAGTTTTATAAAATAGTGTAATTGGTTTTATTGTGGTATCGTGTTACTTGCCATTAAATAAGAAGAATATTTTTTTTTTTCAAAAAAGTGGTAGCAATAATGAGTTTGAATTTTTAAACCGTAATTTAATGCGACGTAAAAGAATAGAGTAAAATAACGATGATATGATTTAAAAGATATTTAATTATTTTCCTTACAACGAAATTTGATATCTGAATAAGGAATTAAAAAAATATTAGCACAGCAAGACTCTATTTTCAGCAATTGCTGTCCCTAGGCGGTAATGTAGGCAAATTCTTCGCGCATTCGTAGATTTGCTCCTATATTTCGGAATTTATATACATCACATAACACACTAAAAATAGAATTTAAAATACATAATTAGCAACAATCATACTATCGTCACTGTACATAAAATATAAATGCAATGAAATCCATAATCTATAAAAAGCATGTTATAATACAACTTGGTGTTCTTTTTAAATTTCGTTCTGTTTGAGCTATGATAACACCACTAAAATACACCTCAAATGGTTCCACCAACCCCCCATTAGATCACAATGTAGTGGAATTATTTTGTGTTTCCTTTAAACGAATAATAAATGCTACTTATGCAATATTCTTGAGATAGACCCATCTCAGTCATGCATACCAATCGTACATGAAATATCGTATTATCAGTATAATACATTCTAAACAAATTTCTCCTACAGACCATAATGTAAAAGAAGGCATTGTGTGTTTCCTTGTAAACGAACTATAAAGCTACGTATTTCGTTTTCAATAGCAAAAATTCTAACCTTGAGTAACCTCGATAGGATATAAAAACTATACAAAGACAACCGATTATATTTATGAGAATGAGAGAGGGTACAAAGAGACAGATGAATAAACCGAATTTATAAAATTTTTCTCTCTCGTTTGGAAATGTTAACCCTTGGCACTCGAAAAGTTGTTCCCAGTGACCACCAGTATCCCGCATAAATGGGCACTTAAAATGTTGTTGACACCAGTATTTTAAATTAATTTTCTTCGCCTTATCTAATGGCTGAATAATTTGTGATAAAATATGGTGAATAAAATGTAAGACATTAGCGGTGTCCAAAGCATTTGGCATCCCGATTTACAAGGGACACCAGACAACACTAATTGTAAGTGAGAGTCACCTCTCGAGTGCAAAGATTTAAAAACTTCGTTTTTTGAGTGTTAAAATGCGAAAAATAAGGAAAAATTGTCGTTATCACATCGGAAGGAAATACCACACAACTCTATCTTCTAAAATGGAAACCAGTCTAAAACGAACATTTTTTGGCTGATAATAATTCCGTTTTCTCTGGTTTTATTACAGAAAAAAAATGTTTTACTGTATAAATACAATAAAGCCCTTGAAAATAAATTGCTCAATATTCTACAGCAGCCATATTTAACCTTTTTTTTTTTCTCTCGGGTCGCAATCACATGTTTTCGATATTAGGCTCGCGGCAACACAGCATAAAATGTTTAAAAAACTAGTCGTTGGGGACCACCGCAGCACTTACCCATCATGGATATGCATAGCATAAAATATGAAAATAAAACGCGTGTAACCTATTTATAGAATGCATCGCAATTCCAAAATAAAATTTAAACGCATATTTAAATAGTTTTAATATGCATAGTAATGCTCTATTAATGAATTGCTGATGAACCAATTTCGACAAATTATATAAAACTCCAAACTACTCAAGTAGTACCAAATTTCGTAAAAGAAACGTTCTTATAACTCCAAAAATAATAATCATATTAGCTAACAGTTTATTTCGCTCGATTAAGCGTCTCATTTCCAATTAAAATATAGCTCTGAATTGAAATTTGAATGAAATACAGGGTCATGAAAAATCGAAAAATGTGGAAAACAGGATTACACATATCTCGGCAACTAATAATCCGGTTGACTTTGTTTTTTATGCAAAATTTGTTATTTTATTGTCTTTTACGTCCACTCCTTAAAATAAAAAAAATCGAAAATTTTTATATACCTTTCATCAGAACGAATTTTTCGAGTGTCCGAAAAAGATAGTTCCGGATAGTCGAGGTTACTGATATTAAATAGGCTTCGTCCCATTCTTACATAATAAGTACATACAAAGTTTCAAGTCTCTATCTCAATTTGTTTGGGAGATAGAGCGTTTAAAGACAGATACACAGACTGACGGACGGCAAGTTTTTTTCCCTAAAAATATGTTTTTTGGAAACTCCAGTATCTGAAACGTGTAAATCTGTCAAAAAAAATTTCGATTTTCAAAACGATTGCAAGACTTGCCCTTTACTACGTATGATGGGTAAGTAAAAAGAGTAATTAAAATAAGTAATATGACAAAATAATTTAACAGTAGGATTAAATGTTTGCCCAGCATCGTGCGAAAAGGAGGAGGGCAATGGGGGCGGTCGGCTCGGCCGCAGAAATTTAGGATTGCGTCAAATTTATACTACAAACGCCATTTATGGACTGTTACAAGAAAATGTTCGGTGGAGCGGGCGCCAAATTGAAACTTTTTTTCCATGCGCAAATTTTCTCTTCGCACGCCTCTGGGTTTGTGTGAAGAAGTGTAAACTTCCAAAAAACTTACACCACTAGTTCCAAGTGAAGTAGTAGCAATAATCTTCGTAATAGATTTTTAGCACAAATAATTGTAGAAATAGGCCGCAAAGTATATTGTTTGGAAATAGAGGCTGTAAAAATCTTTTGAAACTATTTTTTTCCCCCAGGTACAACTGTTCAGTCCAAAAAATCAGTATTAGAAGCAATAGGACGTAAAAAATGCAATAATATTACATTACACAATTTCCATACTAAAAAAATCGCGGGAAAATCGCGAAAGCAATCTGTAATAAATTTGTATTTTAGTTAATGTAAAAACTTTTTATTTATTTTTAACTGTAGAAATATGTTGCGCAAATTTAATTAATTCGTAATAGTGTTTCATTAGTGTATCACTGAAGTACACGCAAGGCTAGATGTAAAAGGAACTTTTGACTAGGGAAAAATAATTTGAGATGTTTTGACGTGATTTTAAATTTGTAAAGAATTGAACTTTGCAGATTTAATTGCCTATGTGGGAACTCAGCATTGTACTAGTTCTTAGGTATTTTGGCCACCCAGGGTGAGATTTTCGTTGATGAGAGAACACTTTGGTTTTGACAGGAAATATCTTTCTTACAATTTGTCAAAAGAGGCCGCTGAATGCTTTTAGCTGAAGAAGAGAAAGGTGTTATTTTTTTCCCATGGGTAGTTCGTGTGTGTCCTCAGCATTTTTAGGAAACCAATTCTAGAGGACTTTAAGGCTGACATCATATGTTAGCTCTCTTATAGGTGATCCACAAGGTCCCTCCCTAATCAAGTTGTTTTCGAGGGAGGACACGAAAAAAAAAAAGGAGACAGTTTTGGTGAAAGAACTGGGTCTGAGCAAGTAGCTCAGCTAGAGTTCCAGAGAAAAAATCTTCTTATACAGTGAAGACTGAAAGAGCGGAAGTTGGTCGAGGTCCACGGCGACGCTCGTATCTATAGCCAAATGAAATCGCCTAGTCATCTTCCTGCAAACACAATAAACTGACTTTCTCTGACACTTTCTGTGTTTATGGAGCAATCGTGTAAGATGCAGAACCCATAGCGAAAAAAATTCTCCACTATTCGATTTGTATTTTAAATAAGACTTTGTTGTAAATAAATTACTATTTAAAATTTTGGATTGATTTAGTGGGTGAATTTCCTCTCAAGCGCTGCCGGACTAATCTTTTAGTTCGAGAAAAATCTACAACAAATTAAAAATATTCAAAACAACAGCAAATGTCGTAAATAATTTTTATGCACATTTCAATCGCTTTTATAAATATCGGTTAAGAATTATGTGTTTCGGCCCGCGAGCCGCTGTCGAGTATGGCTGCCGTAGAGAAATTCTATTTTAGACAGTTTTCCAACTTAGCAGGTATATGACATTTCCTTGCTGTGGGATCATTAAATAGAATAGTGCAGAGAAATAAGCGAAAGAGATAAAATAAAACGTTTTAAAAGTGGCTTGAGGGGATTAAAAAAAAGTGATGGTAAAAGTCGATCCGCTCGAACGATGTTCGAACACAATCTGCTCGAGGGCACAGTGTCATTCATAAAGGCAAGGCATGTCAAAAATAGTGTACGCAGGAATCGAAATTGAGTGTTTTACAACTTGTTTTGATAAAAAAGTAAAGGGAAATAAGAAATAATACAAAGGAGGAAAAAAAATAATTTAAAGTTTGAAAAAGAAATAAAGCATTATTGATAGGTTTTACTTACACACCGAGAGCAATTATAATAAAATATTTCGTAATTTTAAAATTTCCGATTAAATTTTTAAATTCACTTTAATTTTTATTTAAATTTTTAAATCTACTATGTACATTCAAACTTTTTTTGTGAGTTCTTACTTGACCAAAAGTATCCATCTTTTTCATTTCATAATTTGCGGTCGGGCTAAGTCATTGCCAGTTTTTTGCAGGTTCGGGTCGAAGAGGGTGACTCTTGGGTTCAGGGAACTCCTTCGCCTCCTATTGAACATTTTTTAAATGAAAAATTTTCTTTTTCTCACAATATAAAACTCTACCACAGAAAATACATAATATATTGCTGTTAAGGCCCCACAATAGTCACTGAAAAAGACCCGGATGATAATGTAAAGTCTATGGGAGCGTTCTTTTCAAATATCTCGCTTAAATTTTAATACTTTTACATGATTATTATTATTATTATTTATTTATTTATTTATTTATTTTTTTTTTTTTTTTTTGCATAGGATAGCTGAGAACAATCTACAACCGGCCTAGTTTTTAAATTTTTGGATTTTGCTTATATATCTTTTATATTATGATAGTTTCAATTTCAGAACGGGTTTAAACCGGTTTTGAAATTTTAAGTATTTTTTTTTAAATCTGAAATCAAAATTGAAAAAGTAAAAACTAGGCCGGTTGAGGATCATCCTCAGTTAACCTATGCAAAAATAATCATGTAAAAATATTAAAATTTGGGCGAGATATTTGAAAAGAACGTTCCCATAGACTTTACATTATCATCCGGGTCTTTTTCTGTGACTAGTGTTGCCCCTTAAAGATTGAAATCTGGAGAACAGGACTGTCCATAAATGATGTCACGCTTGCAAAGCGGGGGGAGGGGGATTTGTGAAATTGTGACAGCTTGTGACGAAGAGCGAGGGGTACGAAGAAATCTGACATCACACATTTCGGTTAAAATAAAAACATAAAAATCAGCAGATTAAATTCCGAAGTTATTTTCAAATTTAAGTATTTTGTATTTATCAAGCAAAGATAAGATTTAAAGTCAAATATATTAAATTTCATTCAAATTCGAAAATACTACTGTTTTCAACTGCTCTTTCATATTGACAATTTATTATTATTGTATATTAATTTTGTTTTCTGATGTAATTTTAATTTTATTTCATACAAAATAAATACATGAATCATTTTTACTATCTAATTCATAAATGTCATTAAAATGCCTACAGATTAAGTTTAAAAATAAAATTTTAAATTCACTTTATAACATATTGTTTTGTTCTGAACAACAACTACTTATGTTTATGTAAAATAGCTTTCTTTCTTTCTAACCGATGACCAGGCCCCTACCTGCCGAGTTTTCTCAGCTTAACGAGTTAGATATCTGGTATCAGGGCGGACCACCGCCTAATTGCCACGTAGTGGCAATAAACTTTGCTTCGCATGCCATCTTTTCTGCAATATTTGCTTGTCGTTGAGCATACTTTGTTTCGCTTGTTAATTAATGGTACATCCTGATGTTTGAACTGCAGATGGCTTCGCAAGCTGGTGTCGTAATTTAGAGCCTTGATCAGATGACGAGACCTTCACCTGGCAAGGCACCTCCAGAGGTATAATTCACAGGTAACTTGGAGGACTTTGCACCCACGACGGATTTTACATGCACCAGGCGCCATTAGCGTACATGATGGAATTTTAGCCGGCAAAGTGGGGACGATCTACGCAGACAAGTGCCGAGGTCGGCTGATTGTGGCTAACGGTTGCTGGACTGAGTACGTAGTTTATTGCCTTTGTGAATGTACTGAGTTTGGCGCCGCACATCACTCCCACTCGCCGTGCCAGGTAAAATGGGGCTGGAGCTAAAATTATTTTTTGAGCCGAAACGGTGGCATGTTCTTAGCAGACAACAGGGGGGACAATTTTGAGGGAAATTAGCTTGACATGTGACAAGAGGAGGTGAGGGAGTAAAGTGAACTGTGAAACTTTGTGACAAAAGGGAGTCAGGGGGTCAAAAGGGGCTAAAAAAACCTTGACATCATTTATGGACAGTCCCAATGTCGAAACTTACATTGTCACTTCGTATATGCCCGAATTATTTATGATATGAATTTTATAATGTGAGTTATCTAATTGATATTCAAAAAGAATATAAATTGCTACACATTTTTTTAGGTGCGTTCGTAATTATGTAAATACGTAGCACCTATTGTTGTCGCTCAGTCCGTCCGTCTGTCAGTCTGTCTGTCTGTCCGTCTGTCCGCATACAACAACGCAAAAACTACCCAACCGAATCGTTTGAAATTTAAAATACATAATTATAACAAAAATTTGTCGAGTCATTTCAAATTTTATGAAAATCGGATGGATAGATCAATTACAGGGACAATCAAAAGGATTCCGTTACATTACGGTCAATAGGGAAAAAAGTTTCAAATGCATTTTAATCGTTTGAAATTTAAAACATATAATTATTGCGTAATTTTGTCGAGTCATTTCAAATGTTATGAAAATCGGATGCATAGATCAATTACAGGGACAATCAAAAGTATTCCGTTACATTACGATCAATGGGGAAAATTTTTTTCAAATGCATTTTAATCGTTTGAAATTTAAAAACATAATTATTACGTAATTTTGTCGAGTCATTTCAAATGTTATGAAAGTCGGATGAATAGATCATTTACAGGGACAATCAAAAGTATTCCGTTACATTACGGTCAATGGGGAAAAAGTTTCAAATGCATTTTAATGATGTTACACTCATTCGAACATAATAGAATTGGCATGAATCTGTGAAGTATATACTAAAATATGCATTCTGTGCAATCTGTGATGCAAAGAATTTTTATTATTAAATTACAGGGCCTCACAAAAGTATTCCACTACATAATGCTATACGGGGAAATATTGTTTGGGACGTGTTTTAATTATATTCAACTATTTCACATTTTATGAATAAGATATACGTTGCTGAGGTGTAATAAAAATTATTTCCTGCATATTTACAGAAACGTAAAGATTTCGACTTCGATACTGTATCCGGAGTACGCTCTACTATATCAGCAAGATTTGAATATTTTTAAAACTTCGTTATCGCACCTCATTTGCTACGTTCACGTGCAATTTCCAACTTTTTTTTTTTTTTTTTTTTTTTGATAGATTTATATTTATTATGTCCGGATAGTATGCGGATTTTCAATCAGGGTGGCGAGTGGTCAGGGAAAAACTGAGTCAAACTAGTCGGATGTGGCAATCCCAAAACTTTCTTCTATGTTAATATTTCAAAATTCGTTATCACAGTGTCAAAATTAAATGACAATCCATGCCCATCATGGGAATTCTAATGATATGAAATTCTGCGCATCAGTTTTTGCGACATGATTAACGCTAAAATAACGTAAATCATGAAAAATGCGGCATAGCAGCGCCATTTGCTGGGTGATTTATACCGAAACCTGATTTGAAACAACTTATGTCGATATCTAACTGAATGTGAAATTTGATAAAAATCCGTGCATTAGTTGTTGAGATAGGGCTGTGGCGGAAATCCTGAAAAATGCAACATAGCAGTTGAGTGAGCAGCATAGCACCTGATTTACACCAGCGATTTACACCAAAATATAAACAACACCAAGTCATATTAAGGAATAGCTGAATCAGGAATTTTATGAAAATCAGTGCATTTTTTTTAGAGATTGAGTTATTAGGGAAATCGCAAAAAATGCAGCATAGCAGCACAATCTATTGACCGATTTACACCAAAAGATAGAAAACGTCAATTCATACCATGGGTTAACGGAGTCTGGAGTTTGATAAAAATCCGTGAGTTAATTCTTGAGACAGAACTATTGCGGAAATCATGATAAATACTGATTATTAGCGCTACCTGTTGAGCGATTTACACCAAAATGTAGAAAACGTCAATTCAAGTCATAGACTAAGTCTGATGTTTGTTGAAAATAAATGCATTAGCTCTTCAGATAGGTCTATTGAAGAAATCTTGAAAAATGTTGCATAGCTGCGCAACCTATTGAACAATTTTCACCAAAACCTAATCAGCATTAATTTATATCATGGACTAATTGAATATAAAATTTTATTAGATTCCGTGCAATAGTTCTTGAGACAGAAATAATTTGTGACGCATACAGATAGGCAGACTCACAGAAAGACTTTTGTAAAAACAAGTTTTATGCTATTTCTGACACCTAAAACATGTAAATCCATCGAAAATCGATAGTCGAAAACTTTTACGAATACAATACTTTTTTCTTGTAAAGATAAAAGTGTTTTTCTCCCTTCGATGACTGATACTTTTCTTTTTATCCGGAAATATGATTCAAAACGCCATATTTGACAGTATTCTCTGAAAAATCTTTTACATTTATCAAAAAAAAAAAAAAAAAAGAAAGAAAGAAAGAAAAGAAAAAAAAAAGAAAAGAAAAAGAAAAACAACTTTTGATCACATTGTTTTTGAGTAACAACACCTGCCCATTTCATATATTTCAGAACAAAAGTGAATTAGTGTCATAAAATTGTCCCTTTAGATTTAAACGAAAAAAACAGGACTTTTAGCCTCCCGTGCAGTGCTTCCGCAAGAAAGGTCTTGCATACCCTCAAAATCAGAACGTTTCGTATAAATGGGAACATCTGGCAACACTAAATACGAGGGAAAATATAAAGAGTTAATTTGATTCATATGCTGGAAGAAACACAATCCCTTGCTGGACAAACTGAAAAACTTCAATATGCCAATCGTAAATCTCTTCAGAATATAAATAGAAATGCCCGAAAGTTACAGGGATATCATATTGTAGCTGTCTGTTATTGAGATCGAGCAGCTGCAAAGCTGAGGGTATAATTAGGTGCTAGGTACATTCCAATCCAAACTACTCATTTTCTAACTTATTTTTAAATCCATTTTTGCTTTCAAACGCATCAAACTAGCAAATTCACAGGTCTTCTTAGAAACTATATAATTTGCCGTGCTTGTCGATTTTTAATAAAGCAGAAAATATTACAAAATATAATGTCAAAGTTGGCTTTTTGAGCGAATTTTCAGAAGCGGGAAATTTGGGAACGAAAAAAAATGGTCATTCTGAGAAAATAATTATTTAAAAACTAAACTCTAATGAATTGAGCGAAACATGAAATCACACGACCTCTTGTACATCTTCTCTAAAACCATCTCAGAAAGTTTCATGTTTTTACTTTTAAAAATGAGTCAGATTGTCAAAATTTTGAGCAGTTGAGAGAGGAATAATATTTTTTCGAATACACCCTTAAAAGAGTGTGTGCATCAAGCAAAATCAGGATTTTTGGCTTCCCGCGCAGTGGTTCCGCTGGATGGGTCTTATAGCTTATGGAAATCAGGATACTCTACATAAAATGGAACACTTAGCAACATTAGTCACGAGATATAATAAGCGGTTAATTCGATTCACATGCTGTAAGAAACATAATCCCTTATTGGACAAACTGAAAAACCTCAATACATCAATCACAAAACCGTAGAAATAAATATCAGTTCAAAATATAAATAGAGATCTCAGAAAGCTACGAGGCTATCAGGTTGTAGCTGTCAGTCATTGAGACCGATCGGCTGTGAAGCTGAGAATATAGTTCAGGTAATAGAAGAAGATACAACGAAAAGGAAAGAGAGAAACAACAACGCTTTGTAGGAGGAGAACCGCTTTAAATCTTCAAAAAATCGATTTTTTAATTTTCAGATTTTCGAAAAACTTATGCAGTTTTAAATCTAACAAAACCAATACGGAAATATTTTGATTAGAACGGGTCAATATGAAACTAATTATCTGTGCTTTAACACATACTTCAGTTGAATTTTAGCTCACAGGCTATCAAAGTCTGAAATCTAATGTATTCGCAGGTTCTGTAAGTAGATATGCGTACATAATGCAATTACTCTTGATCTTGATAGAAATATCCGC
Organism: Maratus speculifer; assembly: GCA_964019185.1. Taxonomy (NCBI): domain Eukaryota; kingdom Metazoa; phylum Arthropoda; class Arachnida; order Araneae; family Salticidae; genus Maratus; species Maratus speculifer. The sequence goes on along the minus strand of OZ025295.1, from coordinate 321,860,056 downwards.
TTTGCTTCAAATTTCGGATATCGATTCATTTTTATGAGAGGCTTCTCTGATTAGTTTTGAGGATTCATTGGTTTAGTTTAACTGAATGAAACGGCGGGCTAATATCCCTTTAATTTAGATTATTGAATTTTTCATACAAAAATATCCAATTTGCTTCAAATTTTTTATATCGATTCATTTCGATAAGACCCTTTCCTGATTAGTTTTGGGGGTTCATATGTTACGTATAAAATGGAGAAACGGCTGGCTAATCCCCCATCCTTAATTTAGATAAGTGGCTTTTTCATGCAGACATATCTAATTTGGTTCAAATTTGGTATATAAGTTTATTCTGCTAAAGCGCTTCTCTGATAAGATTTGGAGATTGATTGATTGAGTATAAAAGGGGTAAATGGAGGAGCTAATCTCACCAGTTAATTTAATTTTCGAGAGGCATTATTCTTTGAAAAAATAAGAATATGATATGTAAATAGTGTGAATAACGTGTGAGCTCAATGCGATTACTTTTACAGTACATATTTTTATTATTATTAAATTTTGATGTCGCTTTTCTGAAAGCTGTGTTTTCAAGTTGTGTGCATTATAGAAAAAAAAATGATTTACATTTAGATGACTTGTTTTCAACAGATATGTGTAAAGTGATCATAGCTACAATCGGCACATACAGTTCTGTCAATTACACAAAGCACGTTTTATTTGCTACTGTGAGAATGTGATTTTAAGCGTGATACACTTTAGACTGCATCACTCACAAAGAGTGTAGAAATACATTTGTTCAAACGCAAACACAGGTTTTTACGTTACAAAGTTACCACTTGTAGCTGCCGGCCCATCATGACCGATCAGCTGTGAAGCTGAGCGATAGAGTATCGAAAAACAAGAAATAAATAAATACAATCGAAACAAAAGAAACAAACAAAACGCTTTTAAAAGTGACTTTAGTAGGTTACATAATGTAGCGGTAAGAGTCGATCCGCTCGAACTTAGAAATAATTTGTAGACAGGGTTAGTGTAAGGGTGCTCTGTGTGTGCTACTGGTATAAACATAATAGTAAGGCCGTGATATTTACATTAATATTGCGTATTTCGTATTTATTTTGCTTTGAAGTAGGCGCTACAGCTATTCGCCGGCATAACCTCCAATGATCACAAGAAACCATGTAGAACACTTTATTACAGAATATCCATTACATACATTTTCACTGGGACAACACAGACACCCATGCCGCTAGCTGGACTCGAACCAGGGACCAGCGGTGTGGGAGCAGCCTCCACGCTACCATCCACGCCACTGGGTCGGCTACATTAATATTATTTATTTAGTGGCTGACATTAATATAATAGTTACGGTTATATGATAATAGCGGGAGAGAGAGAAATGGAGACTCACAAATTAACTTACCAGGAGACGAACGAGGTATTGATATCAGCGCATGATTCTGATCTCGGTTATTCTGTGTCTGTCTGCCTTCCTCGTTGCCTGGTGTAATATATATGCATATAATTGATTACCTAAAAAAGGGTCATATTTTAACGACCTCCGACTTTTGCTTCGTGCTGATTTACCCTCATGATTTTTCTAATCTTAATTACGTTCGTGGAAATATCAACTGAGAAAGGGGTTAACTCGTTTATTCTTAAGATGTGGGTGAACTTTATATCTGAATGCAAACTTTGATTTATAGATTAGACTCTTCACATCCCCAAGGAATTCTATGATTTATCGAAACTGGCATGTGAATTTAGTTTCAACCGCTTGGTAATTGAGAAAACATTAGCTGATTATTTTTATTATCTGGACTTTTGGAATTAGGCTTACGTGACATCGTCACACTAGTATTATTCTAACTTATTCGAGCGTATATTACTTTACTGGACGTTTAGGAACCAAGAGGAGCAATTTGAGAGGAACCTCAGAGGTCTACCCGGGCCGATAGGCCCGATGTAAAAATCAAAAGTTCGGTCTTTTATATTTTTACATTTCTAGGCCCGGTCTAAACAGAAATCAATGAAAACAGGCCGGACCCAGCCTGGCCCCACTCAATATCTACTATTTCGAAAATATTCAGATTTTTATCAGATAATTAAGATTCTTTTAAAAAACACTGCGTACATATTTATGAGAGGATTTTACAGAATATGTTACAGAAAATACTCAATAGCAACATTAATGATTACTGGGATATTCTTACACTTTCAACATTCAAGTAAAGCTTTATTGAAAAAAACTAATAGGATGTGCCAATCACAAAATACTATTCTATCTCATTAGGTACATGTTAATATTTCAAAAATTAGTGACACATGTTAATACTTTAATATTATTAATTCAATACTGTACCAAATTTGATTTTCATCTTAAATTTCTTCTTCAGCCAATTAATAGAAGCAAAAACGGGTTAATGTGAATCTTGATATTTATTAAAATCAATAGTTTTCTTTATTTATTTATCATCAGCTGTTTACAAATAACCGGATTAGAAGGTCACGAAATGCCGTCTGTGCACGAGCCGATCGACAATAGAACGATAGGCAGATGTTTTTCAAATTCAGGGAAGATATGCTGGCTACACCTAAAAATAATCATACACAAAAAATGTAGTTCAGTTCCATGCTTAACTTCATGGTACAATAATGAAGATGACACAGACATCGCGATTATAGCGCCCTCTTCCGGCGAATTTTTTTCAAATTCAGGGAAGATTAACTAGCCATATCCAAACAGTTACACAAAAAATTTGGTTCAATTCTACGCATAACTTCATACACTTTCCGATAGTACAATATTGAAATTGGCACAAAAATCACTATTGCAGCCACCCCTTTCGGCGGAATATTTCAAAGTTGAAGGAGGACCTGCTTGACACAGCCCTATTTAAGGAGAGATTTTCGATAGGAAAAAGCTGGTACCAGATAATTTCCTGGTCATGAAATTCCAGGACCCGTACGAACCATGCACTGAGAACTAGCCCGAACCCGACTCGAACCCCACCTGGATTTGAATCCGAGTAAAATTGGGTCACCCGAAACGATGCAGGACTCTACCAGTGTTGAATTCAGGGGGTGGCCTGGGAAGATACCCCCCCCCCCCTAGATCAAAGAAATGCCCCCCCTCCTCGGAAAATTTCAGATTTTATGTTTTCAATGGTCATAAAGTGCAATATTCCCCCCCGGAACTCTATAATGTCCCCCCGGAGTCACAGAAGTCCTTCTCGGAGAAAAACTTCTGAATTTAACACTGGGACTCTAATGTTAACAAGTTACAAGAGATGCACCAAAGTTGTATTTGTTGAACGAATGATGAGGTAGAATGAGTGACAGACAGCTGAAGAATGAAAGAAAGAAAAAAGAATTTCAAATTATATCCACAATGTCGCGCATTGTTCTGCGGTGACTTTATCCGATTAAGTAACAGCTGGGATAAGATGGCCTTGCATTCAGCGAGGATTTGGCCTTTCTTAGTTTTTTTTTTCTTTATTTTTTTCTTTTTAATTATAATGAGAAAACATGGAATAGAAAAAAAGAAAAGGATCATTCGCCACTCAGAGTTACTTGCTATTACTTCTCTAAACTTATTCAGAATTTCGAACAGAGTTTATTGAACTTCGAATTTATTAAACACTGTATATGGAGCCTATTGAACGCAGAGCTGCCACAGGCGACTATTTTTAATTCTTATTGGCACCATTTTTTAAAATCAGAAATCCTTAATAGGCTCTTTGACAACATTTGCAAGACAAATAAATATACAGTCGGCTCTCGTTAATTCGAAATAGGATAAATCGCATCTTCGTTAACTCGAACTAAATATGAAGTCTCAACTTTTTCAATAGCGTTAAAATTTTTCATTTATTTGAACTCGTTTTCACTTGATTTTGTTTAATTCTAATTCATTTAATTCTTTTAATCGGAATTTAACGAGATTCCGATTTTTCATTTTTGCTTACTTTCTTCCGAACTTCAGATCCTTCAAGTAACTTTCTAGCTTTCATTTTTGTCAGAATTCTTTTGAACATCCATCAAATGACACTTCCACCCCATCTTCGTTTGTGCTTCTTTCTATCTTTTATTTTAAGTCATATTCTAATAATAATAGCGAAAGTATATTTTAAAAATACTATAACATTAATTTATTTGTAATAGTACCCTTTTACCATGTTTTCCTGTCATACTTTCCAAAATTCGAACTCTGGATAATTCAAGCATTTCTTGTCCGACGAGTTCGAATTAACGAGAGCCGACCGTATTTGAAAATTTATATTAGAAAAGTACTGGTGCAAACAGGATATAAAAATAGTCGGCTGTTTCAGCCTTGTGAATGCTGTTGTAGTTATTGTTTACGGAAACAGGGGTGCTTCAAGTGAGGTTGCCTTCTTCACTCATGCGAAAACATCCGCTCGTTAATGTAAATACGGAAGTAGAAATTTTTAAAGACGTCCCGTTTGCATTTCAATATTTTTAAATGATTTTTTTTAACTTTGAACAGTTGGTATTGATCTCTGCAAAAGTCCTTTATTATTTTTACGATTTTGTCTGAAAGTATATGTTTATGAGGATACTTTCACTTTCGGAATCGGTTTTGAAAATAAAAGTGTCCTCATAAAAAAAAATATACAAAATCTGCAACCGAATTCGATAAAATAAAAAAAAAGACTTTGTGAAGATTTGTCTTATTTATGAAACAACCTCCTCCCCCCTCATAAAAAAAGAAGAAAAAAATATTTAAAAATGTGGAAATGCAAACGAGCCTCTTAAAAAATCCTTCCACACACACATATATACAGGGTGATTAAAAAAAGATGGGAAAATTTTTAAGAGGTGATAGTACACATCAAGACAAATAATATTAAATGTGAAACTAAGGGTCCCAAACGTCTTCCGAAGAAGATAGACGCAATCAAAGTTTAGGGTCCAAAATTTTAATTGTTTATAAAAAACGGAAAAATTGGTCGATTCGTTTGCGGTTTTCACGAAAACTATTCACTATGTCAATATTCTCTTGAAAATAAATTATAGAGATAAATTTCAAAAAATGCCGATAGAGGGCGCTTTAGACTTTGAAGTAACGAACAGCTATTTTTTACCGTTATTTTTTGCATCTCATTAATTTTTTTAGAAGTTTACACATAAATTTAAATTTTGAGCTCAAAATCTGTGGTTAAGTACCGCAAACGGAACTGTATTCAATGGGAGTGGGTAGGTTCAAATTTCAAATGATTATAAAAAACAGAATAATTGGTCAATTGATTTGCGGTTTTCACTAGAACTATTCTTTATGTCAGTATTGTCTTGAAAATAAATTATAAACATAAATTAAAAAAAATGTTGATAGAGGGCGCTTTAGACTTTGGAGCAATGTACAACTATTTTTTACCATTATTTTTTGCATCTGATTAAATTTTTTGAAGCTTAGAGGTAAACTTAAATTTTGTGCTGAAAATATGAGTCGTTGAGAGTGGTTAAGTAGCGCTAACTGAACTGCGTTCAATGGGGGTGGGAAGGTTCAAATTTCAAATGATAATACAAAACGGAAAAATTGGTCGATTCGTTTGCGGTTTTCTCTAAAACCATTCTTTATGTCAGTATTTCCTTGAAAATAAATTTTAAAGATAAATTTCTAAAAATTCCGTTAGAGGGCGCCTTAAACTTTAGAGTAACCAACAACTATTTTTAACCTTTATTTTTTTTTTTATCTAAATAAATGTTTTAAATGCTTAGACTTAAATTTTGAGCTCAAAATCTGAATCGTTGTGAGTAATTAAATAGCGAAAAACTGAACTGTGTTCGTTGGAAGGGCAGGGTAACATTACAACTCCTGAACACTGTTCAGTTTGCGCTTCTTAACTCCTCCCAACGATTCAGAATTTGAGCTCAAAATTTAAGTCTAAGCTTTTCCAAGCATTTAATTAGATACAAAAAATAGCAGTTAAAAATTGTTGTTGGTTACTCTAAAGTTTAAGGCGCCCTCTAACGGAATTTTTTTGAAATTTATCTTTAAAATTTATTTTTAAGGAAATGCTAACATAAAGAATGGTTTTAGAGAAAACCGCAAACGAATCGACCAATTTTTCCGTTTTGTATAATCATTTGAAATTCGAACCTTTCCATCCCAAATTGAACAGAGTTCAGTTAGAGCTACTTAACCACTCTCAAAGATTCAGATTTTCAGCACAAAATTTAATTTTATGTCTAAGCTTAAAAAAATTTAGCGAGATGCAAAAAATAATGGTAAAAAATAGTTGTACATTACTCCAAAGTCTAAAGCTCCCTCTATCGACATTTTTTGAAATTTATGTTTATAATTTATTTTCAAGACAATACTGACATAAAGAATAGTTTTAGTGAAAACCACAAATCAATTGACCAATTATTCTGTTTTATATAATCATTTGAAATTTGAACCTACCCACTCCCATTGAACACAGTCCCGTTTGCGCTACTTAACCACAGATTTTGAGCTCAAAATTTAAGTTTATGTCTAAACTTCTAAAAAACATTGATGAGATGCAAAAAATAATGGTAAAAAACAGTTGTTAGTTACTCCAAAGTCTAAAGCGCAATCTATCGGCATTTTTTTAAATTTATCTTTATAATTTATTTTTAAGACAATACTGACATAAAGAATAGTTTTCGCGAAAACTGCAAATGAATCGAACAATTTTTTCGGTTTTTATATACAATTAAAATTTTGGACCCTAAACTTTGATGGCGCATATCTCCTTCGGAAAAAGGTTGGGAACCTTAGTTTCCCCATTTAATATTATTTGTCTTGATGTGTACTATCACCTCTTAAAAATTTTCCCATCTTTTTTGAATCACCCTGTATATACATTATAAATCAGCTCTGTTGATTTGTGAGGTCACAGCACATAAAGAGTATGCATTTTTCAGTACTCCAAATGTATACCCAGTTTAACTATATGACTTACTACATTCAAATGCACTTTTTAAAAAAAACTATCATTCCAAGTTTAGGATGAAAAAAAAAAAATCTCTATTTTCTTATACCTTGTGGCGTGTTACATAATTATACATAAACATCGCTCTGGATCTGTACTTCCCCATTTTTTTACATCTTCTTTCAACGAATGACTGTGTAAGCGAAGGCTATCTTTTGTTAAAAGCCTATACTCGGCCACGCTTGGAAGAATATTATAATTATATCACTAGCGTTTTAATGTAAACAAATGCAAAAGCTTTTATTGCTTAAAAGAAAAAAAATGAAACTGCGTTTTAATAAACACGATAGTATTTCGGAAAGATTGAAGTTTATAAACTAAAGCAGCCAGACTTCTCGCACAGGAAAAGGAATGAAAGCCCTGCACTATAACCAGTTGAGAAGCTAACGGTCAAGAGGCTACTTCATTCAAATGAGAAGACCCGTTCGTTAATACTAATCCTATGGAAGAAATTTATAAAGTTATCTCGATTGCATTTTAATATTTCTAAACGATTTTTTTAATTGAATAGCTGAGATCAATCTGTATGCAGACCATTTTTTGCTTTTTTGATTTTGTTTACAGATATTTTTTGTGAGGACGCTTTCATTTTCGGAACCGGTTTGGAAAGCGAAAGCACCCTCATAAAAAATATTTACAACCAGTGATGTAGTGGAGTTTATACCCGGGTATACGCCGTATACCTTCTGGAATTTTTTAAGGAACACCGTATTCTTCCTGTTTCTCAAGATAGTTATACAATATACACTCTAGGATATACCATCTGCCTCGAGCGTATACCTTCTGTTTTTTCTACGATTACACCCCTGTCTGCAAACAAAATCGAAAAAGTAAAAAATGGCCTGCATACAAATTGATCTCAACTATCCAATGGAAAAAATAATCATTTAAAAATGTGGAAATGCAAAGGAGCTTCTTAAAAAAAAAATCCTATACATAAATAAAATAAAAATCAGCCCTATTGATTTATGAGGTCACAGCATGTTATACAAAGCGTGTATTTTTAACACTCTCATTGTATATCCAGTATAACTTACTGTATTGAAATGCACTTTTAATAAAAAGAATATTGCCCATTTAAACTGATGGCATTGAGCTCACAGGCTCCGCATACTAATTGTACATTACAGCCTTATATTTTCAAGGGTTAATTCTGTTCAAAAAGAATTTAAAGGAGGGAAAACAGCTCCTCCCTTTCCCAGTATTATACTTAATCATTGAACACCGTAAACTAACCAGGGATATGCTTTATCATATAAAAAATCTATATCCAAAATTCAGAGCAAATCGGAAAATTCTTAATAAAAACACATTTATATAATTTTAGAGGAGTTATCCTCCTTTTTTATATGTAACCATTAAACCTCCAAAGCTATTCAGAGATTTGAACGAATCAGAGATGAAAAACCCATTTATATAAATTAAGGGGAGGTGCATTAGAACCTCCGTTTCCCTGTTTATACTTATCCAATGAACACCTAATACAATCACGGAAGTGCCTGATCAAAATGATCCTATATATAAATTTTCAACGAAAACTGATAATTCTGCATGAAAAACCCATTTATATCAATTAAGGGGAGGGGCATGAGCCCCCGTTTCCCCTCTTATACATATCGAATGAACTCCAAAAACTAATCAGGGACGCGCCTTATCAAGATATACCTATATACAAAATTTCAAGTGGATTGGATATTTTTATCATGGGTTATCGCACGAATTATGGTAATACATAGGCACGAACGAACGAACGAACGAATGTACGTACATATTTACAGAACGGGCGGGCACATAAGCTCTCAGGCTATGATAGCCCGTGTGTTAAAAAAAATTATTTTGTCTTTCCAATTTTAGGATGAAAAAAAATCTCTATTTTCTAAACTTGTAGCGTGTTACATAATTATACATTAAACATCCCTCTGGACTTCCCCATTTTTTACATCTTCTTTCAACGAGTGACTTTGTAAGCGAAGGCTATCTTTTGTTAAAAGTCCTCTACACGGCCACGCTTGAAGGAATATTACAATTACATCACTACCGTTTTAATGTAAACATGCGCAAAAGCTTTTATTACCTAAAATAAAAAAATAAAAATGAAATTACGTTTTAATAATTGCAATAGTGTTTTGGAAAGATTGAAGTTTATAAACTAACAAAACCAGACTTTTCGCGTTCCGCATGATAGTCCAGGAATGGGATGGAAGTCCTGCAATATGACCAGTTAAGAAGTTAACGGTTAATGCGCGATTTCGTGGATTTTTTTTTTCCTATACTTATTTGCACGGGCTGAAGTTTCCTGGCCCGTGCCAGGAGTGATCTGTAAAAAAAGTTCGATCCACCTCAATATAAAAGTTAAAATTAATATCGACAGGAACAAAAAATAATAATGGCCCTGCTCGGTATAAAATATAAAAGTTCGGACCGAGACCGGCCCGGCCCGAAAAAAAAAAAAAAATTAAGAACCCACAATACTGATTGAAAAAGACCCGTATGATAATGTAAAGTCTACGGGGACGTTCTTTTCAAATATCTCATGCAAATTTGAATATTTTGACGTGATTTTTTTCGCTTAGGATAGCTGAAGACAGTCCATAACCGGCCTAGTTTTTACTTTTTAGATTTTGGTTATATTCGTTTTATATTAAGATAGTTTCAATTTCAAAACCGGTTCAAACCGGTTCATATCACGTTTAACAGAATTCAAAGTTTTGTGAAATTCTGTGCATTAGTTCTTTAGATAGAGCACCAGCAAAATTTTTATTACATACAGACAGACTCACAGACAAACATTTTATAGAAACATGCTTTTCGGGTTCTCTGACGCCTAAAATGTAAATCCTTCGAAAAACAAATTTGGAAAATTTTCAAAAATCTAATTTTTTTTCTTGTAATGATGGAAGGAAGTAAAATGATAACATGCCATCTTATCAATCTAATAAACCATCTTACAAATAAAAAGAGAAAATTTTGACGGGTTCAAAAATGATATCGGTATCAAAAGCCAACACCTGTCACGCTAGAGATATCTTACGATATCATACGTCATACCCCCCCTCCCCCCTAAAATAATAACATTATATTTACACAGCCCGTATGTAATAGTATTAAAGTCCTAATACCTTGCTATAACCAAGAAAAATAAGAAGAAGCTGGCATCACGTGCCCGAGAAACACACGAATTTCTGGCGAAATAAGTTCCTCGGAAGTTTATGACATTTATTACTGTGGACATATCCCCGCTACGAAGTTCCGTTAATGGAACATGACAGACGCGAGGAAGGCATTCATCAAACATTCGATTTCGGATCTCCAGAGATTTGACAAATTTTGGCTTAGAAACATGTATAGATCGGCTTAAAGAAACTATACTGTTAAAAATGTTTCAGTGCAAATACAGAGAATCTACGGGTAATCCATTATCTTAGGTCTTTTGTAAAATTACAGAAATTAGGAAAACAGAGATTGTGTTAAATAATAGAGAAGATAATTTTGATAAAACCCTTGATAATTTTGTATGTTACTGTATACACATTTTATATTTTGACTTGTATGTTACTGTGTATATGAGAGTGGTCTCGTTTTTTCTCTTTCTAGCACTGTTGTCAGAAATGGGCCGACTATTTGTACGGAGCTAACTTCGCTAACAGAATATTTCGGAGAGCCTAAACCATAAGACAGGTAACATGCAATTCTATCAGCCTTGTGTTTTTTTTCGTCCTGTTATCTTTTCTTTCACATTTATCTGCCCCCCCTTGATAATTTTGTATGTTACTGTATACACATTTTATATTTTGACTTGTATGTTACTGTGTATATGAGGGTGGTCTCGTTTTTTCTCTTTCTAGCACTGTTGTCTGAAATGGGCCGAATATTTGTACGGAGCTGACTTCGCTAACAGAATATTTCAGAGAGCCTAAACCATAAGACAGGTAACATGCAGTTCTATCAGCCTTTTTTAGCCAAAATTACAAATCAGCCAAATTTACAAAAGACACGCTGTACATTAACATCATATCTCAAACTTTAATACTATTACATAGGGACTGTGACAGTATAATGTTATTATTTTAGGAGGGAGAGTGGTCTAGCGTATGATATCGTAAGATATCCTATGATTTAAAAAAAATGCATGATGCAATAATACTTACATTATCCTATATTTAAATTACAGAAATGTACTTGCACCAGATTTTTTACAAAGTGTAACATTACATGAAAAAAAAACACATTTTGAGAAAAAATGCAAAACTCATTTATCTCACTTAACAGGAGTTAAATGCTTGGTAATTTTTTTAAACTGGTAATAATCAGAGTTGGAGCGTTAAACATTACATTTGTAATCTATAAAAATCCGTTTTAAGCTACAATTTAAAAAAATGAATCTCTTGAAGATATTTGATGTTCCAAAATCCAGTTTTTATATTACATCATATAAATAATTTCCGATAGATAATGAGAAACATTTTATTAAAATTACATTTTTAGATTGATGTAGTCATATCATCAATATATCTATCTATTTATGTGTAATGCAAATTTTTTTATTACAACAATATAGTATTGAAAAAAGTCTTAATTGCACATCAAGCGTAGTAAATGAGGTAGTTCGTACTATAACGAAGTTTTAAAAATATTCAAATCTTTGTGTAATCGTACACAGTACTTCGGATACCGGGAAATAGCCGAAATCTTTTGCGTGTCCCTGTAAATACTGTCTGTTTTCTGTTATACAGGAACTAACTTACAGTAAACTTCAGCAACGTATATCAGTTTCATAAAATGTGAAACAGTTTAAGGGAATTAAATTGCGCTCTAAACAATGCACTCTTCTATACCATTATGTAATGATATACTTTTGTGTGGCCCTGTAAATGAATAACAAATATCATTTGCACTACAGAACATACAGGATGTATATTGTAGTACATACTTCATAGATGCAAATAAATTATATTATGTTCGAAAGAGTAGAGCATCCCCGTAAGACATGGTGATGTAGCTGCAACGTCGTTGTGAAGTCACATTGTGACTTTGTAACCACCGATTGTCGATGTGAAGTCACAGTGACTAAAATGTGAAGTCGTTATGGCCGTTTTAGAGCTTTTTGTGATGTCACATTGTGACCACTTTGTGAAAAGTGTGTCATTTGTGACTACTTTGACATTAATATTGTGACGAAACTGTGACAAAAGTGACGATATTTAAATTGCCAGAAACATGTTTTTTAAAGTAAATAACATGTTTTGAAGAATATTTGTATTTTTCTGAAAATCTTTAAGAAATTCACATCTGAGTCACAATGTGACGTCACTGAGTGGTGGCATTTTCGTCACAGATGTGATGTGACCAAAGTGACTCACAGTGACGTCACTGTGACGTCACTGTGATCATACATGCTATGAGGGTCATTAAAATACACTTGAAACTATTTTTCCCATTGGTCGTAATGTAACCGAATACTTTTGATTGTCTCTGTAATTAACGTATACATCCGATTTTCAAAAACTTTGAAATGACACGACAAAATTATATAATAATTATATATTTTAAATTTCAAATGATTTGGTTGGGTAGTTATTGTTCTGCAATATGCGGATGGACAGACAGATAATTGGATGGGGTGAACGATGACTAAAAGCATAGCTTCCAACTTTTACGCATTTTTCCTACCATAAAAATTTTATAGTAAATATTGTTCTTATTTAATCGTCGAAATCTTATGATTAAACAAATGGAAAATTTCTGTACAATTTTAGTGGTAGCAAAAAATGCGTAAAAGTTGGCAGCTATGCTATAAGTGTTTTCTATTTAAATAATTACGAACGCACATAAAAATTAGAAATTAGAATCTAAGTAGAAAAGTTTAAACATCATGGCTACATTTTCAAAGCATTTTTGTGGATGGAGTTTGATAATCAAGAATGATTCTATAATTCGTTCTAAAATAATATAATTTTGAAAATCTGCATAACATTCTTAATTATGTAACACCACTGCAAATCTATTGGAATGAATAGGCATTACTGAAATGTTCAACAAAATGCTTTTTTAGGTGCGTTCGTAATTATGTAAATACGTAGCACCTATTGTTGTCGTTCAGTCCGTCCGCATATAACAATGCAAAAACTACCCAACTGAATCGTTTGAAATTTAAAATATATATTTATTACATAAATTTGTCGAGTCATTTCAAATTTTATGCAAATCGGATGCATAGATCAATTACAGGGACAATCAAAAGGATTCCGTTACATTACGGTCAATGGGGAAAAAATTTTCAAATGCATTTTAATCGTTTGAAATTTTAAATACATAATTATTACATAATTTTGTCGAGTTATTTCAAATTTTAACAAAATCGGATGCATAGTTCAATTACAGGGCCAATCAAAAGTATTCCGTTACATTACGGTTAATGGGGGAAAATGCTTCAAATGCATTTTAATGGTGTTACTTTTATTCGAAAGTAATAAAATTGATATGCATCTATAAAGTACATAGTATAATATACATTTTGCATAATCTGTGGTGCAAAGAATATTTGTTATTGATTTAGAAGGCCACACACAAAAGTATTCCATTGCTTAATGTTATAGGAAAAACATTGTTTGGTGCGCATTTTAATTGTAAATATTTACAATTTCATGAGATTGATATATGAGAGTGATATTTTTAAAACTTCGTTATCTTACGAACGCACCTCATTTGCTACGCTTCACGTGCAATTTCCAACTTGTTTGAAAATGTAATATGTACCATTTATATTTAATTTACTGGGACACAGAGAAGAATTCGATCACAACATTGTCTAAGAGCGATAATTACAAAAAGTGCATTTTTAAACTCTTCAAACCCCAGGGTCTCTTTATGAACTTTTTAAAATTCCAGTTATGGATTGATACTAACAAAATAATTAAGAAGGATTGAACATCGAAAAAAATTAAACTTTTTCTTTTTGTACATAAAATTTGGTGGTACACGAAGACTCAAAATGTACATTTTTTGACAATTTCTTAGGATTTTATTTTATTTTTATTTATTTATTTATTTTATTTATTTATTTGTTTATTTTTGCATTGCAAAACATAAAATAAATATATATAAGGTACCCTGGGGTAATAACGCCACGTTAAGGTTCTACCAATTTTCACGGCTTAGTTTTAGATTGTATTTTTCAAACAAATATAGGATCTGATACAGCAATTCATTGACTATCTATATAAAATAAAATAATTTAACAGATATGTATTCATAAAATGTAATGGCGTTTTTTCTTGACCCATGCTATTTGGCGTTATTACCCACCTATATGGGTAATAACGCCATGCGAACAAAACTATGAAATAAGATGGAATAATTGCATGTAGATAGCCCAATTCTAAAAGTACAAACTCTACAAACTTAGAAATTGAAAAATTGCATTCTAAGCTATTGAAAATGTTCAATTTTTTGTGAAAGTGTAAGAAAAATAAAGGTATGGTGTGGGAGGGGGGATGAGGCAAAAGAATATCAGATCGTGACCTTCTTGTTGCTTAAAAAGGACCGTTTAAATAGAAATATGAGAAACATTACCCAGTTTTAACTGTGTTTATTTGAATCAGTATTTAGGATGTAGCTCGGCCACTGTAGGGAATCAACCGGGATATTAATGTCAAGGATTGGCGTTATTACCCCGGTATAGTTATTGCGCAGTACATTTTAAATTAAAAATTATCTCGAGAAGATATCCAAAATCTTCAACAACATTTTAAAAGTACATGAAATGCACTACAAATTTATGTAATTAACAAAGTATTTCCGGACAAAAAAAATAGTCTTCGCACTTCGCATCACAAAACGTATCTCGCAAATTTTAGATCAAGCGTTAATTTTAGTTGCTTGTAAAAACAAAAAGACCTACAAATGAAACAAATTAACTTGAAGCTGTTTTTTGCGATTTATATGACTCAAAACCCTTCTGCGCAGAGCACATGGGTGTCATTTACCTGATTATTTCATAATTATGCAAAATATAAGCACTTGGCGTTATTACCCCGCCTGGCGTTATTACCCCAGGGTACCTTATATAATAATTTTTACATTATTAATGGACTCTTCAAATGGTACCTTAACGCACATTAAAATTATTTACGTTTTTATTTTTGCACATATTGTACATTTCTTCTGCGCCATTTTATATTACACGTAGTTCGCTAAAAAAGCAATAGAAACAAACTGCTAGTTTGTTTTATTTCTGCTATCTGTCCGGCTCCATTCACACCAATCTCTCCTTTTCTCAACATTATTTATATAGGTGAAAGAAAATTGTAAAGATATTTATCCTATAAGATACGCCAGGTGTGGAGAAGTTAACACGTTCGCTGCTGCTTACGTGAAGATGTGATGATAGTCAGTGCCGCACTGTAGAAGTGGGTTTTAGCCAGAAGCCGATTTACTTTTTATAACAAAGAATCAGTAAAAGATTTTCCCGCGCCAGCGCGTGACTGGCTATTGGACATCACCCCCCATTACGCGCTGGCGCTTGAAAGGCCCCTTTACGTTAGCTTCATATCACGCGAAGGCGCGTGAGCGGCAGCGAGTGTGTTAAGGGAACAGTGAACCTTTTTTTGAACAAAACCGTCTACAGCATAATCGTCACAAAAAAGGTCTATTTCTGTGGTATAATAGTACCAAAACAGTTTTTTCTTATTAAAATGTCATTTATGAAGGTTTTAAGAAGTAAACAATAAAGGTAAATGAATTTATATACTTCAAATCTGTTTTTCTCAAAACTAAATTTTCAGCTTTTTTAGATTTTTGAAATGCCCTTTGCGACGTTATTTTTGATCAATATTTATGAAATTGATGAGGAAGTATGCTGATATTGTTTAGAAAGAAATTGTGTAAGCTTTTAAAAATTCGTCTTCATGAAGATAGTCAAAATTGATTTTCTACTTATTAAAGGGCAAAATTTTGATGAAAATCGATATGGAATTTAGAAAAAAATCTGTAAAATATTAACTGTTCAAGATATTGAAAAATCTTACACAAATTTGTTTATAATAGAGTTTTAAGTGATAAAAATGCAAAAGGCAAGAAAATATCTCAAAAATTAAGACACGAGGAGCATTTTAAAACTTCGTTTAAAAATTTAATTTTTTTTATTTAAAAATTTTAATATGATTGAAAATTTTTTTTGAAGGTCTTCTATATGCTTTTGGTAAAATGTATATATGCGCAAATTTTCATATTGTTATGATGAAAATTAAAAAAAATAATAATAACGTCCATCGTCTCCTTAAGATTAATAAAATTTTAATATATTGCGCCGTTTGTAATGAAATATATGTCATGCACAAAAGAATTTGAATATTTAAATGCTTATGTGCGATGACTGCTGAAATTGGTTTTTCAGTTGTGTTGGGTTTTAACTATAAAAGAAAGCTTCCTTATAACATTTTAAAAATTTTGAAAAGTGCATAGGTGCCAAAATTTCGAATTCTTTCATGCCAAAAAGCGTTTAAGGAACCAGAAAAAATTCCTGGTACTCAAATTTCCTGGTACGCTCGAAGCTTTTTGATGCATTTTATGATCCTTTTTCAAACGTAAAAGGATAAATATGGGAGACTTGACTATTTAAACGAATTAAGATTCAAATGACATTTTCTATTTTTAGATAAGTAAATTATTTGTCAAGTTATAGGTGATTGTTTTCACGTAACGACTGATTTTTCTTTTTCCTCGCATGATTATATGGTTTCTGAATAAATACACCTGCTAATTTCAAACGTTTCCGAACAAAAATTAATTCATAAATTTGTCATAAAGTATCACCTTTCGATTTGAGAATAGCCTTAACAAAGTTACTGAATTAAACAATGTCATTTCATGTTTCTAGGCGGTAATTATTTGTTTCTTTTCAATAATATTAATTATTAAAACTTATATTATCAAGTACATGTTCGCTTTTTAAGTCTTTAAAAAGCGGTGATTCCGTATGGCATTACAGTCGACTCTCGTTAATTCGAACTCGTCGGGGCCACAAGAAATGTTCGAATTATCCGAAGTTCGAATTATGGAAAATATGAAATGAAAACATGCTTAATATGGTACTATCACAAAGGAATTAATGTTATAGGGTTTTTTAAATTTATTTCGTCTGTTATTAGAATATAACTTAATATTAAATTAGAATGTATAAATACTTAAACTAATTAAAGATTAGAAGCAAGCACAGCAAAAGAAAAATTTAAAGCGTCACTGATGAACAGACGGGGCATTAAGAAAGTGGATATCAAATGCATTGGAAGATATGTATACTCGTTCCGAACAATTTTCACAAAAATCAAAGAAAAAAGTTATTCAAATGATCTAAAATCCGTGAGAAAGAAGAGAAAAAGAAAAATCGGAAATTCTCGTTAGTTCGAATTAAACGAAGTCAAGAGAAGATGAGTTCGAATAAATGAAAATTTTTAACGTTATTCTGCCATTGAAAATTTCGGGACTTCATGTTTAGTTCGAATTAAGCGAAGATTCGAATTATCGGATTTCGAATTAACGAGAGTCGACTGTACTTAATTTTAATCCCTAATTGCAGCACTGGTACCAGAATTTTTAATGAAAATATTTTATTTGTATAAATATTTTTAATGTTTACGAATGAATTTACTTGTAACTACTGGTGTCATTCAATTCTTTCAACTTTTTACGAGTTCAAGCCTCTTGCCCATAATAGGGTTAACTCTTTCCAGTGCGATTTTTTTTTTTTCAATTTTTTGAAAATATTACTTTTACGTTAATAACATCAACACTAGCTATCCAAATAGATTAAATTGTATATTTAACGAATATTTCATTGTCAGAAAAATAACAAATGTTCTTGTTTTGCGTACTATTCAATAATATTCATACGCCTATACGCTAAGGAAGATGTCAGGTTCTGAGAAAACATCTGCTATAGAACTGGAATTTATGTTATTCTTGTCTTAATATATCATGTATTGTACAGGCTGTGTACTGAAGGTTCAAGGTGACATTCTTTCTTTGTTTAAGCGGGAATGAACAGGTGATCATGTGCAGGTGGAGTGGGGTGAAAAAGAAGATTGCAGAGGGGCGTGTGCGACCTTCTGAGCTGTCGGTGAGAGACGAGCAAATAAAGGATTTCCACGAATAGGAGGGTTTACATTGGGGAAATGCAGGAATTGAGAAGAGCAGTGTTTGGCTGAGATATAGTCAGTTCGGACCGTGAGAGCAGAGGTGGACGGATGTCCCTTGTGTGTACTGCTCTAGGTCGAACAGCGTAGGCTGAGAACCCATGTGTCGGGAGATTCGAAATTGATCTCCGGTAAAGTTAATCTAACGAGTGTAGAGTGAGAGGGAGAAGGTGTAATTTGAACAGTACATAGCCAACTTTTTACTGTATTAAATTTAATGTTGAACCGGATCACCTACATCCGAATTGTAACTGTAAATAGTGTATTATATTGTATACATAGAGTATAAATAAACTGTTAATTTAGTTAATTGACAGCGTTGGTGTTCATTTACACAATCCTCACAGTGGGTGACCGATATCACCTGATAATATCGGTGGTGGCAGCTATAACTACTACGGACTTTCTTCAAAGTTGTGCGGGCTGAGAGGGAACGTCCGACAGAAGAATTGTTCGAGATGTTCAGAAAATATTGCATTACAATAAGATTTAACTTTTATTTCAAATTTGATACTTTTTTGCGCTTTATTACACATGATTCTTTCAAAAAAGTAACATTTATTTTAAATTTAAAAAATGAAATGTCTGTAATCTGTTTAAAATAAAAGAATCGCAAATAGCGCAAAGAGAATTAAGCAAATAATAATAATTATTACAGTCAGATCTCGTTAAGATGGACACGCTTAGTGTGAATTACTTTTAACATGAATTGTTTTCACAGTCCCCTATAAAGACGAATACAAAGATTTGATACTGATAACATGAATTACTACTGTTAACATGAACAACATTTTGAGTTTCGTGTTAACGAGGGTTGACTGTATCATTAGCACTAAATACCTGAAACATAAATGAAGTCATGTAATAAATGCATAGACATATATTAACGTTACTACACGGAAATATTAGCAAAAGTATTTGTTAAAATACTCCATTAAAAGATATGTACTACACTGTAAAAAAAAAAGGGTCGATCTACTAAAAAAACTTTAGTGATCCTTGTAATTACTAAAAATTTTTTAGTAATCTTAGTCGGTTACAAAAAAATCTGTAAGAATTACTAGAAAAAAGTTAGCAACGAATAGAGTTAATAGTTTTATATTTTTAATAGCTATTACTAAAACTCAGTTGGTGTGTCCTTGATACCATAGGGGTTATAGTAACGGACTCTAGGCTAAAAGGTCCCGGGTTCGAAACTTGCCACCGCCAAATACGCCCCGAATGTATGCAGTGTCTCGTTAATAAAGGGATTATGAAAATCCTGTCGGAGCAAGTAGGAATATTTGGTGCTGCCATCTATTGCGGTTTTGCTGAAAATCTTCCGCTTCAGAAGTCTGGATGCAGCTCGAAGGAAGATCCTAATTTTGGAGCTATTACTAATATTTGCTTGGTGGCTCATACTAAAAATTTTTAAGTTAGTTATACAAAAACTTCTTTTGTTCACTTTACAAAAGAAATGCTTGTTTCACTTGCCAAAAAAAAAGTTTGTAATGGTTACTAAAAAATTCTGTGGAATACAAATTTACTAAGAAATTTTTAGTAACCTCTTGAATTTTTTTCTACAGTGTATTGACAGTACACCAGGCCCAATAGGGTTAATTTAGAAAAACCAGAAGTATGAAAGTGCTTCATGACTCATGCTTAAAAGAATGTTTATTTTATTTCTCTTTTAGTTTCCCAGTTATCATTTTGATGTGTCTTCTCCTTCAAAAAAAAAAGCCATTTGTTCTACATAACACTTGTTGCGTGAATTTGGACAGCGTGTTATTTAGTTTTTCTGAATTAGAAATACACACAAAAACAGAAAATGACAGCTGAAGTGTTTTCATAAAGTGCTAATAACTAAATATTTAAACTGTGATGTCATTTCTTCATGTTTACATTTAATGACACAAAGTAGAGCTGGAGGCCACTATTTAGAAAGACAAGTACGTATAATTAGAGCGATGGTTTTATTTATCTTCCTGTTTTTAAGTGTCATTTATGAGCGACAGAGCTGCTAATTGTTTCTGTCACTCTATAACAATGCATGTCATTTACCATAAATCCACAAAAAGGTAGAAATGGCGTGACGATTGCTGTTTTGTTGATTAGGATTATGTGAAGTTCTAGAAAAAGATTCGAGGAAACACGTTGAAGGTTTAATAAAAATCTGTAGCAGTACATTAAAGAGTAACGCTGTGAAAATTACCTTGATAACAAAATAGTTGCAGCTTGTTTTTTTAAGAAAAAAAAATTTGTTGGTTTATCATAGAAAAAATTTCCTAGATTACAACGAAACTGAATTTATGGGTGAAGCATACTCGTTGTACAGGAATCTCAAAAGTAGATGAAGCTCGATAATACCATGGTCACTAAAACGCATGTATGCCTATGAAAATAACAACAACAACAAAAATAGCTGGACATAGTATTCGCATTGTATAGAAAATTTAAAAGTACTTGAAATCTGACGATACATGAAATTCCACATGAAGTACGTGAAATACCACAATAGCTAAAAAACATATATGCACGCTTCACATCTAGGAAAAAGAGTGAAAATAAAATAAAATAAAAAAAGTGTCGCTGAATGCAGCAACCACATTCTATATGAATCTCAAACCTACATGAAATTCGGTAATGTTGTGGTCACTAAAATACCCGTACATGGACTTCGCGCCTGTGTAAAAAAAGAGAAAAATCAGTGGATGCAGCAATTTCCTTGTATAGGAATCTGCAAATAACGTGAAATAGGGTAGTGCTGTGATCACTAAAACACATGTATGTTCACTTCGCATATATATATTAAACAAGTAAGAAAAATCATGCGTTAAGCATAGATTATGAAGCACTTTCCAACACTTAATGAAACCTTTAGCAAAACTTTGTTATTTAGGGAAATAATAGTGTATAGCCAAATATACCCAAATATGTATTCCAGTACTTTTGAACAGCCCTGTATTTCATATGTCAGTTAATGTAATGGGAAAATTTAGTTTAGCAAGAAAATACCCAGTAGCTTGACATCTCTTTTTCAGCAATTCATACTATTAGATGGAAAAATACTTGAATACTTTTGTTCAGCCCTGTAGTTTACATTGTACCTTTATTACACATCAGCATTAGGCTAAAATTTATTGTAAACTAAAACACTTTTAAAACAACTGAAATCACATTCTCATAAATTATCATTCATAGGCGTCCATGTACCGAATTCTTTACGTGGCCCTGTATATCCTTTTATCTATATTCTGCAAACATTTCTCAGTAAATTGAATGAAGCTCAGCGTAAAAATACATAGCTTATTTAAGAACCACGTTTAAATAATTTACACTCATATTTAGTAACGTTGGTGAGCTCTTTTGGGTAGCCCTGTATATCAACTATAACATTTATACACACCATATACTTAGCGCATATTTAGTGCATATATTTAGAGAAATATAAACGCGCATATCATAATTAAAATGCATTTCATCCCTCCATCAGCCATCATCGGACACATATACGGTACTTCGGAAAGCATATACTATTTGAAATCTTTTGTATACAGTAGAACCTCAATCCATCGTTTTTCAAGGGGTGTGGAGAAAAAAACGATGAATGCGGGAAAACGATGAATACGGATTAACTTAAATACACGAAAAAACACAATGTTTATGCATTACTAATGCATGCAATGGATACAATATACTATTAAATACTTATTTGTTGCTTACTGAACTGTAAAATAAATAAATAGGTAAAATAAATAAGTTAAAGAAAATTGATTTTTATTTTAAAAAATCAATAATTTTGTTTGGTTATTCGTTCATTTTTTTTAAATCAATTTTTTTTTCAAGATATACAGCATTTTTCTGGTTTTTTTCTGTAATTTCATATGCATATATGAAATTTTATACTGTTTAAAAAGGCGTAATAGCACCAGACAGACTTGGAACTGGTAACTCAGCTTCATCGGCAAGAATCTTATCCGCTGCTTCTTCGCCATTATTTTTTTTTTTTTTTTTTTTTTGCATTATCACACATTTCTCCAACATTTAGGACACCATATATCGTAATATCTTGATCAATGAAAACACAATCGCATCATCTTCATCCTTTTCATCTGCATTATTGTCGCCATCGTCAACACAAACAGTACAAATGAGTTATTTTAGGAAAAAGGAAGCAAGTCCTGTTTGTATGCCATATGGATTCGCATGGCTTTCAATTTCATTTTGGTGAGGAGAAAAATTTTACAACGATGAATGCGGGAAAACGATTTTTAGAAGAACGATGGATGCGGGTCTCGTAAACATTATTTAGGTATATTTTGTACAGGGACCATAGAAATAAAACGATCAATGCGGGAAAACGATGGATGCGGGAACGATAGATCGGGGTTTCACTGTAGTCCTGTAAATGCTATGTATTTCATATTATGCAAGACAGTAACGTATAATTTATATTAAGCTTCAATGACATATATTAATTTTATCATACATGAAACAGCTTAATATATTTAAAATATGTCACACACAATTCCCCCTTTTACCATTATCTAATGGAATTCTTTTATCCTGTAAATGAATAATAGCTACATTTACACCTTATATTTTATAGAATGCAGATTTTAATATGTTTGACAGGCTATAACATCTTTAAAATTCCTTTTAAACGATTTTTCTCCATAGGCCGTAATGTAATGGGAAACTTTTGATTTGCTCTGTAGATAAACTAATCATGGTACAAACTTCATTTTCAATAGGATTCGTGCTAGGGTAAACGTCAATAACATCTTAAAATTTCATGGCAATCCGAGTATATATACGATTTTTCTTCTTAGGCCGTAATGTGATGGGAAACTTTTGATTATCTCTGTAGATAAACTAATCAAGGAAGAAACTTCATTTTCAATAGGATTTGTGCTAGGGTAAACATCAATAACGTCTTAAAATTTCATGGCAATCCGAGTATATTAACGATTTTTCCTCATAGGCCGTAATGTAATGGGAAACTTTTGATTCTCTCTGTAGATAAACTAATCATGGTAGATACTTCATTTTCAATAGGGTTCGTGCTTGGATAAACGTCAATAACGTCCAAAAATTTCATGACGATCCGAGTATATTTACGAGAGTTGGAGCGCGGCCAGCCGGCCAGACGGACAAACGGACAGACGGACAGACAAACCCAATGCATAAGCACTTTTCAACTGTGTTGGAAAGTGCTAAAAAAGAAAAGAAAAAATATTACATACAGCAGTTGCACGTATATGAACACTGTGTAAAAAAGACAGATGTTTCTTAAACTACGAAAATTTAATACTATTATCATGAACGAAAATATTCGATAACCTCTTCCATATCATCCAATATTCCAAAAAGCGTTCCTTTATCTTAAAAAACTCCAGAAAACAATTTTTTTTTTTTTTTTTTTTTTTTTTTTTTTTTTTTTTTAATTTAAAGAAGAATTCGTAAAAATAAATTTTTATTCGCTGCCCGTCATTTTCGGAAACTTTTTCGAGTA
The DNA here is from genome assembly GCA_964019185.1 of Maratus speculifer. Classification (NCBI taxonomy): domain Eukaryota; kingdom Metazoa; phylum Arthropoda; class Arachnida; order Araneae; family Salticidae; genus Maratus; species Maratus speculifer. The sequence goes on along the minus strand of OZ025295.1, from coordinate 321,836,411 downwards.
ACTTTTTCAGTGCACTGATCATCTCTTCTCTCCCCAGAAAATCGATTTTTTAATGGATGCTATTAGATCTCAACTAATCATTTTCAGCTACATAACCGAGATTGTGCTTGCAATTGCAACAGCAAAATATTAGTTTTAATTTTAATGTTGCTAATTCTTTATTTTTTTTTTCCCATTTAAAATTTTTAGCTGAACATGAAAATAATTACTTGAGATGTCATGGCATCAGAAAAATCGGTTTTTGGGATAGTGAGTATTAATTAATGCACTGTAAAAACCACTGGAAAACGTTTTCGAAAACTACGGGCAGCTAATAGAAATTTATTTTTATAAATTCTTCTTTAAATTTCAAAAATAAATTGTTTTATGAGGTTTCTAAAGATAAAGGAACGTTTTTCGGGATCTTGTATGTATTTTCGTTCATGATTATAGTGCATTTTTGCAAATTAAGATACATCTAACAGATGTAAATTTTCCAATTGGGTGAAAAAAGTCCGGGCCAGGATTCGAACCAGGAATGTATTGACTGAAGCCGCCAATGTTCTTCCAAATGACAACCCTCATAGCATGCATGGTCACAGTGACGTCACAATGACGTCACTTTGGTCACATCACATCTGTGACGAAAACGCCAACACTCAGTGACGTCACATTGTGACTTCACACATTGTGAATTTCTTAAAATTTTTTAGAAAATTACAAATATTCTTCAAAACATGTTATTTATTTTAAAAAACATGTTTCTAGCAATTTAAATTTCGTCGATTTTGTCACAGTTTCGTCACAATGTTAATGTCAAAGTAGTCACAAATGACACATTTTTCTCAAATTGGTCACATTGTGACATCACAAAGTAGTCACAAGGTGACGTCACAAAAAAGCTCTAGAACGGCCATAACGACTTCACATTTTAGTCACTGTGACTTCACATCGACATCACGTGACGTCACCATGTCTTACGAGAAGGAAGATCTCCATACGGGCTTACTCCAAAAAATCTGAAAAAATTACAAAATATTCTTCTTATGAGGGAATATACGGTTATAAAAAAATTTCGGCGGAATCTCCTTTTCCTGTCCGTAAAAAAATAATGTAAATTTTGTTATTTGGCGATTTATCATCGGTTAGCGATGAAAAGCAATTTCAAAAAATACTTTTTATGTCAAATACATGGTAAAGAAAAAAAGTTTCATATTCAACTTGTTTAGATAAATTAAATAGCTTTGGTTTTGTCAGTTTTAGTTTGTTTTAAGTGTAATTTCGTTATATCGATATTTATATGTATTTATATTCAAATTTAACTATCAAAATTTGAGATTTAAAACTAAATTCAAATTTAAATTAATTAAAATTGTTTCAAGTTCAAAGTCCAGTTGAGCCTTGTTAATTCGATTTTGTTGCTATGGAAACATCTGGCTTTTATTTTTGAATACGCTTAAATGTACGAAAATAATTTTTCTGAATAAGAATTTTTTATATATGAAAATATTTTTTCAGAGACAAATTAAATAACTACAGCAGTAAATAATATATATATGCAATACAATATATATATACATATATATATGTATATAATAATATTAAACTCTCTCATTGTTTATGTTTAAATTCATTAAATACCATTTACATGCATTCTAAATATCCAAAAGTAAAATCGTTTGCCTTTTGCGGGGGAAAATGCTGCTCGCCAAATCGGGTGAAATCTTTCGTCTTTTCACGCCAAATATTCGAAAGTATTTTATTTTTTTACAGGTTTTCTACTGTAATTCCGCCGCTAATTTTGACTAATCCTTTATTACATACATGAGTAGTTAATTAGTATTTTTTTTTTTCAAAAAATTCTGGGTATGCCCAATATGGAGACCTTCCTTGTGAGTCATCCCGGACGAATGCTGTAGGAGTTTCTCACCCAAATGACCTCAACGATCACAGAATCTTGTCTGATATATTGTATCAGCTCAACAGAATAAATCGAAGGTCAAAATTTAGAACTGCAGAACGGAAAATGCATACGAAATTACATTAGATTAAGGGGACAGTGGACCTTTATTTGAGCAAAATCGTCTATAGCAAAATTGTCGCAAAAAGGTCTATTTCAACAGTTTAATAGTACCAAAACAGTTTTTTATTATTAAAATATCATTTATGAAGAAGTTTAAGAAGTAAATAATAAAAGTAAGTGTATTTATATACTTTAAATGTGTTTTTCTCAAAACTAATTTTTCAGCGTTTTTAGATTTTTGAAATGCTCCTTGCGACGTAATTTTTGACCAGCATTTATTAAATTGATAAGGAAGTATCCTGATATTGTTTATAAAGAAATTGTGTAAGCTTTTTAAAATTCGTCTTCATTAAGATAGTCAAATTTTATTTTTTACTTATTAAAAGGCAAAATTTTGATGAAAATCGATATTGAGTTTAGAAAAAAATCTGTAAAATATTGGCTATTGAAAAGATTAAAAAATCTTACACAAATTTAATAGAGTTCTTTAATAGAAATCTTACACAAATATAATAGAGTTTTAAGTGATAAAAATGCAAAAGCAGGAAAATATCTCAAAAACTAAAACGCAAGGAGCATATTAAAATTTCGTTTAAAAAAATTTAAAAAAATTAAAAAAATTAATTTTTTTTATAATAATTGAAATTTTTTAAAAGGTGTTTTATATTCTTTTGGTGAAATGTATATGCACAAAATTTCATATTTCTATGATGAAAATTAAAAAAAAAATAACAACAACGTCCACCGTCCCCTTAATTTTAAACACGATTATTCAATCGGTAAATTAATTATATAACAGATGTAAATTTCCCAATTGGGTGGAAAAACTCCGGACCAGGATGCGAACCAGAGATGTATTGGCTGAAGCCGCCAGTGCTCTTCCAACTGCATCAGACCAGATTATGTGATCGTTGAGGTCATTTGGGTGAGAAAGTCCTCCAGAATTCGTCCGGGACGGGCTAACAAGGAAGGTCTCCATACGGGCATACGCAGAAAAATCTGAAAAAAATACAGGATGTTCCTCTCATATAGTTATATATGTTTATAAAAAAAATTTCGGCGGAACCTCCTTATAACGTCCGTAAAAAAATAATAAAAATTTCGTTTATTTGGCGATTTATCTCCGGTTGGCGAAAAAACGAAATTTTGAAAAATAGGCTTTTACGCTTCGAATACTTTTTAAAGAAAAAACTTTCTATGTTCAATTTATTTAAATAAGTTTAGTTTAAGTAATTTTAGTTTTGCATTTTTACTTTACTTTAAGTGTAATTTTGTCATATACGTTTATATGTACTTATAACAAAATGAAATTAATATATTTTATCATTTAAAACACAATTTAAATTGATTAAAATTGTTCCAAATTGAAAAATACACTGTTAAAAATCTGCTGCATTTTGTTGCAACGCCCTCCCTTTGCTTGTATAGAAAACGGTTACTTGGCCGTGAAATTTAGCTTTCTCATTGGTTGGAATAGAGATATTATATACAAGCGGGGGAGTGCGTTGCAACAAATTGCAGCAGATTTTTAACAGTGTATGACACGGTCAATTCACGGTGCTATGGAGCATTCTCATTGGTCAGAAGAGATATATTCTATAAAAGTAGTGGAGTGACGTTGCAGTAAATGCTGCAGATTTTTAACAGTGAAGTCAATTAAAATGAATTTTCAGATTTGTTAAAATCGTCTGCTTTTGGCGAGGAAATGCACTGCTCGCCAAATCCCGCGTAGCTTTCAGCTTTTCACGCCAATTATTCCAAAATATTTTATTTTTTTACATATCTAATAATGTAATTCCGCCGCTAATTTTCACTGATTCTTTATTACCTACATGAGTAGTTTAATTCGTATTTTTTTCAAAAAATTCTGAGCATGCCCCCAATGGAGACCTTCCTTGTAAGTTGGAAGAGTATTGGCGACTTTAGCCAATATATCCGTGGTCCGAATCCTGGTCCGGAGTTTTTTTCACCCAATTGGAAAATTTACATATCTTATAATTAATTTACCGATTGAATAATCGTTTTTAAAATTAATCTAAAATGAGAAACAGTCGACTCTCGTTAATTTGAAATCAGATAATTCGAATCTTCGCTTAATTCGAACTAACATGAAGTCCCGAAATTTTCAGTGGCAGAATAACGTTAAATTTTTCATTAATTCGAACTCGTTTTCTCTTGACATCGTTTAATTCGAACTAACGAGAATTCCGATTTTCGTTTCTCCTTTCTTTCTCATGGATTTCAGATCATTTGAAAAACTTTCTTTCTTTGGTTTATGTGAAAATTGTTCCGAACGAGTATACATGTAATCCAATCCTTTATATCCCTTAGTGATATCCTTTTCTTAGTGTCCCGTCTGTCCATCAGTGACGCTTAAAATTTTTCTTCCATTGCGCTTGTCTCTAATATTTTATTTGGTTTATGTATTTATACATTCTAATTTAATATTAAGTCATATTCTGATGATAACAGACATAATACATTTAAAAAACCCTATAACATTAATTCCTTTGTAATAGTACCATATTAAACATGTTCTCATTTCATTACTTTCCATAATTCGAACTTCGGATAATTCGAACATTTTTTGTGGTCCTGACGAGTTCGAATTAACGAGAGTCGACTGTACATCTTTCCTTTTTTAGGCAGTGAATCTCTAAAGTACAAGAAATTCGGTAATGCTGTGCTCACTAAACATCACATACGTGAGCTTCGGGCTCATGATAAAAAAAAAAGTCACTGGTTGCAAGAACCTCATTGTATAGAAAATTTCAAAAACACATGAAATTTGATCGTGCAGAGCCCACTATCACAATAACTACACTAATTTCAAAAGTCTAGCATTAATAATAATGAAACTCATTTCATTTTCAACTCCGAATATACCATATATTACATGGGCAGTTGGAAATCCATAAGCACAGCTAGGCGATATTTGCTTACAAACTTCCACGTCTGATCCTTTTTTTAGATGAGTTCAAAATTATAGAAATAGTACGTAGCACCTATAGTCGTCGTCATCTGATCCGTCCGTCTGTCTAACAGTCCATCTGTACATAAATAAGAGAACACATATTATTCAACCGTATAGTTCGAAATTTAATATAAAGAATCGTTGCTGAATGTTGTCGAGTCATTTCAAATATTATGAAAATAAAAAATTAAAAAGGCATTAATAAAAGTTATCTTCATTCTATAAAATCCTATCTTGCGTTATTAATTCGGCGATATCCCGTAATAAGTAATGATTCCAAGCTGCTACGGTGATGACGTCCTATTTAAGATGGAGTTCTATTATTGCCGTATAATTGAATTTAATGGTGGGTAATCGTAATAAATTTTGCATTCATGTACGTGGGTGCAACGGTTATTGCACCAAGATCTGAATATTTATAAAACTAGTTATAGTACGAACGCACCTCATTTGCGACGTTTCACGTACAATTTATGACTTGTTTGCAGTTTATAACCGTTTTTGTTCTTAAAATTTGTTTGTCTACTCTGCAAAGACTACATACAAGAAACTGTTTATAAACGAAATTCTGATTTAAAAGTAAAGATTTTACTGCCCCACGATTGGAGTATTATGCAATTATATCTGATAAATGGGAATCAGAGCCGTCCCTAGCAAAAGCGAGGCCGGGTGCGAGAACTTTTGCGAGGCCTTTTGCTTCATATCGAATCAGGGCCATAACTTGGGGGGATTCCAGAGGATGGGGGGTTCAGCCCTCCTAAAACATTTTGAACCTCCCCTGGAAGAGTTTCCAAGATCATTAAAGGTATTTCTGTTCTGGAAATCCAAATAAAATTGTGTTAAAAAATCGAATTTAGTTTTGAGGCACCTTTTTTGAAAATGTATAAAATTGTAGCATTTATACAAAAAGTGCAAATAAGTGTTTCAACATTAGCACATCTTATTTGCACATATGAAGCTAACAGGATATATAATTTTGCACCAATTATGAGCTCGAATTTTTCATTCTGCATCCTATTCTTTTCTTAGCATAAAATGAAGTTATTACAAACCATTTAATAAGGAACATACTGCCTAAAACGTGTTTGTGTGTGCATTTGTCATAGAAAGAGAGAGAGAGAGAGGGGAAAGCCCCTTCCCTTACATTTTCTTGACCCCCCCTTCCTATTTGCACTTCTGGTACTGTACACTGTATACTGGTCACTGTATCGGCACTGTATACTGGTATCTGGTACTGGGCACTGTATCGAATCGGACCAGGTTGACATTATTTTTTAGAGTTTCGTTCATCTGAGTAAACTCTATTAGTATCACTCTTCTGTTTGTCTCTCATGATTCTTACTCGGGAACTGTGTAAGTTAGAGACTTGACATTTTGCATACTTATAGCTGAATACCTCCAGTCACATGCATTATAAAATTTTGAAAAACTCCTACATGATCTTAATTAAATTGATTAATTTAATCCCATCTGACCATTTCTGCAACTTAAATTTTAAAACGAAACATAATTTTTTTTATTTTTTTTCTTCTCCTAGCAGATTAGATGGTTCAATGTTAGCACATTTGCTTGCTATTCAAAAGGTTCCTGGTTCAAACTTTCGCTAAATGTTTAACACCTAGGGATGAGCGACCGATGTATACATTCCACTAAAGCTGCTCAGATTAATTCGTTATTCCGACCAGTTATTTTTCATTGCAAAGTTTACCTTATTTAATTAAAACATTTTCGCAATTACAGAAAATTTTCTGTTTAAAAAAAAGTGTTCAAAGATAAAAAAAATAAGCAAAGGGGTTGAATTTGGAATTTTAAATTTCGTTTTAACAAATTGTTTTACTCTGAGAAAATTTTAAATTTTTCTTTAAAATCCTCTAAATTCTTGATAATTTTCAGCAATTTGAATTTGATTTAAATTTATTTAAATTTCATTCGAATTTATTTAAATTTATTATTTTTATTTATTTATTTATGCTAAACTATTAATATTTAAATTCTAAATGAATGCACTATTTTAAGCGTTATTTAAGAACGACGACTTGGTCGTAGTAGCTTCCAGTTCTCTTCGGTCGCAGTTTAAATTGAGGTATTTTTCTTCGAAAGGGATTTCTTGAGTTCCGGAGGACATCTCGTTGCTGTGGGAAGAAATCCCCTCCCCCCCCCCGTTCCTTCTCTGAATTTAACACTGAAATATACATTATCTGAGTTCTTATGACGAAATATGGAGCGATTAATTATTTAATGTGACGAAACATGGAGCCATTAATTATTTAATTTGACTGATGGTTATAATTTTCATGTTAATCGTGTAAGATGTAAAAATATAATATTTCCACTTTTCTAAATGCGATTATTAATGCTTAAAGAAATCTAACAAATGCTCTCACAAGTTTCAGTAATAATTGAAAAATCTAGGTAAACACCGTAGCTCGCGAAATAACAGCATCAAGAATATTGAATCGTTTAATTCAAATGATAATAAAATAAAATTTATCACTAATTATTGCACTGACTACTGAATTATCGCCAAAATGTCTACAATGAGGGGAAGGGGTAATGCTGGGAGGGGAAGCTCAGAACTGCTACCAATTGAGGCTTGTTTTGTTTTTCATTTACGACAATTTTATTCCACATATTCTACAACAATGTTGCAACATGTTCACAAAACTAAGGATAAACTATAGAGACTAGTATGGAGACTACAGGGATTTTTTTTGCTGTCGAATATCCGCGCCGAGCCTTTTATTGATAAAGTTTTACATATTATGAATAACCATTCGAAATATATAAATTTAATCATGAAATAAATAACTTGCAGCAATTAAAAAACTGCTTAGATTTTTTTTTAATTGAACTGATTATTTTTCTTTTTCTTTTTTTTTCACCTGAGCGCGAGGCTTTTTTAGGCGCGAGGCCCTGTGCGGCCGCACCTTTCGCACACCCCTAAGGACGGCTCTGGGGAATTTCGTATGTATCAGTTCCTATCAGCTTTCATAGGTTTGAATGTATAAAATTGTTGCATTTATTTAAGTATCATAAAACGTGCTCTGACGAAATCGCGAGTGAGAGGAGAAACAATCCGTTTTAAACAGGCTTCCGTCTTAGTGAGTATAATGTATGATAGTCCTATCGTACTACAATGAAATTTTTACGTTGAAGACCCGATTCCGTTGTAGATAAATTCCGTTTTCAATCGGTTTACTCTGTTTTATGTTCCACTTTTTTATAACCTCCCTGTCCCGCTTTTTGTGACTCTGGTCCTGGCAACACTAGTTCCGACACTGATGACTTCGATTACACTGTTAAAAAAATTCTGAAATAACACACACTTTAATACTATTACATAGATATTTTTAATGGGGAATATCTATGACAAAAATTGCCAGATTTCTGATAGATGAAATTTATGATTCTTAAAATTTTATTGAGATTATGTAATAAAGAATTAAAACAGGTTCAGCCAATAAAATCAAGTACTTTTCGACCATTGCGCAAGATTGCAAGTTAAGATTTTTATTGTTTTTTTACCAAAGTGAACACCTCAAAGTTTTCACGGAGAAGAAAAAAATGGGTTTGCTTATATTGTTATTTTTAATTTGCCCCAAATAGTATTTTTTCATCTTAAATGATCCATACACTGAGAAAAAAAATATGCCGCCTTCACCTAGAATGAATAGTTAGTCACTTTCTAAATACCTAAACTAGAAATATAGATGTCCAAACTATGCGAGTAGGGTAAACAACTAAGCTGAATAGGCGAAATGACTTGACATTTCTAGTCTATTGTTTTCTAGGAGACGAAACGACATTGAACCGTTTCAGTAGCGATAAATTATGGCTTGATTTTAGGAATGGTTTCTTAAGCTATAATTATAATTACTAAATCAGATCTCTTGTGTTCGCATCTATTTGAAGAGATTTTTAGATAAATTTGATAACAGAAATATAGGAAAACGTTCTTGAATTCTAGTAAGAGACTCTGGAACTCTCTAAGAAATGGAACTAAAATTTATAGGGATGACATGGAACTATTTTTTCTAGAGCCATTACTTTGATTCTATATGCCAGAACCATATTTTTTTCTCAGTGTAAAGTTCTTACTAAAATAATCAGAACAATGCATGTCTATTTGAACGAAATAGGGATTTTAAAATATAACCTGAATTACCAACTTCTTAATTGCCGAAAACATCCCACTTCTTTTAATAAAAAAAAAACAGTCAGAAAATTTACTATCGAAAAGGTGAGAGAATAAAAAATGGGTGTGTTTATATTGTTGTTTAAAATTTAACCCAAATAGTGTTTTTTGCCTTAAAATATCCATAAAGTTATTTCTAAAATAGGATTAAAAAATTATAAAGATGCATGCCTATTTGAACGAGATAGGAATTTTAAAATAATAGGATGAATTTCCAACTTCTTAATTATCGAAAACATCCCACTTCTTTTAATTTGGAAAAACAAAAACAGCCAGAGAATTTATCACTGAAAAGGTCAGAAAATGGCCCATATATGTATTTATTTCTATTTATTTTAAATCGATCTAAATTTTTTCCAGAACTGACTAACTTCTTGCTCAAATTCATGGTTGATATACCGGGTGTCGAGTAAATGACTGACCCATTTTGAATGTAAATAACAAAAAAACTGTTTGAGATAAAAATGCGCGGCTTGCTGTATTGTTATTAGAATAAAAATAAACTTTAAAATATGCACTTTGTTAATGTAATATAATAATATTTAAAATAATATCTCAGTCTCAAGACTGAGGAGGTGAAGTATAATACAGATGGTTCAATCACAAATATTATTTTAAATCACTTTCCAACCAACGTACCCTATTTCTGAAGCTGATTCGAGAGTCGATTCAACATATAGATTCAGATTGCGATTGGACTACATATAGATTCAGATTCAGCCGAAAATCTCATATTTATGAAAATTAGAGTCATGTCTGTATTCAAACAGTCTGTTACCGCCAGCGCGATATTTTTTCCGAAATTTGAACTATATTAACAAAGTACATGTTTAAAAATTTATTGGATTTCTAATAACAATACCACAAACCGCGCATTATTATCTCAAACCGTTTATTTGTTATTTAAGTTCAAAATGGGTCAGTTATTTACTGGACACCCAGTATATTTTAATGAATAATATGTATATATGTATAATGTATAATGAAATATATTTTAAAAATATCATTAATTCCTTTGAAATAGCACACTTTTAAACATGTTTTCCTGTCATACTTTCCATAATTAGAACATTTCTTGTGGTCCCAACAAGTTCGAATTAACGAGAGCCGACTGTATATGTATCTTTTTTTTTTTTTTCCTTACTCGGAAAAAAACAAAACAGTCAAAGAATTTAACATCTATAAGATGAAAGAAAAACCCATGTATCTATTTATTTTAAAGCTATCTAATTTTTTTTCTCCAAAACTGACTAACTTCTTGCTCAAATTCACGGTTGATATGTTATCTAGAACAAATAGACTTCTCCACTAACAAACACACAGATAGCAAAAACAAAACAAAGAAAAGTATAAACAAACAAGCATGCTATCTTGACACTAGAGAAACACTTAAAACAGCTATAATATACATATGTATTTTATTTTTTTTTTTCTTACTAGGGAGAAAGAAAAAAAAATTGGATCTCTTTTATGGATAAGTATTTTGCTAAAAGGATTAGGATGGAAAAACGCAATCCGCAAAAAAGTGCTGATCTCTAAGAAAAATAACTATATAGTGGCATATAAAAAGGAAGCCATCTAAAATTTTGTTTTAACAGAATTAATTTGAGAACAGTGATTGTGAATTAGTGCCAGGTGTTCATTAGAGACCGCTAATGTTTTTTCCACCTTCTTTCTTACCTGATTACAATAACAGCGATATTTTCTTTAGCTGCAAATCCTTATGAATGGATTAATTATATGAGAGAATAACGTAGCCTGATAATACCAGTTTAACCCTTTCGAGTAGAGATATAGTGGAGGGCAGTGGCACCAACTTATATGGGACCGTGGGGTAGGGCTGTAGCTAGAAGTGAACAATAGGGGGGGCTCAAGAGAATGTAGGGGGGGTGGGGGCTCATATATTTTTTTCTCTTTGCGGCAGAAAGATAAATTAGTGCATATTCACATTGCAGATACTATGTTTCGTATTAAACTGTTGTAATAACCTCATTTTTGCTAAGAAAAATATATGATGATAAAAGTTTTGAGTGTATAACGGGTGCAAAATTAAATATCATGTTAGCTTCATATGTATAAATAAGATGAGCGAATGTTGAAACACTTATTTTAGATACAATTGAGTAACTCTGCAAAACTGTGAAAGGGTCTCAAAACTAAATTAGATTTTTGAACAGAATTTCATTGAATGACCTTGAAATGCTTTCCAGGGGGGGGGCTCAAAAAAATTTAGGAGGGGGGGGGGGCTGAGCCGCCCATAGCGCCCCTTTAGCTACAGCCCTGCCGTGGGGCCCGAACCCACTCAATAATTTTGAATCATAGCGTACCCAATTTTAGTTATGTATTTCATTATTATTTTATTGTTCACTTTACTCTTTTATTTTGCCAGTGACCATGTATTTTAATTCTCTGATTGACAGCCATAAATCCCAAGTGACTGAAACGTTATGCTTTCATGTTTAACTTTCTGCCAATTTAATTTGTAGCCATGTTCATGATACCATGACATTACAATAAATATCAGTGTCTTTATAGGGAAAAAACGCATTGGAATATAATTTAATACAATTTCAAATTTATTAAAACATGATAGCTTGACTTAAAATTCTCATCTTTCACCATCTATAGACCCTTCAAACAAAAACAAACTGGTTGTACCATTTTATAAAAATATTTGAGCCCACCCAATATTTTTGAGCCAACACTGGAGATTCCGTAAAACATATTTTTAGAAAAAAAAAATTTGCCGTCCGTCCGTCTGTGTGTCTGTCTGTAACCGCTCTATCTCTCGAAAAAATTGAGATAGAGACTTGAAATTTTGTATGTGCTTAGTATGTAAAAATGGGTCGAAGCCTATTTAATACCAGTAACCTCGATTATCCGGAACTATTTTTTTCGGACTCTCGAAAAATTCGCTCTGATGAAAGGTATATAAACATTTTCGATTTTTTTTATTTTAAGGAGTGGACGTAAAAGGCAATAAATTAACACAAATTCTGCATGAAAAACGAAGTCGATCGGATAACTAGTTGTCGAGATATTTCAAATCCTGTTTTTCACATTCTTTGATTTTTCATGACCCTGTATTTCATTCAAATTTCTACTCAAAGATATCTTTTAATTGCAAATGAGACACTTAATTCGATGCAAGAAATTGTTAGTGAATATGATAATTATTTTTAGAGTTTTAAGGATGTTTCTTTTATGCAATTCAGTGCTACTTGAATAGTTTGGCGTTTCATACAATTTATCGAAATTGGTTCATCAGAAATTCATTAATAGAGCATGATGATGTGTTAAAAATACTTAAATATACGTTTATATTTTATTTTGGAATTGTAATGCATTTCATAAATTGTTTACATATGTTATGCTTTCATATATTATGTTACGCATTTCCATGATGGGTAAGTATTACGGTGCCCTCCAACGACTAGTTTTTATTTTAACTGGCACCCAGAATCTTTAATTCTTTTTTCCTTTTATAACGTACTTGGAAATAAGAAAATTCGTATTTTCTTATTTTCTTATTTTATAAATAAGACAAAACAGCATAATTATTTATAATGCTGCAATTATTTATAAAATTACAACAAATATTGTAATTTTATAAATAATAACTATATAGTGTCCCATAAAAAGGAAGCCTCTAAAATTTTGTTTTAACAGACTTAATTTGAGAACATTGATTGTGAATTAGTGCCAGGTGTTCATTAGAGACCGTTAATGTTTTCCCCCCTTCTTACCTGATTACAAAAACAGAGGTGTTTTCTTTATCGGCAAAATCCTTACCAATGCATTATAATTATATGAGAAAATAACGCAATCTGATAATACCAGTTTAACCCTTTCGAGTAGCGATGTAGTGGAGTTTATACGCCGTATACTTTCTGGATTTTTTTAACTGACACCGTATACCCTCTGTTTCTCAAGATAACCATAATATATATGATTTAGGGTATACTCTCTGCTTTGAGCGTATACCCTATACTTAATGGGTAGAGGGTATGCGCTTGCATACCCTCTGATATTTTTACGACTACATCAATGCTTTCGAGTACAGTGTCCTTAATAAAGGACACTTAATTTTTATTTTAACTGGTACCCAGAATCTTTAATTATATTTTTATTTTATAACGCATGCGCGTAGCCAGGGGGGGTGCCCTGGGTGCCCGGGCACCCCCCGCTTGCGCAGATCCAAGATTGATTTTTTTTAAATCAAAATTTAGAAAAGAAAAAAGAAGAAAAATGTAAGCAAAGTTAGTTCAATTAGTTAATCAAAACTATCAGTTTATGTTTTGAAATGTGATAAAAGAAGAGACCTTGATTCTTTCTTTTTTTCTTTTTAAGAAAATTATTTTATTCATCTTTTTTAAAACTAGAATATTTACTAGAATCTGTATTAATCACAGTAAATCAAAAAAATTGGTTTTATAATCCCAATTTGATGTCGTTTCTTTATGGAATTTTTTTAACACCTGTCTATTGCATGCATATTTCCAAAAAAAATTAGAGTAAATTCTCGACAAGGATAGAAACTACTATTTATATCTTTGCTTTTGTTATCTAAAATCTAGATAGGAGCAAAAAAAAAAAAAAAAAAAAAAAAAAAGAAAAAAAAAAAGAAAAAGAAAGGAAATACAGATGTGAAACGATAATTCCACCATGTGATTAGCCTGGAGAACGGAGGGGGTGGAAGGTTGTACAAATTAGAGATGAGACAGGCTCAGCCCCAGCATGAAAGCCCGAGCCCAAACCCGGGTCCGAAGCGGGTACGGGCTCTATTTTCATTTCAGTGTTCGGGCCCGGGGGGGGGGGGGGGCTCGGGCTCATTCTTTCTGAGAATTAAAAAACATTTATGTGTAGAAGAGATTGAAATAACTACTATTTTCCTTTTAAAATTATTTATTCTTTTTCAAGTCATTTCAGTGTTATTTTGATCAAAATGAAAGAAAAATAAGAATATATTTTTTTAATGTTTCAATAGTTGATTGTTGCTTCAAAAGAAAATTTGTGATGTATGGAGATTTATGTCTACTGCATTTCCGTCGACAATTAATTGATAAGGCGCCTACTAAATAATCATAAATAATAAATTAGCTTCTGGTTGGATTTTCGTTTAAGGCAGAAGATATTTTTTAATTCGATCGTTTATTTATTTATTTTGTTAGAGAATGATTTCTTCGTTTTTGATGCAGACTAGATGCTTGAGGTTTGCAAATTATTTGATTGTGCACGAATCGCAATCGTTCTTCATATGACAACAGCATTGCGATTTTTTTTCTGTTTGTCATCATGAATTTTGCATATTCTGATTTCCCTTCGTAAGTAAACATACTTTACATGTTATTCCTATAGAAAACATTCGATTATTAATGTTTCTTCTTTTCCCATAAAAACAATGGAACTTTAAGATAACTGTATCAATGTTTTAATTTGCGTTGATTTTAAGGTTCCCGTCAGTCATGGGGAATTGTTAAGAGAAATGAATTGATTATAGATAAATGTACAGGGGATGTAGTGAAGGGTATACTGGGGTATACCTTCCGGATTTTTTTCAGGAACACCGTATAACCCTCTGTTTCTCATGAAACCCATAGGATGTACTCTCTAGAATATACTCTGTGCCTTGAGTATATACCCTCTGCGTCGATCGTGTAACCTGTGGTTTTTTTACGACTACACCCCTGAAGATGTACACTTTTTATAGGAAATTGAAAACGTTTTTTGATTCTTCAGCATACAAATAGTAATTTCTATAAACTCTATCCATTTATTCATTACACTTCTTTAATATGTCCATCAAATTTTCTTCTTAAAGGACAAGAAATATGGGAATTATTTTAGCTATGAAGGATATTTTTATTTGATAGCAAATTGCTCTTTTCGTAAGCTTGAATTTAAATTTTTATTTAACAGTAAATTTTATAAGAAAATTTTAAAAATGGGATATCACATTTGAAACAGTTTTAAAATATCATTAAATATTTTATTTATTTATTTTTGTATACTTTTTGTATCGGGCTCGGATCAATGGCGGATCTAAGGGAGGGGGGGGGGCGATGGGGCGATCGCCCCCCCCCCCCTTGGGCCCATAAAGGTTTTCAAACCAACATAAAAGATCTTCATGGAATAGGACTTAGGCTGAAGGCCAATGTCGGCGCGGCGCGGTCGCCAATTCATGAATCATGCAGTGGCGGATCTAAGGTGGGGGGGGGGGGGTGAGATGGCGAAGGGGCGATCACACTAGAGGTCTGCACGGGCCGGGCCTCGGCCCGAAGCCCGAGCACGTCCCGGCCCGCGGGCCGGGCTCGGGCCGATTTCCAATAGTGGCATTCGGGCCGGGCCGGGCCGGGCCGGGCCGGGCCTAGTCACTAATCTTTTCGGGCCGGGCTGGGCTCGGGCCTTAATTTTTTTGCTGGAGTATCGGGCCGGGCCTAACTTTTTTTCCGTACGAAGCCGAGTCTGATTCCATTCTTCCTAGTTTTCATGGACCAAAATAATCAGTTCCTATTGAATCTTTCTATATGAAAATCATTTTCTCGACTTTTTATAAATCAGTAATATTTGGCTTTGTCCAAGAATTTCTGCAAAAAAAGCATATACTTTTAAGCCGTCATTATTCTACAATTAAACATTAGAATTTATTCCTTTTAAAGAATCGTAGATTACTAGGCGTTTTAAAATAGAATTAAACACACACAGAGACACAAAAACATGATTATGACGGAATTTTTTTTTTTAAACTGAAAACTGAAAGTTTCTTTTAAAATGTTCATCCATGCAAAATGAATACAACAATACGGGAGAAAAAAATATATTGTATTAATATGATTAAACATTTACATTAAAATTATTTAAATTACACTAGTTTACAAAATTAAACTTTTTATCCGTTGCTGCGAATTCTGTGGTTGATAATGTTCACTTATGACTTGTTTTTGTCAAATCTAACAGGAAAATTTTTTGAGCAGCTCGAGTTATTTTGTTTTTGATTTTTATTATTTAAGCATACATATTAATCAATAACAGGTGCATTTTACTGTGTTAAGATCAGTTTCTCAAGTTTTTGCGTCATGAGTAGTTCAAGAAGGCTTTGTTTAAACAATTCAGATCATTGTTGTTATATATGCGGAGAATATGTGTTTAAAAATTGTAGAAAACTTATGCCAGGGTTGGTGAAAAATATCTATTTTGAGTATTTTGGGATGCTCTTTGATAAAAATTAGAAGTCTTGGGCTTCCAATTGTGTTTGTAAATCGTATGTGGAATATTTTAGATACGGAAAAGTGGTAAAAGAAGTGCCAGGAACACCGACTATTTGGCGAGAACCACGAAATCATCTCGAAGACTGTTACTTTTGTAGCGTGAACGTAAACGGCTTAAACACTAAAAATCGTGTTAAATGACAGTACTCAAGTACTAGTTGTGTTCAACGTCCAGTGCAGCGTTCACTTGACTCTTCAGAGCCTAAAAATATATCTGAATTATTAGAACAAGACATTGAAGGACCAAGCTCATCACAAAATGATGCCGATTTTGAAGGTATGTCAAATGAGTCAAAATGTTTTTCCCAAAATGAGTTAGATGATCTTGTACGAGATTTAAATCTTTCTAAACAAGCTTCAGAATTGTTAGTATCAAGACTAAAAGAAAAAATTGCTTTCTCAGATACTAAAATTAGTTTTTATCGGAAATAAAAAATCTGAAAATTATATTGAACTGGTAGAAGAACTTCTGCTACAATTAAAAAATATGGGGTGCAATATGAGAATAAAACTCCACTTCCTCCATAGTCACCTGGACAGGTTTCTGGAAAAATTAGGAGATATGAGCGAAGAGCAGGGAGATCGTATACATCACGACTTACGCGTCATGGAAGAGCGCTATCAGGGTTTCTGGGATACGAATACACTGTTAAAAATGTGGTGATTGGTTGAACCAATTTATGGTGCTGCAATAGCTGCCACCATAAGATGGTGAAATGTTGTTCCAACATTTGGTGCTAAGGTCGAACCATGAAGTGGTGAAAGGTTGAACCATTAACTTTAACAGAATGCATTTAATGGTTCAACCTTTCACCAACTTATGGTTCAACCTTTCACCACTTTATGGTTCACCATTTCACCACTTTAAGGTTCGACCTTAGCACCAAATGTTGGAACAACATTTCACCACCTTATGGTGGCAGCTACTGCAGCACCATAAATTGGTTCAACCTAGCACCAAATTTTTGACAGTGTACTGCTAATAATTAAAATAAAACAACTTTTACTACATCTGAATTATAATGGATTAACTTTTTCTACAGGAAATTAATTCGTAAACATTTTTTTAAATAGGAACTTTTTAATCATTTTACCAATTTAAAATACACTTTTTAAATTTATTATTAAATTTTAAAAACTTATTTAAGCACAAAAAATTACGAAATTGCATTTTATCATTTTATTCTAAAATATATCAGATTCATTTTCTATAAGTCAGGTTAGTAAGTTATTTTGATTAAATTATAAAGAATTTACAAAAAGTTTATTATCAAATGATACTTTTATCTTTTCTTACATTCAAAATCAATAATATTCTTACATTCTTATAATTCATGAGAACATATTTTCTGACATAATATTTAATTTAGTAAATTTTACTGCAGAGAATTTTTGTTCGTATTCATAAATTTTTTTTTAAGAATGAGCTTCATCTGAAATCATTTTCCAAGCACTAAGTTAAAAATTACTTTTAAACAAAAGATATGGTTAAAATAGAATACGCATTTAACAAAAACTTTGATATTTGAACCAACACATACAATATTCCACTTATATAACAAGCACTAAAAGCATGTACAGAAACTGATAAGAACATTAATGAAGGAAGATGTTAATTAAACAATATATAGAACATAGTAATGTTACATATTAAAGCCAAAAGTCATGCAAATAAGTATACAAAATTGAAAACTATAGAATTAAAAAATATTTTGCTTAATACACACCAATATCGGCATCCATTACTGTTTTGTTTCTGTTCGTCACGAAAAGCGTCATAGATATGCGCAGAAATCTGTGTTTTGATTGGCTGTAAGTGGCACCATCTTTTGGTGCTACTTCTTATTTTTCAAACTTACTCCATAACATGGAGTTTTCGAAAAATAAGTAGTACCATATTTTGGTGCTTCTCTTTATTTTACTCCATAAATTGGTTCAATATTGAACGGAAATTTTTAACAGTGTATGATGTCTGACTGTGACTATTGTTGGTCTCTGATACGTCATTTTCCAAAGTCTACACATCGGAGAAGAGCTTTAAAACAAAGTTTTTTAGAACTCAATGATTAATTATTTTTTAGTAAGGTTTTTTTAGTAAATACGAGTTTTTTCTGCTTAATACCTACATAGCTGAAATTCAGTAACTAGAGCTGATTGAAATATTCTAGTTATATTTTTGAAAATAGCATATTATGTGTAGTCAGCAACAGCTAAAATTTTTTCAGCAACAGATGTACTGTAAACTAGTGTTATTTAACATTTGCAATATTAAACATTTACATCTGTTAAGAAGGGAATGAATTTTTTTTTTTTTTTCTTTCCAAAGCGATTTCGTCTTTGGAAATTTTACCATATACCGCTTTTTCGATTTTTTGCCTTCATTACAGGGAATATGGATTAATAATACTAGTGATAATTGAAACATTTACATACAACAAACAAAGATTCATTTAAAAGCATAAATATCGCAGCCTACTGCACTTCTGCATAAATGGAGATTATAAACATGGAAAAAAAAAAAAAGACTAATATAATTTTTTTTGGTCAGAACTCTTCTATAAGATTAAAGATCAATGTTCTGTAGAAATTCACTCGAGCCGGGCCGGGTTCGGGCCGAATTTTAAACTTTTTTCCGGACCGGGCCGAGCTCGGGCCGAAATTTTAACTTTCGGGCCGGGCCGGGTAGGGCCATTATTTCTTTCGTTCGGGCCGGGCCGGGCTCGGGCCGAATTTTTAACTTTCGGGCCGGGCCGGGTCGGGCCAATATTTCTTTCGTTCGGGCCGGGCCGAAATTTTAACTTTCGGGCCGGGCCCGGGCCTGGAAATTTCGGCCCGTGCAGACCTCTAGATCACACACCCTAGGGTTGGGCTGGGTCAGGTTTTCTGACTTTTAGAGCCGGGCCTGATCTTTATTTTTTCCTGATCTTTATTTTTTCTGATGATTTGGGTCGGGCCAGATTTGTTTTTCTTCCATGTCGAACCCTGCCTGGAGTCATTCTTCCTAAATGTCTGTATTAGAGAAGAGACAGTGCTCGGACCCGGACTCATTTTTTCTGAAACCTATAAATTTTATTTATCAATGAATAGAAAATATTAAAAGAACTTGCCTCCCCCCCCCCCTTAAACATTACTTGTTCCTTTTCAAATCACTATATTGACATTTTGGGTGCGCGGAAAAAAGGTCAACGGAAAAAACGTCAACGGAAAAAAGGGCAACGGAAAAAAGGGCAACGGAAAAAACGTCAACGGAAAAAAAGGCAACGGAAAAAAGGGCAACAGGTAAAAGCTTATGTATAAAGACAGCAACTTTCATATCTTTATGTAAACTTTGACCAAAAATATTCTTTAAGTGACGAAAAGGGGCAAACGTGAAAAAAAATACAGGTATATATTTTTTAATAGGGTGGAAAAAAGACACAAAAAAACTTGTTGTCTTGATATTTGGAATGTTCAGACGGATAGCAGAAAAAGAGTCGAAATTTTAAAATTTGGTACACGAAACTCAATTTGGCAACATGCAGCATAAACCATTTAAAATAAAATTTAAAATATAACGAAATTTGTTATGGTGGTTCTATTAATAGAAATAATTACAAGGCAAGAAAGAGACAAGGTTGGAAGAAAAACAAGGAAAACTCGGAACTATTTGGCCGACGGATGCGATTGGGTTCGAACCCAGCACCTCCCGTCTACCAGCTTCGAGAGCACAACCTCTTAGCCACTGGTGGGGCGGATTTGACAAGGGGGGGGGGGTCTTATTTAGAAACCATAAAGTCGAATAATGGTTTCATTTTTTCGATAATACTTGTAGAAGAAGAATAAGAAATGAATAAAAATTTATAATATTTAATAATTAATAATATTTAAATAATAATTAAATATTCATTAATAATTTTATATTTAATTTATATTTATATATTATTATATATTTTTATTATGTTATTATATTAATTATTATGTGTTATACTGTATATTATATGTATTATAATATATAAATATAAAAAATTAAATATAAAATATAATAAATATTAATAACAATAATGTAGTAATAATAATATAGTATATAAATATTAAATATAATAATTATTTTAAATAATATTAAAAAATATAAAATATATAGATATAAGTAAATTTATAAAATTATAAAATTATATAAGTATAATAAAATATTAATCTATGATTCAATTATTATTACATTATATTTATATATGCTCATGTTTTTACCGGTCCTTTTTTTTCCAGGCACTTTTTTTTCGTTTACCGATTTGGAAATGGCAAGGATTGTTATTGTTGTTACTTCCGATTATCTGCCCGGGGTATATAGGCCTTGTAGGAGAGCCCTAAGTGGAGGTCTTTCTAACTGTATTTACGCAAGGTTACCCAAGGTTAGAAGAAAATCATGGAAAACTCCGAACGATTTTGGCCGACGGATGCGATTGGGTTCGAACCCAGTACCTTCCGTCTACCAGCTTCGAGAGCCACAACCTCTTAGCCACTGGTGGGGCAGATTTGACAAGGGGGGACTTATTTAGAAACCATAAAGTCGAATAATGTTTTCATTTTTCGATAAATGCAGGTGGCCTTCCAGAAAATGCGGTCCAAAATGGTGTTTTCGACAGAATTTTCGCACGCGAAAGCCTGATAAAGGTCATCGTGAGAAAACACTACCTTATTACAAAATGCAATTCACTTGTCGAAAAATGAAATAATATGTTTATACATACAGTTTTTTATTCAATTATTATTATTTTTATTATTATTATTACTATAATCAATAGAGTCACCATAACAAATTTCATTATTTTTTAAATTTAAATGGTTTATGCTGCTGTATCCAAAATTGAGTTTTCTTCTGCCAAATCTCCACATTTCGACTCATTTTCTGTTATCCCCCTTAACATTCTAATAACATAATTAAATATGAAGAAAAAAAAATAAATAAATAAAAAAAATAAATAAAAATAAAAAATAAATAAAAAAAAAATTGCCATTTTTTCCACCTTATTTAAAATGTATTTGTACCATTTTTTTTTTTTTTCATTGCCTGTTTTAAACTTTTTTTTTCACTCCAAAGAATGTCCTTGGTCAAAGTTTGAATAAAGGTATGAAAGTCGCTGTTTTTATACGTAAGTTATTCATCAATCGAGTTGAAATAACCGATACACGTGTACTAACCGATACACTTGTATGTTTACTTGAAACATAGAATCGGTATAATTAATATAATTAATTTTTATAATATAATTAATTTTAATTAATTTTTTTTTTATATTCTATAACTTAAGATACATCCCTTAATAACTAATGTATATCAACTTTCGATTTATTGAAGAACTGACATTTATTACTATTTTTATATTATTGTTGCTGTTTTTATATGTTGACCTTTTTTCCGTTGCCCTTTTTTCCGTTGACGTTTTTTCCGTTGCCTTTTTTTCCGTTGACGTTTTTTCCGTTGCCTTTTTTTCCGTTGACCTTTTTTCCTAAATTCGACATTTTGATTAGAATGAAGGGGAAGCAGAAATTGCGTTTTTTTCTATTTTAGCTTTAGAATGCTATTTTAAAAGTAAATTATTAGTCACTTCTACAAACCTATTTTAGCCATTTCCGACGATGTTCTGGCGCCAACAAAAAAGCGGGAATAATGAATTTGTCTGTAGTTTGGTTTTTGTCTGTAGCAGAGGTTCTTTTGTAATAGGGTTGTTTATTATCATTATTATTTAGACATTTAATGCGAAGAGGATATTTTCTTCCAATTTTAGTTTGCTTTTGGCGCATAATTTAGATTACTATTGTACACAGCGTACACTGGTCGTAATCGCTTTTCATATGGAAATAATTTTAGTGATTGTTGCTTTTTTGTGAATTCTGATGATGCTGAAGCTGTTACTCTGCAATTTACGAAGTCACTTTTGGTCGTAAGTAAATTTAATTTCCATATTATTCCGATAGAAAGCAATTGAGCAGTGTTTCCATTTTATACCAAACTTTATTTTATATACTATTTTTTACCAAACGATTCGTGCAATTCTTCACTGCGAGCCCAATTCGGGCTGGCATCTTATTTATTATTCGTAAAAAATATATTTATGTTGCACATTTGTTTAGCGAAATCTTAAGAAATGCATTTTTTAAAATTTACTTTTCTTCGTATTGTACAGCTTTACTATTATGATTTATATTATAAGTAGAAGTTAATCCGACCCGCAGCAAAAAAGAAGTCATCCGGACCCAAACGCAACCAACAGCAAAAGAGGTTAACCGGACCCACTGCAAAAAGTATAAGTCAAATGGACCCAAATGCGAACCACAGAAAAAGTATTAGTTACAGCTTGGTGCGAAAGGGTGGGGGCGGTCGCCCTGGGTCCGGAAATTTAAACGACGCCAAATTTGTACTACGAACGCCATTTTTGCCTGTCACAAGAAAAGTAGTCTGGGGGGGGGGGGGGCAAGCTGAAATTTTGTTCAGGCGCAGTTTTCTGTTCACACGCCTCTGATTAGTTAACACGACCAGCAGAAAAAAGTAGAAATCAAATGGGCCCAAACCCGACCCGCTCGAAAAAAAGTCGACCGGACCCAAACCCGACCCGCAGAAAATATAGAAGTTAACCGGACCCAAACCCGACCCGTAGTGAAAATATTAGCCCTGACCTGCGTATAGGATGCGAGTCTCCCAATTTTTAAAATCGCCCTCCCTCCCCCCCCCCCTTGAGGACTCTCCAGATCCGCCCTTGGCTCGGATGGTCTCGTGCTCCAATGTACTAAAAATCTTTCGGGCGCGGGTTTCAAAAATCGAGCCCGAACTCATCTCTAGTACAAATCTGTGCTTCCTCTGAAAATAAGAAATGATGGTACGCAAAATTCAAATTAATATGGAGGTTGGTTCGTTGGTTTGCTAAATTTCGTTTTTTGGGATCATATTTTGACATTCGTACGGGCTCAGTTTTTTTAACGGGAAAATTTTATTTATTCATGAGTAGAAAATATAAGAACTATTTTTCACATTAAATTGCGTACTACAAGTTATTTCAATGCTACTTTGATCAAAATAACGGGGGGAACTAAAGTCGTGCTTATTTTAGTATTTTATTGCTGTTTGAAATGAAAACTTGTGATAATTACAGATTTACATTTACGGATATCTTTATTTTATATCTATCATGTTTTATTTATGTTTATATATCTTTTTCTTATCCATTAGCAGCGTCGTGCGAAAGGGGGAGCGTAGGGGGCAGCTGCCCCGGCGGGAATTTTATGAGGCGCCAAATGTATACTACCAACGTCATTTTGGGCTGTTGCAAGAAAAAGTTGGGTGGAGGGGGCGCCAAATTGTAACTTTGCCCCGGGAGCAGTTTTTTCTTCGCACGCCCCTGTCCATAAGATTTAGTTTTAAGCAATTTCTCATCCTTCACGCAATGAAAAATTGCGTTTGGGACCTTTTTAAAAGAAGTTCTACACAATTATACCTTCCACAAAAAACCTGTCTAAAACGGAAATTTGATAGGTTTTATGGGGTTCCGTTTTATTAGGTTTTATTACATAAGATATTGTTTGTACCCAACATGTTCAGGTTAAAAAATTTGGGCACCCCCCCCCCCCCCCCCCGTTCAAGAGGCTGGCTACGCCTATGTAACGTACATGAAAATAAGAAAATTTGTATTTTCTTATTTTATAAAAGAAAAATAATAACTGTATAGTGGATAATAGAGAATAACGTAGCATGATATTACTAGTTTAACACTTTCGAGTGCAGTGTCGTTAAAAAAGGACAGCTAATTTTTATTTTAACTGGTTCCCAGAATCTGTAATTGATATTTTCCTTTTATAACGTACTTGAAAATAAGAAAATTCACATTTTCTTATTTTATGAAAAAAAAAAAAAAAAAAAAAAAACTATATAATGTCTTATAAAATAGAGGCAATCTAACATTTTGTTTTAACAGAATTAACTTGAGAACATTGATTGTGAATTAGTGCCAGGCGTTCATTAGAGTCCGTTAATGTCTTTTACCCCTTCTTCTTACCTGATTACAAAAACAGGATTGTTTTCTTTAGCGACAAATCCTTATGAATGCATTGTAATTCTTTGAAATATGTGAAAATAATGCAGCCTCATAACAGCAGTTTAACAGTTTCGCGGGCGGTATCCTTAAAAATAGACACTTAATTTTTATTTTACTGGTAGCCAGAATCTTTAATTGAAATTTTCTTTTTATAGCGTATATGCAAATTCGCATTTTCTAATAAATTTGTTAATAAATTCTGGTGTAAGCTTATTATTCCAAACAGATATACTCTACTCTAGAAAGAGTTATGCAATTAGATTGGGATTATTTGTCACGCAGAAACGACAGTCCCTAGTTGTATTTAGAAATAATCCATCAACACTCATTTTACTCGCGCACAAAGCATTCCGTACAAGAAACATCTTGTACAAAGTTTAAAGTGAGTATTATGTCAAGTGCGCTTAGAAAAGACGTAGCTAAATCGCAATGCTGTCATGCTGCGTGTGGCTCTTTGATAGACGAGTTTTTAATTTATATCACGGCTAATTACCAGCAGTTTTTTTTTTTCGAAAAACATTTTCAACAATTGTTTAGTGTTTCTGCTTAGATAAGTACGTCGAGCTCACCCGCTGAAATCGAAACTTTTAAGGCTTGAGGATTGGAGTTGTGACGTTATAACTAATAGACCGAGCTCAAACTAATATTAAAACTGACACCGGAAAATAGCACTTTTCTTTTAATTATTTAACTGAGGAATATCTGTCATCTTATAAAACTGTAATAACTATTGAAACTTTTTAGTAGGAATTTAGAATTCCCCCCCCCCCCCAAAAAAAAAAGAAAAAAAATCAGCCAGATGAGGCAACACTGTGACATTTCGCATCTGGTTGAATTTTTATTTAGGGAATCCTATTTCTCATCTGTAAATTTAAATAGTTATTATAGTTTTGTAAGATGATAGATGTTCTACAAATAAAAAAATTATTATAGTTTTATAAAATGATAGATATTCTATAAATAAAATAAATGGAAATTGCTATTCAAAATTTTCCAGTGTGTTTTCCAACACTATTGAGAAATCAGTCCAGTAACGATGACATTACGCCTCTTGTCTTCTGACCTTGAGTGTTCTGATTAGAGATCTGCACGAGCCGGGCCTCGGCCTGCGGACCGGGTTCGGGCCGATTTACATTAACAGCATTTGGGCCGGGCCGGGCTCGGGCCTTACTTCTGAAGACTCGGGCCGGGCCTAGTCACTAATCTTTTCGGGCCGGGCTCGGGCCTTAATTTTTTTCTTGGAGTATCAGGCCGGGGCTAACATATTTTTTCCATACGAAGCCGAGACTGATTTCATTCTTCCTAATCTTCAAGGACCAAAATAATCTGTTCCGGTTGAATCATCTCGTATGAAAATCCTTTTCTCGACGGGGCCAAGTCTGTTCATAAGTCAGTAAAATTAGGCTTGATCCAAAACTTTTTGCAAAAAAGGCATGTACTTTTAAGACGTCATTATTCTACAGCTAAATATTATAATTTATTCTTTTAAGAAAATCGTAGATTACTAGGCGTTTTAAAATAGAATTAAATACATAAAAATTATGATTATGACGGAATTTTCTTTTAAACTGAAAACTGCAAATTTCTTTTAAACAGTTCATCCATGCAAAATGAATACAACAATACGCGGGAAAAAAATATATTAAACATTTACATCTGCTAAGAAGGGAACGTATTATTTTTTTTCCAGTGCGATTCCGTCTTAGAAGATTTTATTTTTACCATATACCAATTTTTAGATTTTTTTGTCTTCATTATATGGAATATGGATTAATAATACTAATGATACCTGAAACATTTACATACGACAAACAAAGGTTCCTTAAAAGCGTAACTATCGCAGCCTACGACACTTTTGCATAAATAGAGATTATAAACATGAAAAAAAAAAAAAAAAAAGACTAGGATAAGTTTTTTTGGTCTGAACTCTTCCGTAAGAGTAAAGATCAATGTTCTGTAGAAATTCACTCGAGCCGGGCCGGGTTCGGGCCGAATTTTTAACTTTTTTCTGGGTCGGGCCGTTGTCGGGCCAGTATTTTTTTCGTTCGGGCCGAAATTTTAAGTTTCGGGCAGAGCTCGGGCCTGGAAATTTCGGCCCGTGCAGACCTTTAGCTCTGATAGCAGCGGCTCACCTCAACTACTCCACTGAGCGCCTGCAAAGTAAAGTTTGCGTGTAACGTAACAACTAATTTCTCAAAAATTACGTGACCTAGAATCACCCCTATAGTTTTTTCTGTAAGATTTATAATCCAGGAGCCGACCGCACAAAACCCTAAGTCATCGTTCACATGAAAAAATCCTTTATATTATGGAAGAGTAGTCATAGTGAAATCTAAGGATCCATGTCTGCCGGAAGTGAAGTGGTGCATAAGCCAAACATGAATACCACTAGTGGTTGACTCGCAGACTTAGCATTATGTTTTCCTGCACCCAGTTTTCCGTGTTTTTATACTTTTGATTGTACGACAAACACAATGATAGACCTACGAGTGAGCCACTAGTGGTATTCATTTTTGACTTATGCACCACTTAATTTCTGGCAGACATGGATCATTAGATTCCTCTATTACTACTCTTCCATAAAATAAAGGATTTTTTCTTGTGCTTGATGACTTAGGGTTTTGTGCGGTCGGCATTTGGACTATTAGATAAACTCCTACTACCTCCCATTTCTTTCATAATTTTAGTTTCAGTTCAGATTTGGAAATAGAGGGGAGGGTTCATATTTTTACAGTACATTTTTGACGATTCTCTCTGACAATATTATATATAAAAGTAAAACAAGTTATATTTTTGAGTTCAGTGTTACGATATCTTTTTTATGATATCATATATAATACGCCAAAAATAAATAAATTTAAATAAATTTAAAAAAAAATAAATTCGGCAAATGTAATTAGCACCCTATTTTTTTTCAAAAACTTTTCATTGAATGGGTTTATTTTCCTTTTGAAATTACTTAGAGATATCTCTTTCCAAATGTACATGAACATATATTAACCTTCAGGTACGTGCCAGATGTGCCACACGGTGCAATAATGTATTAATGTAGCATTAATGTAAATGTAATACAGCATACATACAGCATACAGCATTACATAATGTAATGCAGCAATTGTATTAATGTATTAATGGTGCATTAATGTAGATGAAATATTAACGAAAATTAGTATACCATCCTTCGAAATACTCTCCTCCCATAACTATGCACCGCAGAGATCTGCTTTACATGTTTTGGAAAATTCGCAAGAAGTGTTCTTTTGGGATGAAATTCAGAAGCTTCGTCACGTTTCGTTGGATGTCAGCAATATGGTCAAATCTCTTTCAAAGAGAGTTTGAGTGGAAATAGGGAAAAATCTGGAGGAATGAGATCTGGCGAGTATGGTGGATGTTCAATTTGCACCACCCTTCATGAATTTATTTCGGTGTCTTGTAAATCTTAAAACCAAACTTTAATCTGATCTTTTGTTCTTTCCTTTTCCTGTTCTCAGTTAAGAACCAATACACTGAACAAGTACTTTGTAAAGCATGTCTTATGCAGAACATAAACGACGCTCAGCTGAACAACGGTGGGGGAAGATGGTTATCACTTGCCTCTATGCAGCTGCAGCGTTTTGTTTCCCCAGTGTTTCTAGATCGGCCATTCTGAATTCATTCACCGAACTTTATTGTCAGAGATAATATATAGAATGAATTACGTTTATAATTACCGATAATATTTAAGGTTATTATTACGTACTGTTTTGACGGCACGACGGCAACGTCAGATTGATTAAAAATGTATGTGAAAATTTGTATTTGTAATCCCTGAGTAATTCTTAAGCTCTGATGAAATTTTACCATTACTGTATAATATGAAAATAAAATAAGGATATATATATAAAGGCCGTGATAATATTATCAAATTAATGAAACAAAGCATTAGGCATAATATACAACAAGACAATATGTAAGTTTTAAACGTTATTTATTTTTATTTTTTATTTTTAGATAAGACACTTGCATCACTATTCGAAATAAACATAATTCACAATAATAAGAAATCATATCATTATTCTCTCTTTCAGATAAAAGACACCTGCATCATTACTCAACATAAATATAGTTTACAATAATAAGAAATCATTTTGTTAATTTTGATTCCAATTACAACAATTAATTCACGTGAGCTAAATTAAGAAGTTGCCCTAAACTATGCCCTCTGATTCCCTATCACTAACAGCTATAATGACAATTGTTCAGTGCTAGATTGTACCAACAGTAAATATCGCTTACCAGTTAAAATTAGAAGGCACCGTATGGACATCTCTGGAAACATAACGGATGAACAGGGCTAGGAACGTAGCTACAGCTGCTCCACTAGATTTATCCCACAGGCACTCTCACAAGATTATAAGTTTTCGATTACTCAAACTCCGCATTAGTAAATTTTTACTAGAACTCTTTCCATTCCTCCTATCGTCTAAAAAGTGTGTCTTTTTTTTCAGTTCCCCTATCTTAATACTCCTTTCCTTATTATCATTTTTTCGTCTTTCCCTCCTACTCTTTTTAGCCTATTTTTACGTGCACAATCCAATCTTAGCTGCTTTCTTTATTTCCAAGACTCTTATTGGATTCTTTTCTCACAAAGACCTTTCTAGCATTGGCTTGCGAACCCCTTCTTTAATATTTAAATTTGTTTATTATTGCAGTTCCCTCGGTACGTGATTCCTCACCTTTACGTGATGTTTTTCTTGCACCTGGATACTGTATCGAATTCATATTCTCTCGATAACAAGCCTTTTAACTTCTATTGCTATTCTCAACTGGATTCCTGACCCTATTTTTTTATTTCTTCTTTGAAAGACGGGTTCCAGTCTTATAAAACTCCAGTATTTCCTTCGCTATGGTGAGGGAAGTCCTCTGAACAGAAAAAGAACGCTAGAGAAAGACTCCCTTTCAAAACGAAGATGAAATTTATTATAGGGTACACGTGTGTACACCTGAGCATTTTAACAAGGTACCTTTTTTCTACTTTTACGCACTTCTAACAATAATCTGCTATGCAACTCTTTTTAATAAGGCATCTTTATTACATATCCTAAATGTGAAAGCTCAATTCTTGTCTCCCACCTGTACAGCGAACTTTCTTTGTATTTCATTTCTACTATTATACTATTTCTTTTATTTCATTTTTCCTACCTTCCCTTTTCTTTAATAATCTGGGGTTAGCGACTCAACAAAATATAGCGACTGTTTGAGAAAAGAAAAAAAAATAAATAAAAAAAAAGAAAAATGCTCTGAGTTCAGGTGAATCAGAAAGCATAAATGGGCAGATTATTAATAATGTCGATGATCTATACAACAATGAACTTGAGAAAAGAATATTAAATGATTAATATGTGTAATATAACATAATACAATATTTTGCATAATAATATCAAACACTAAAAAATATATAAAATAATAAGAATAAGAATTATAAAACTTGTACACATTATATAAACTAAACAGGAAACACAAATAATTGGAATTGAGAAAAGGTTAAAATAAAAATGTTTACCAAAATAAACATAAAATAAGATTTATGTATATATATATTCATATAAATATATATATACTTACGTATGTAAATTTCATTAGAATTTTACAAATATGTTTCCTGTCTAGTAAAAATAATCAAAATTGTTTTTACCTGGAACGACAACAACAGGTTAAAATAGTAGAAAATAGTGTGATTACAATACATATTATGAATAAAGCTGAACCAATAAATTTTAGAATGAATAATGAAGTAGAAAATTTTGGCAATGTGAAAAAGTCTAGCCAATTTGCCGTAGTAGGAGTGTTCATTGATCGTGTATAGTTCATGTTCAATTGGAGCAAATCTATGCTCGGCTCGTTTAGGCAAAATTTTAAAGTTTGACATTGCATCAAAGTTGATGATTGTAGACATATTTTCTCAGAGTAGCACTTCAATTCAGCAGAAAATTGAATAGTGTAAGATTGAATTTCAGTCGTCAAACGGATGGCTTTTGTATGAATATTTATGTCCTGAAAATGAACACTGACTACACCCGCATCACACGTGCTGAGAGCTTTGAAGTTGAGTCGTGCAAGTATGGCGCATTTGTAACAACCTTTCGTAGAAATTTCCTCTTCTGCAAATTTGGGACAAACGTTTTTAGCTTTGACTGACAATTTGTAGTTTGCAAAGTATAATTGCACACGAATAGCTGAGGACAGCAATAAAGTTGATTTTAATTTGTCATCCTCTATTTGAAATAAATGTATGTCTCTTTGCAAAGGTAGTGCATGTTCCTGAGAGGATCTGAGCTGTGTAATTGCATCGGGTGCGTTTAGACATCTTAGAGTATCTTCAAAAAAATCACAACTTGTCATATCAGAATCAAAAATGAAATTTTTAGTGAAGGATGAATTCGCCTGAATTGCACCAATCTCTCCAGCTCTGGGCGAATTTTTATCACTTGCCTTTGCTAGGTAAGCTTCCGACTTTTTACCTACACGTTGAATAAAATAATCTTCCATATGTAATTGGGCCTGGTCATAAGCTCCTAAAATCGTGACTTTAATTCCAGTTTTTGTGAAAGCTGAATCAGTAACCGTTACCCGAGAAACGGTATTATTTTCATCATGTTTGAGGGAAATGTAGTATTTACAAGTATGACCTCTTATTTTAGAAACTTCATAGCTGTATAACAGGTCTGGTTCGTACCACGTTCTATAAAAGGCACATGAAGAACGGAAAATGTAACAACCCGTTCCTGGTCCTGCTTCCAAACAAGCTGAGATACCTGGATAATCTCTACTTTGAGGTGTTTCCGCTTCAAAATTTATTCCACCTCGACCAACATGCCTTTTTATGCAGTGAACACCACGACCACAGTATTCGTTGAAAACACATGATATTTGTGAAATATGATGAGTTGTGACTGGAAAAGTGAAATATTGCCTTTCCGTAGTAAAGTCACATTTTACTTCGTCTAACTTTAACGTTAACGAAAATAAGTGATTATTATTTTTGTCCGTGAACCACAAACATGATTCGGAATGCAGTGTAGGAAGTGTGATTTCAGAAGTTGAATGTAATTGACATGAACGTGTGCCATCTTGAAGTGTTTCACAGGTTTTCAGCTCCGAATTTATAATGGCATGAGTGTTACAATCAGCATTGGATACTGCGATGAGGAGGGTACAAGCTAACAGGACTATCTGGAGTGATGTAAAATTGGAATTTTGTGAATTGTGTGATTCCAAATATCCATAACTCTTTAGTAATGCTTGTTTGATAGTATTGCCGAAAAAAGCTCCTAGTAAAAGTGAGCATCGAGCCATGAATTTGATCAT